>QGSO01000518.1:12130-592522 GCA_011037825.1 Carya cathayensis
GACGTTATTATAATTGCAAGAATCCAAATTTGATTGAGGAAGGTGGGGCCTAACATGGGAAAATCTTCTGTCTTCTTACGCGTGCATATCTTTTTTGTAGACCCCACGAATATCATCAATTAGATTTCATCAACGCGTAGTCATGCGTTGATCTTATCGCTAAAAATTACTAATTAATTTTGGAAAGAGTACATGATTGATTAATCGTTGAAAGAAGGAGTTCTTCATGATCTTGCAAAACTAAGAGGTGCTTACTCATAACTTATTCTTTAACAGCAAAAGTATAATAAAAAAATTAAATAAAAACTTGGATCAAAAAGAAAAAAAAAACATATGAACATAGATAGAAAAAAAAATTGTTATGTGGATCTGAGAAATAGAAACTTAATATACATCAATCGCACAACAAGGAGGAAAAAAAGTGCCAGAAATTAAACAGATGGAAAAAAAAAGACAGACGGAGAGACTTAGCTGAGCTTGAAAAACACAGATCCAGAGAGACAAAAACGGTGGCCAGCTTTTTAGACCGGACAAGCACCGCATTATTTTTATAGATCTTCTGGAATTGTCAGGCGCCGCAAGGCTACTCTACATAACAATTTTTTCTGGCTACTCTATATAATAAAAAAAATTGCTACCTTTCATAATTTTCTCTATAAAAGAGATATTCAGCTCATTTTCACTCGCATCACATCTTCTTTACTTTTCTGTAATTAGTCTGTATTCTTACTCTGTAATCTCTTTCTGCATTCTAAGTCTGCAATGGCTCAGCAATCTTCTCGTAACCAATACATGAGATATTCAACACCCTCTTCATCAGCTGTTTCTGCCTCCGCTATTGGTGCTGTAGTGCAATACAATAATGATCTGACTAATAAGTCAGATGTTGAAGCTATCTACGAGCTTGTAAATCTCGGTACCCATTACTCATCAGTTATTTATGCATTTTCTCAGCGACTACAATCCAAACCTTATGATTTGGACAAACTCAATGAGAAAATTTTTATCCTTCAGCGCCTTCTTCACGAGTCTAACATGAAGATAGAAGAAATAAAGCAAGAGAATAGGAAATTAAAATCTCTGCTTAAGTCTTCTTTTAGATTGCCTACTGCTTTTGATAAGGATGCCATGCAGATTCTTGAAGAACAAGATCGTTTAAAGAATGAGGCGAAATGCCTCAAATTTCTGTAATTTTTTTCTTCAAGATAATAAAATAATATTTCAGAAATATTCATATTTGTGTTTCTATTTTCTGATAGATATTCTATGTGCTCCATTTTATTTTTGGTAGCAGATGAGGGTTGCATTAACTTCTACGTTTAAAGTGAAAACTAATAGATCTCTTTCAAAAAATCAACTCGGAGATGAAAATAAAATAAAGATGACTTAGAGGGTGCAAAAGTGGTTTTGTTGTTCTGGTGAATACCTTGAATTGCAGCAAAACTCGTACAACTTTCCTCCCCTTAGCAAAGGTCACCTGCGTGTTAATCTTGTTGTCGATCCTCAACATGAACAAAAGAAAATAAGAGAGAGAAAAAGTTTACTTTCGGAGAGAAGAGGAAAGAGAAAATGAAGATGAAAGTCTGAAAGTCTGAAAAAAAACAATTGAACACAGATAGAAGAAAAAATTGTTTTGTGGATCTGAAAAATAGAAATCAAACGAAAGAAAAAAATAACTTGAATAAATTTTTTACAAACAGATCTGAAATAAACGCAAGAAAATCAACCAAAAACAAATTTCTTCATATCTTTGTAGATGTGTTCAGACTTGTTTCTCAACCGAGCACCGTTGCCACGCCAGCCGCACACACAACTCTACGGACCACCAGTCACGGTGAGTTGCTAGCAGGGGCATATCTAGGAAGATGGAGAGAGAGATGAGCGAGAGGGAGACAGTAGAGTGAGAAGGAGAGAGATGAACCCAACTTCGTTTGTCCTATAACGCCTGGATAGAGAGTAAGGTTCCATCAATGAGAGATGAAAAGGCATAATTTTTAGGGATAAGTTATGCGGACGACGTTGCAGCAGCCCTAGTCAGGCATGGCCTACTCCATTGAAAAATCAAAAAAGTGAGGAGTAAGGTGACCGGACGATCCGGTGAAAGCATGCTCGTGCGCGTGGTTGAATAAACTGGATTGGAAGAAGGTGCTGGCGTCCACCAATCGGAGAGATCCGGACGGCTGGTTTTAAAAGTATGAAAGCGGACTTGACGCACACTTCAATTCGGGTTAATTGTGATGTCAAATCACAAGGAAGAAGAAGGAAAGCGTGGAACAAAGTCTACAAATTGGGCTACCTGATCATCCATTATTATTATTAATACGTACAGTCTTGTGGAGACGTATGGAGTTGTAATTGATTTGATGAGTCATTGGGCTTATCTTATCTTTAGACTCGGCAAACATATCCTTAACTTTATGTGCCACACACACACTATACATATATATCGAATTATTATTATATGCTATGTAATGCAAGATTTTTTTATAATATTTTTTTAATTTAAATATCTATGGGATAAACATTAGAAGAGAAAAGAAATATTCATTTATTTAGTGCTGATTAATCACATTTTGTAAAAGATTTGAGAGCATTTTAAAGTATTTTATTTGGAAGGCTGTAGTAGATGGGATTGGGCACCCATATGATCAGCTCTTATTATTATTATTTTTTATGTAGTTATCTGTATATTAATTAAATGACAAACTTTAGTTGAGGACAACACTATATGAATCCACCGATTCATTGATTCCACGTTTTTTTATCTTTTAATGTTCTTGTTAGTAGTCTTGTCCCAGTAAGATCCTTTGCTATGTCTATCTCATGCCACTTCGCGTTATATATAAATTATTCATATAGATCATTTCTATTTTTTTGTATGTTTTTATTTTATTGCACTTGTATTATCAATCATTACTTAGTTATATATTTTAACTGCCATAAAATATAAGTATCATTCTCATAGTGTCCAAACAAAAACGAATTCACATAAAATGAACGTCAAATCTTAAATGCAATCACTTTTTGTCATGATTTAGAATTCAAGAGCAATAATGTAATAAAGTCTTCAAATTGGTACGTGGGTTATGTTTTACCGAAAAGGTTAGTTAGCATTTTTATAATAATTTTAACTTCACATCTATCTCACGAAAAAGTTAAGAGGCAAATTTCAAACTTGAAAAGAATAAAGTATTATTTTGAAGAAAATAATAGTATACCTATCAAATAAACAAAAATATTATTATTTAATATTTGTTACACGTGGGATTACCATCCCGTTAATCACGGAATGGCTGACACCCACCAAAGAAATTGCATGTACCAATACCATAAACTAAAGAACCAAATGGAAGAAGCAAGAGACAAGTGGGACAATAACTACAAATTAGATATTTATTTATTTATTTTTATTATTGAATGGACTTCACTCTTATCCTTGCAAGTCTTAAGGCCACCACACACCTTCAAATTCCATGGCCCCATGTAAACCCTTTGCCTCCTTCCATGTTCCAATTGTGTCCTATACGCTTATCTGATCTCTCTCTCTCTCTCTAGCAATTACTCTTTCACTTTCATGTGTTCACATTAACAACGATATTTCTGGGATTCAAAAGAGTAAAATAAAAGCAAAATTAAAAAAAAAAGGGTTAGATGTAATGGAAAAGATAGAAACTTATATTCCTTTAAGAAAAGCAATATTTCTCCACAGGTAGACTTTAAAGAAAATATATAACTTTGAACGGTGAACTCGCATGCATGAAATACGAAATTTGGAGACACGTTGTTTGTTTCCCAGGAATGAAATTTCCAACCTCTCTGACTAAATCTATTTTCCCTACTGCTCCTGCCATATTTCATATCTCCACGCAAAACATACGGTCGGCAGCTGTCATCTTCCAGCATCTTGTCACCAGCCCGAGAAGGCACATACCCATGACCAGATTCTTCGGGAAATAGGTGCCAACCACCCTGCTTACCATGACCTTCAGAGAATATTTGGGAAACAAAAAAAAAAAAAAATGAGAGAAAACCCCAAGATATCAACACAAGCAACGTATATATTCTCGCAAACAAAAATAGAAAGAGTGAGTATTACTCCAGATGAGAATCACAACCCGGAAATTCAATAAACTAAAGAGGTACGTTAATCATAGATCTATGCAATAATCATGAAATAAACACAAATTCCTACAGAAATATCAAAAATGGCACCTCGGAAACCAATCCAAAATAAAGGTCTTTCGGAATAAACTCGTTTTTGTTGATAAAAACCCAAGGTTATAGAAATACTAATATTTATTTCCTCAAGTATCATAATAATCAAGGAAACCCAAAATTTAGATATTCTAAATCGGAACACATTTGAAGAGACAAAGGGCTAAAAATTAATTTATATTTATAAATCTTTATCAACTTTAGATAAGAAAGTTGATAAGAAAGGGCTAGCTTTATTATTAGATAAGAAAGGAGATAAAAGAGAGAGAGAGCAAGTTTATTAAGTTTATTAAAAAATTAATTTTATTTATATAAATCTTATATTTATTTATATATTTTTTTTAAAAAAGTTATACAACACTTATACATACTGTAACTATAATTTATATTTATTTAAAGATCAGATCCCGAAACACAATCGCACAATAATAAAAAAGAAATAGAATTCAAAACCAGAGACCACAACTTTCATATAAAAAAATTGAGCTTTACCAGCTCAAAAAATCAAACACCAACTATTATAGAGGATGGAGAAAAGTCGCAGTTAGTATCTATGCGAAACACTTCTTTTAAAAATAAAAAAATAAATAAAAAATCTTAAAGATCAGATCCCGAAACACAATCGCACAATAATAAAAAAGAAATAGAATTCAAAACCAGAGACCACAACTTTCATATAAAAAAATTGAGCTTTACCAGCTCAAAAAATCAAACACCAACTATTATAGAGGATGGAGAAAAGTCGCAGTTAGTATCTATGCGAAACACTTCTTTTAAAAATAAAAAAATAAATAAAAAATCCAGTCTAAAGTAAATTACACGATTTCTATAAGATCTACTCACCTCTATATCATCATCTGGATCAAATTTCAGTAAGAGATCTAGAGGGGAAAGGGAGTTACAAGCACTGACGATCAGGCAGCGAAAGAGCCACGGAGAGAGCAACACAATAACAACGAACAAGATAAAAAAAAATAATAACAAAAGGCCGAAGCTTCTAGTTCTACAATAGTTTTTTTTATAATATTTTTTTAATCTAAATATCTATGATCATTTTCCAATGGAGGATTAGTGTGGAATTTGGCTTTACATTGGATGGATATCGCAATAATGATGAGAGAGATAAAGTTTGGGTGGCCTATCACTGCGGAGTGCGGATCATCTTAATCCTACCAGGGCTACTCACGAATTTTTTTATTAATAAATTTAATGTACATTTTACTGTGTATTACTGTGTAGGAATCGAATTATTATATTTACTGTGCATTTTAAATTTTTTATTAATATATTTACAGTGCATTTTACTGTATATTACTGTATAGTTACTGTACATTTTACTGTGTATTACTGTGTAGGAATTATTATATTTACTGTGCATTTTGAATTTTTTATTAATATATTTACTGTGCATTTTACTGTATATTACTGTGTAGTTACTGGACATTTTACTGTGTATTACTGTGTAAGAATCGAATTATTATATTTACTGTGCATTTTAAATTTTTTATTAATATATTTACTGTGCATTTTACTATGTATTACTGTGGAGGAATCGGATTATTATATTACTGTGTATAGTTACTGTGTATTGTTAGGATGAAATTGGATATTACTGTAAAGAGGAAGGATAAAATTAGAAGAAATGTTGTGCTCACTGTGTATTGTTAGGATGAAATTGGATATTACTGTAAAGAGGAAGGATAAAATTAGAAGAAATGTTGTGCTCACTATTCATCTGAAGATAGGCGCTTTTATATATAGAAAGATATATATATATATAACTATGGTTATAACCATTGGTATATCATCGATCGACACTAGTACTGCTAGCACGCGCGTACCCACAATAAAACAATCTTGGCCACCTCCGAGCCGATTATATATATATATATATATTAATAATTAGCTTTGCTCAAGTTAAACGTGAGCAAGGAGTACTTTTGTGGCATAATATATATATATATATATATCACGGTAAAAAATAATTAAGAAGTAGTGCACCTTTCTTGGACTGAAATATTTGATTTGTTTAACTTTAAGCAATATATACCTCCTAGATCAATCGAACCCACTATAAATTATTTATAACTTTTGGTTAAGATTGTGACGTGTTGATCATGAGAAGAACGTGATTTATTAGGTGTTTCAGTGATCAGCTTCTCCATTAGAATAAAGTTGAAAAAGGAAAGCGGAAAGAAGGAATAAAAACGAAAAGAAAAAAAGAAAAGAGTTAATCATGCATGCAATATGGCTGATCATCATGTTCAGGAAATAGATTCAGGGCATCGCTTAAATATTACAAGCTGTTTATGCATCTGACTATTGCGTGACATGATACCTAGCTAGGTTCAATGGTTATCATGATGCATGGGTTTTACATGGCCAAAATTTTTATGCTCAGTCACTAATTTTGTGTATTTCTTGTGCATTCAATTAATATGATTGACTACGTCACTTTTTATTTTAATATAAAATAACTATTTTGACCAATCACACCACATGCAGTGAAGTGTACAAAGAGTATGTAAAATTGATTGTACGTAACAAAACCTTTTTATTTTATGACAGACTACTTAATTAAGCTGATATCAATTATCATAGTTATATAGACTCTCTACAAGCGTTTTATTTTATAGCTCCTGTGCGCTTCCTTGTGCATGACACATGCACGATTAATTAACCGCACGAATGCATGGTTGATCAAATATGCCAAAAATTTATAAACAAGTTATAAGATACAACACTCTAAGGTATAGTAGACTCAAACATTGATCATCCCGAACCAACCACTGCAACACAAAACGAAAAATAAAAAATAAAAAAGGGAAGCCGCCTATATATATTTTGATGTAATTATCCGAATGCAGAATTGCAATAACACAGCTAAATTAATATTTGTAATGAATTGATTTGTGATTCACTTTGCTAGTACTCTAGATAATTAGTAGAATAAGAATTTTACTTTCTCTTTCTCGCAATCTTTGATTAGAAGATAAACTGTTTTTCGTCCTTTGAGATATTTTGGACGGATCCAATGGAACTACTAAAGAACTTGCATGTAGTAGTGTATATATATATTATCCATATTAGGCCAGTATGTGGGATCCCTTATATAAATGATATTTGGCAAGTAGTCCACCGGTTGATCAGGCCAGCAGGCCAGGTGGTTATTATTATATATGTGTGTGCATACATGCATGTAATGTATGTATGTATATTTGCAAAAGCCATATATATAGCTGTATGATGAGTTTGAATTATTCAAACGACGAACGTGACTTCACGAAATTGAATTTAGAATAATTGTTGGAATATATATAATATTTAAAGTATTGTTGTTTATGTTGAGAACAACAAAATAGATGAATGGAAAAGAGCTAGCTAGCTTTAAACTATGAATTATATTACATATAGTCACTTTAATTCATATATTGAAAAAAGTAATGGATCCAATCATATTAGTGGAGTGTACAAGCAATACGCAAAAGAGACTGCATATAGAGTTTTTAATAAAATTATATACTAAAAAAGGGGTGTTCGGTGAGTACTAGTGAATGAGAAAAGAAGGGCTCAACTCTTTTCAAATAAACTAAATTAAACTAAATAATGATACATCAATCAACCATAATATATAACTCTAGCGGCTCCTCTTAAAAAATTGAAAAAATTGGCTGTGAGTGCATGCAGCTAAGGCTAGCTAGCTCTTGTTTGTATGAAATGCTTACCAAATTAATAAACTACTTGGGATTCTCAATATATAATTATATATATATTCTGCTAAATTAAAAAAGAAATGACTAGGTATTACAATTTTGGTAGTGGCTAACCGCTAACGTTAGATCACATCCTTGAATATATGGTTGTTGGGGGACAGTGTCCACACTAGGAACCACATTAATGCCATTAGTACTCTATGTATATTTGCCTGATGCCCATTTGCTTTGCTCGATTTTCAATCTGTTTGTAATTTTTTTAATCTCCCTTTAAAAAAAGGAAAAAAAGAGGGGGTTGGGAGGGTTTCAAAGTGATAATGAAAGGTGGGGCTGGGAGGGAGCAGGGAAGCTTCCAACTTCGAAGTTTGAAATGAAGGAACGTACGCTGCAGGTTGATGAAGTTTTCAGTATAATTTTCGCAGATGGATCTGTTCCACTTCCAGCTAGCTGTGCGCTAATCCAAACGCTTTGTGTTTTGTTCACGAAGGCAGGTCCAACAATTATTATTATTATTATTATTAGAAAAAATAAAAAAATAATATTTACAGTTGTAGAGTGCATAAATATTACGTAATTATTTAAAAAAAAGAATAAATACGATATTTACGTAAAAAAAAAAACTATTTCTACCTCAACATATATAGAATTTTTTTGTTGCAATTAAATGACCAAAATCTCTTGATAAATCTATAATTATTCGCAGTTCGCATCTAAAGTATATTTATAATGATCAGGTGCTCTCACTCGAGGATACGATATTTATGAAATTGATAGCATTATATCCATGAAAGTATCTCTACGTACATGGCTTATCTTATCAGGGTAAGAGTAATGTTATTCAGCATTTCAATTCTCATTATCTTTTCATTATCTTATAATGTGACATTAGATGATTATAGATTATTTATTATATTTTACTTATGTAATTTAATATTACATTATAAAATGATGAGATGAAAATAAAAAAATAGATGATAGAATATATTTTCTCATGGGCGTAAACCACATATGAGATAAGACTAGTGGTTTAGGTTACCTTCCAATCACGATGACTATTTGCATTATCCTATGATCCCAAACAATGCCTTAGTATTAGTTTCGACCTTTCCTCACCTCATATTACGTGGTCTTTTGTGATTCTTCTTTTACTCGCCCGGCGCATTTTGTCTCCCATTAATGATAAAAGATCAGCCCGTTGCCCGAAGTTGTGGTAGAAGAATCAAATTTAAAGGTTGTCAAAATTCTAACGCATTGTTAAAAGAAATGATTGCAAATATTATAAATTTTATAACCTGATTGATTGTGATTAAATTTTCGTTTCATTACATATATCATTTCATCTCATTTTATCTAATTATTATAATTTTTTTAAATTATTATATAAAATATAATAAATAATTAATTTTTTTTAAAAAAATAATATTAAAATTTATATTTTAACAATATTTTATTTATATAACATTTAATTTCCATCTCATCTTATTTAATCTGTATTATTAAATGAGACCTAAAATCTTTTAGAAGAGTTTCAATTAATCAATAAATCTCATTATCTTTTATAGTTGTTTTGAGTTTTCTATATTTATACATTTGTTGATGGTATTTTAGACGTTGTGCTAGGGTCAAAACAATTTTTTTCTAAATTAATTAAAGAAAATAATTATAATCTTATGATTTTCAAAAATAGAAAAAGAAAAAGAAAAGAAAAAGAAAAAAAAAAGGAAAGAAAAGAAAATTAAACTCAAAATAGAAGGTGACATGTGAAAGACGACGCTCCCGCCGCTGACCAATTAAACCCAGCTCGCCTCTCGACAACAACAGCCAAAAAACAGGGGCTTCGAAGACAGCTCCACACGAAAAAGGGAAGCCAGCTCCTACTCGTCCACTCCTTCTATCTCTGCCGTTGGATCCTGACACGCGTCAGCCTCCTGCGCTTAAGATTCTCGTAGAGTGCTACCTGGTGTGCCTTTCATACTGCGACGTGGCAACTGCTTTAATTTCAAAAGTATCGCCTAAATGTTGGGCAGCTTTTGTTTATTGGCGGGGTTTTTGCATCTGACCCTCAATCTCTACCTTTTTAAAAATAAAAATAAAATGAGTTGATTGATGAATTATAGAAGAGTGAAGTTTCAAACAAATTACGTTCGATTCAAAAGGTTTATTGGTAGATAGATATCTATGAATCCTTGAGGAAGAAGAGATGAGATAGTTGTCTTGAGGCTAGCGGCTAGCCATATAAATCGAACATCTTGAAGAGTATTAAAAGAGTTTTTTCTTAAATTACACGAACTGTCCTCACAAAAAAAAAGAAAAAAGAAAAAAACATACCTAACATAGGGTCGAGGATTCATAAATAAATATACTCTCAAATTCTTTCTTGCACCCTAAGCAAAAGGTTTCTGTAATGGGATTGGGAACCGCTAGGATTCAAAGAACAAGGTCTCAGCATAAAATATCAGGGTGTTATACTATTATTAAAGTTTATGTTTACTGTTCTGTTCCGGGCCCACGACCTTTTCTCAGTTTGAATATATTTTAGAGCTTATATAAGCAGCAGGCCCACGACCTGTGCAAAGAAAGACATCAAAGCAAGTTAAGAAGACAGCATTCTTGAAAGCCTATTTATTTGTTTGTTAGAAGGCAAGGAAGGAATACATTATTTGTAGGTTAGTTCTCTGCAGCTTCTCAGGTCTCCCTTCAAATGCTCTTCTTTTCTATCTATTTTAAATCACCTTAAAGACATTCCCCCTATTCAAAACCAATCTGAGTTCTGTTGCCATCTCCTCTGTCACCAACTCTGTTTTTCTCGCTCTCTCCTTTTGTTTCTCAAAAACTTTCTGGGTTTTGTCTCTTTGACCTGTCGAGCTCGTGAAGCTTGTATTCAAGCTCTTGAGTTCATCTATCAAATTAAAGAGGCTTTTCTTCAAAGGAATTTTAAAACAGAAAATGGGAGTTGGAGGAACTTTGGAGTACTTGTCTGATTTGATGGCCAGTAGCCATAAACACAAGAAGAAGAAGCAATTGCAGACTGTGGAGCTGAAGGTCAGGATGGACTGTGATGGCTGTGAGCTTAAGGTCAAGAAAGCCCTCTCTTCGTTAAGTGGTACGTTGCATTTCCCTTCCAATCTCTTCTTCCTGCGTTGCATTTTTCTTACCATGTCCTTTTTTTGGTTCTTTATTACATAACAGACAGCTATATCTGATTAAAAAAAGAAATGCTATGCTTTGGCAGGAGTCAAATCAGTGGACATAAGCAGGAAACAACAGAAAGTTACTGTAACTGGATACGTTGAAGCAAGCAAGGTGCTGAAGAAGGCCAAGTCAACAGGGAAACTAGTTAATTTTGTTTTGGGATTTTCTTTTGATGTAAGAAGTGTTAAGAAAATCTGTAAGCTAATCCATGTTTTCATTTCTTTTTCTTCTTCTATGGAGGGTAATCATGAGCATAAACTATTCTGTAGTTTTGCAATTTCAAAGAGTGGTTTTTGTGGGCCTTGAAATGTGGAATGATTTTTGGGTATTTGGTGGGATGATGTGTTGAGTTGTTATGAGGCACGTATTGTATAGCTACACTCGGTTGTCGTTATCCATGATGTTATGGTTTCTCTTTTCTGCCTGGCATGACTTTGGCTTGTCCACAGCTGTAATTCACCTTAAATCAAGTGCAAGCTGGCTGCTATACGTAGGTGGTGGCCATGGATGCTTGCCATATCTAGGTAGGGGTTATTTTACAAGACCAGAAAGAAAGCTGAATTACACATAGAAAATGACCCATCCTCACCTGCCAAGGTCTTTGATGACACTCCAAGATACAAATTACATAGGCAACCAGACATGAGAAAGATAAGCAGAGATTCTGAGTTACCAAAGCACAAATCGTATTGGGTACAAAACAAACAGCTGCAAATAATATTCTCAGTCAAAATGGCTTTTTGATTGCCAAGAAATTTTAGCTGTATGACACTTGGGATGAACTTGGAAATTCAAAGCAGTTGTTTCAAGAAATTTATAGAATAAAAGATCCTTTGGAGCTTGCTAGAATTCCGAAAAGATGCTCCAGAGTTCAAAATATATCAAAACCATCTGGCTTCTTGAGAGAGCTGAGGTAAAGAAAAGCATATCTTGAGCTAAATGTANAAGGCAGAGATTTGGCCTTACGTTCCTTACAACCTGGTGGCTCAGCCTTACGTTGCTCAGGCTTATGACAAGAAGGCACCTCCTGGTTTTCTTTGGCTTGTCCACAGCTGTAATTCACCTTAAATCAAGTGCAAGCTGGCTGCTATACGTAGGTGGTGGCCATGGATGCTTGCCATATCTAGGTAGGGGTTATTTTACAAGACCAGAAAGAAAGCTGAATTACACATAGAAAATGACCCATCCTCACCTGCCAAGGTCTTTGATGACACTCCAAGATACAAATTACATAGGCAACCAGACATGAGAAAGATAAGCAGAGATTCTGAGTTACCAAAGCACAAATCGTATTGGGTACAAAACAAACAGCTGCAAATAATATTCTCAGTCAAAATGGCTTTTTGATTGCCAAGAAATTTTAGCTGTATGACACTTGGGATGAACTTGGAAATTCAAAGCAGTTGTTTCAAGAAATTTATAGAATAAAAGATCCTTTGGAGCTTGCTAGAATTCCGAAAAGATGCTCCAGAGTTCAAAATATATCAAAACCATCTGGCTTCTTGAGAGAGCTGAGGTAAAGAAAAGCATATCTTGAGCTAAATGTAGAGGAAGAATCATCTTTACTTTCCGCCAGCAGCCTTCCTCTGATCCAAAGGAAACGTAAAGGGACGATATCAATCCCAAGAAGGGAGAGATTCACGTGCAATACCTCGAGTCTCGTAAAGCAAAACCACGTTAAGTTAAAATGGAATGAGTTGGAAGGATAGTTAAATAAAATATTATTTTATAATATTTTGTAATATTATTATTATTTTAAAATTTAAAAATGTTAATTTATTTATTATAATTTTGTATAAAAATTTAAGAAATTATAATAATAAGATGAGATAAAACACTTATTACATTCAAATGAGACTTAAATATCCCAACTTTCTCTATCAATGAGCAATGAGGTTCAACTAATATAGAAATGCAATGGAATGGGCACTTTCCTCTGGTGCATTGCTACCCTGAAGGCAATCTTTGATTCATAATTTCTTTAATCCCATATCGTGATTAATAAAAATTGCCGCTCGTGTTTTTTAGTTTATTTTTTCAAATTTTAAGATATTTAGCGCATTGACATTGACTTCATCAAAAGCCAATGCATCTTTAAAATTTGATGAATATAGATAAAACTGACCTGCATTGGATTCGGTAAAGGCAATTCGCTCAAGTTTTGAGCTACAGTGATTCGGAGACTTCCTTCATATTTGAAAGACTACTGGGTCACATTCATCCTTATATTTTATTGTAATTTTAATACATAGCCGGTTTATTTTATCTCTCTCTCCTTTCCCTCCCGCATCTTTCTCCCCCCGTTTCTCTCTTTCTCTCGTTTTCGTCCGAGCTCAGAAAATCGAAAGGGACTCTTCTCCTCCACGCAAAATCAAAGCAAATCCATGGTTTCTCTCATCAAATCATATGTGATCTTCTTCTCCATTTTCTTCCCATGTTTTTTGCTCTCTCCCTTTCTCTATTTCTCTCTGTAACGGTATTTCCTCATCGATTCTTCCCCTTCTCTTTTCTTCACGTAGAAGCAGAGTGATTTACTGGGTTGCTTCCTTCAGAACTTGGCGCAACCTTCTGCTCCCTTCAGGTTCGTCTCCTCTTCAAATTTCTGCAACCCTAGGTCTATCTTTTTTTTTTTTTTTTTTTTTTGTTTTGTTTTGTTTTGAGAGTGGAGGCGATTGAGAGTGAAGAAGAGGAGAGGAGAAGAAGGGAGCGGCGGGTGAGTGGGATTTTGGGGTTGAGGTGGAGCGGAGGGTGGTTTTTGTGGTGGTGGATCTGTGAGAGGATGGGTTGGGGATAACGGGGTGTTAGAGAGTGGGTCATGATGCAGTGAACATGTTCACTTTTCAGCCTATGGATCGGAGAGCGAGGGTGAGGTTGAGAGAGGAGGCGAGAGGAAAGACGAGGAGAGACTATGGGGTCTATACTTATCATTATTTCATGATGTGGTTTTAAATTATTAAAAATTATTTATTATATTTTACTTATGAACCAATCATTTAATATTATCATATTATAGAATGACGAAAACATAATGAAAAGAATAGATGATAAATAGATTTAAAAAAAAAATAATTCAGCTCATTGATTTGAAATCGATTAATAGGAACTTGACCTCTCATCACTATGGCAATGCCCTCAATGCCAACGCATTGTAGAAGAACTTAAAGGAAGAGGAGCGCCATATCAAACTTACACGGGTCATCTAGCCGTTCCCACATCACTAAAGTCTAAAATTTTGAAAAGAATAATGTTAAAGTAACCGACCACCTGAGAGTGTTCACCCTTTTTTTTTTTTTTTTGGATTAAGGAAGAATTTGTTTTTAATGAATTGATGAGTTTTTTAAAATATTTAAAACGATTTAAAAAATACTTTAAAAAACATTTAAATTTATATATATATATAAAGATTTTGCCTTATTGGTGAGAAGTGGCCCTAGCCGGTACCTTTTGAAAATGGGATTAGGAAGAGACAATACACAAATACTTGTCAACCGCTGCAAAAATCAAAATTTGAAATCAATATCTTCTGCTCATTCAAATTCTTATGTTTGGGATAAAAATTGACAATAATGCATATTCTTTTTATTAGATCAAAATCACATTATACATATACAGGTCATGCTGCAAGCCATGTGCCAAAGAGACACCCAATTTGTTAAATGAATCAGGATGATCAATTACCTCCAAAATAGAAGAATTTCCATTCCAGATGGAACTTGATACCAGTCCTACTCCTACTTGGAGAAGAAAAAACAGTCGGAAAGCAGTTGGGTTAGGCAGCTTGGCCTTTCGAGAAAGGTGACTAGTGCCAGCCATGAGATTCTTCTGCCATTCAATTTGCTCGAAAGCAAGACGCACTCCCGTGCCACTTCGAAACTCATTTCAATTTTACATAATCAGAGGAGAGGAAGCATATCAATGCTAGTGTACAGTTAAAAGCAAGTAGTCACAGTATTGTGCAATACCAGTCTTCATTTTAGATTGACTCTTTTATTCTTTTACGAATATACATCTCATTTTTTACCTAGATGTTTAGTACCAAAACTGTATTAAGACGTCAGCCTCATAAAAAACAAGTGCAGGGAAGAATGTTTTATCAAGGTCTCAGGGAGATGCGTGACACGTACTTCTTCAATTATGAATTTACGTGTGACGCTACTTGATTCCCCTGAGCCATTTTGACAATAAAGGGAGGCCAATCTATTCCAGGTCAATGATATGATTCTCAGGCTGTGCGTGCAGATGGAAAAATTCGTAACAGGCCCTGAATGTTCAAGTTACCATCTATCTAAACTTCTATTTTAGAATGAGATTTTCTCAGTTTACGGTCTTGAATCTTTCTTATAAAAGATTTCAATTCAGGATGGGCAAGAAACTCGTCTGAACTTCTTGGGCTTCCCATCTATATGCTACCAAATGATTGTAGGCTTCCTTCATTCATTTTCTGTTTCCGCTGTAGATAGTGACAAATTTAGTATCATTAGAAGAACTGCATTGGCAGGTATATTGCAGTCACCTATACAAAGATTAACATGGGTGTCAGTATAACCTAAGCACCCTACCAACATAAGCATGTCATAATCATGATACAGTGAATAACACTCATCCAACCAAGGAGATTTGAAATTTATCAAGCCTTACCCATTATTGCAATTTGTCAACTAGTTCAAGCAGTGAACTTTTCAAGCCTATTGAACCTACCTGAAAAGCATCCAGCTGGTTCTGGCCCATATGCTAATTCAGGAAGAATTTGAAGCTTACGTTATCTACCTGTTTTAGGCACAATGACAATTATTTCTGGGCAAAAGAGAAACAACCCATAGAAACAGTTTACGTAGAGTATTTGAATTTCATATATACATGGAAGTTCAGAGCAAATCTAAGTGGATGGTAAGAGAGGGTAATATCTCTTTTTGGTATGATAATTGGGGGGGATGGTGGTCCTATTAGTGAACTTTACCCTGTTATCGAGAAAGTAAGAAACCTATGTTGAAAATAAAAGAATGTCGGATTGAACATGGGTGGGATATTCCTCTCTTGGAAAGACTAGTGGGTCAACAAAAAGCTTTACAGTTGTATCGGTTCTTGGCTAGGAGGAAGGATGGGCATGATGTTCTTATTTGGCTGAAGAATAACAATGGCAAATTTACTATGAGTAGTTCTTGGGACTATATCCGTGTTGGAGCTCCTTCTTACCTTTGGGTTAGTGGATTTGACATACAAATCTTCCTAAGAAAATTTCTATCATGATGTGGAAGACTTCTTATAATTGTTTGAGTGCGGATGATAAGATCAAGAAAATAGGCATCACTTTAGTTTCTAAATGCAACTGTTGTGCAAGGGGTCATATGGATGATTTAAACCATGTGCTTTGTACTGGTAATTTTGCTAGACAAATTTGACGTCCGGCTACGATTCATTTAAGTGTTTTCCAAACGTGGCAGGAGCAAATTAATTTTTGGTTCCGTCATGCTGAGAAGTCTTCTCAGTTATGGATTATTTTTTATCTTCTCCGGTCTATTGTCTCTTGGAAGCTTTGGGACAGGTGTTGTAAAGCCTGGTTTGAGGATAAGGTGGATTCAGCTCAGTCAGTTTGACATGTTATTAAGTTATCGATTCGTAAGATTATTTCTTTATTTATGAAAGTTTCTAGGATCTCTTCCCATGATCTTGCTATTTTGCATAGATTGGAAATTCCGACTTTATCTCCTATTCCTAGGCAAGTTTGTGTGGTTAGGTGGACTCGGCCTCCACAGGATTGGATGAAGCTTAATTCTGATGGAAGTAACTTAGAGAATCTTGGGCCGCCTGGTGTTGGGGGGTGATTTGATTCGTGACAATTGTGGAAGGTTGCATACAACTTAATCTGTGTTTTTAGGCAAGAGGTCTAATAATTTTGTGAGCTAAGAAGTTTGTTGGAAGGGATTTAAAGGTGCTACTAGTTTAGTTTTGATAAGGTTGAGATTGAGATAGACTCTCAACTGCTTGTCAATTAGATTACAAAGGGAGATTGTAATATTTGGTATTTAGAGAATTTTTGGGAGGAATTACAGAGTCTCTTGGGCGGTATGGAGTATCGTTTGACCCTTATTTCTCATGAGGGTAATGTTGTGGCTGATATTCTACCCAAATAAGGTGCTGGGGGGGTTCTAATATAGATTGCTCTACTAATAGTGATAATCTTCCTAGTTATCTCAAAAGTCTTTTTCGTATGGACAAGATTGGTCTTCCCTATTTGCACCTTTCGTAGTCTTCCATTGGTAATCTATATGTATTGGATGTACTCCTTCACCCCATAAAATTCCCTGATCAAATCAAATCCCCTGATGACTTGAAAACAAAATTGGTATATTGAAATAACCTTGATACATAAGGTTTGATTTTTCTGCAATTTTGGTTGTTCTCTAATTTTCTTGGAGAAAGTAGAACTACCAAGTGGGAGAAAACCTAAAGTGAAACGCTTCCGCATAGATGTCAACAGAACTTAGCTAATAGCCCTGTGGTTTTGTTTTTTGGCCACAACTATGTTGGTTTTCACAGCTGTTGGCTCACCAGGTTTCGTACGGTCACTTTTGTGCACTGATGAGTGGTGTCTTTTACTCAAAAANAGTTGTTTTTGATTTAATTGTGTTGATCTTATTTGCTTGTGTGTTCTTTTTTGCAGGTGTTTTTATTATTATTATTATTATTATTTATTGTCCTTGTATTGGCTTTGTAATTTTTCTTTGAATATTCTTGAAATCTTGATGCTTGGGTTTTGGTTTTTATATGTTAACCCCCCGGGTATCCGGCTATAATCACGGTTTTCCTCTGTCAAAAATGAGGAATATTAATAAAATTGGAGTACCGTCATCTTCTTAAAATATTCGTACGGTCACTTTTGTGCACTGATGAGTGGTGTCTTTTACTCAAAAACTTATGAAGAGCTGCCAGGATACATGGAAGCTAAATATTTTTCAGCACTGCCTATGCGTGCACTAACGCATCCTTTTCAAGGAGTCTTACAAGGGGCTTGTCGCTGCTATGAGATTAAGCTGCACAATCAATATCGATGAAGTGTAACAACTATAAGATGAATTAGCACAAGATAACAGTGATACGAATTAAGAGGAGAGAAAGAACTACATTTTGTCATGAACTCAATCTGTTAAACAGATTGTATGAAATATAACAATCAGAATAACTTCAATGGCAACATAACCACTTTTTCTCCTCTCTTGAAACCAATGGGGTTATACATATTCAATTGCTTTGTAACAACAACGGCGAGTCTGTTTTGCATACCAAGTACACAGTACATACTGTCTCGAGCACAATAATAATTTACTTGATAGTTAAATATGGAAAAGTCAGAACCACTTAGAAGACAAGACTTTTAAATGGTTCTAGGCCCAAATGTATATGTACTAAAATTTCTGAGGTAGAGACATAAAATCGGCAGCATGAAAAGATACAACAGGCAAATAAGCTAACAAGATAAACAAAAATAACCTGATTAACGAATATATTAGTTGTCCAGAAAGCATATTATGTGCCTCAACTTTCATGCACATGAAGTAGGTTTAAAAGCTTCAAGCATCATCAGTCATAGGCTGAGAAGTTAAGCGATTAGTAACGTGATCACTCTAATTAATGATTGACGAATGCACCTGAAGTTATCACTAATATTACATAGAGACACCTTTATCTGTAAGACTCTGTGACATGCTGAAGTCATATCATGACCAGAACAGAGCTAAATGAGGGCTATAATTGCAGAACTAATCTCATCCTCTTACAAACATTTGTAGAGGTTTTGAACAGCAAGGCAAGGATAGATTCTGTTGGAAAGAGGCCTAGAAATATCATTGCTTCGGCAACAAAACAAATGGGGTTTTCTGTTTAGAGGGTGCGTGTTGAAGGTTTTCAGGTATTCTAGATAAGCATTTTTTATAGGGTAGAATGCACCTGTGAGCCCTGAATTTCTATACCTGAAATGGTTACAGCAGTTACCTCACTTTAAGCTTTATACATTTGGTTGAAAGCTTTGTTTCTTCTTCACTTGGCTTTTGGAGTGATGAGAAGAGATTAAGTCCATGTGCTATTTGTGAGCACCAGCCTTTCGGTGTGTACTTGATTTGGTTCTGTATACCATTGTGCTGCCATTATAATCTCGCTAGCTACTTTGTCAACGATACTTGCACCTCATTGTCACCTGAGGATGTAAGTCCACAATCAATCCTTGCGTCTACCTTGGAATTATTTTGTTCTATTGTCTACTCCTATTTTGCTTCAACCCACTATAATAAACTGCACTCCCAACCTCTAGCAACCTATATGGAATGTAGAAGGATCTGATTTAAACAAATCTATATGCAGTTGTTAGTGACACCATAATTTCTCAAACACATTCTATCTCAGCATATTTTACTGTTTTTTTTTTCCATTTATACTATGAGATTCAGGTGAAATTCGTGAATTTCGAGGCACCAAATCATCTGATCAAGATCTTCTCCATTGACTTGGGTACAAACGGAGGAACTGGCTTTGCTTTTTGAAGTGCAATTTTAGTGGGAAAAGTGGATATATAAGTCGTCATGATGTAGTTCCAGAATATAAACATGTAATGGAACAGTGGATTTATTTCACCCGTAAGTTATCATCTCGGTTTGAAATCCTTAACTTCAAAAATCCATCCGTCCCAAAATTGATATCTGCATTCAACTGCACAGTAGGCCGTGACCAATATTATTATTCACGGTGTTCCTTTAGATACTCTTAACTAAATCTATTCTCTTAATTGACAGCAGAAATGATCGACCTCCTAAATAAGTACCATAAACATTTTTCTCTATTAATATTAAGCTTGCTTCATTAGAAAAAATATATATATCAAATATGTAATAGTTTTATTGCATGTGATGCAATAAAATATTAATATTTATGTAAATAATTTTAATATTATAATATCTTTTCTTAATCATGAAGTAAAAAAAAAAATACCAACGGGAGCGCTTAGCGGTAAGCCTAGCATTATTCTTATTACAATGAACATGCATATAATTGAATTAAAATTGAATGAGTTATTTTTGGTCAAATTCAAATCAAAATCTCTCAAATTCTTCTCTGAATTTGAAAGTTTAAAGTGAGAGAGATAGACACGTAAAATAAGTCTATTCTATATAAATGGAGAGATACCAAAAACATTTTTTTTCTCTCTCTCTCTCTCTCTCTTAGAGTAAACTCTAGCTAATCGCCCCACCCAATATTTGTTATTGTTCACCAGGGGGAGGGGGGTTGGTNCAAAATAAGATATAAATACCACATCCTTCATACTCTCCATCTGCCTTAGTTTTTCCGTAAAATGATGTAAGGATTTTTCTGTTTCTGGTTCCGATTCGTATACCCTCGTAGGTGAGACAATTTTGGCCGGTAAAATTTTAGAAGTCTTAGCTATTTTATGTTTGCCTTTCATAATTAGGCAGAACAATAAATACTACTTTTAAACCTTTTCAAAACTTTGTAGGTTAATTATTACAAGGGTGCTGCTACTCCCACTTTTAAATATATATATACTCTCTCTCTCTCTCTCTTAGAGTAAACTCTAGCAAATCGCCCCACCCAATATTTGTTATTGTTCACCAGGGGGAGGGGGGTTGGTGCTTCGGCTCCACCCACCCAACATTTGTTACTATTAGCAGGCTGTCTTGGCATGTTAATGACAGTGTCAAGGGGTTGTTTTGGCAGGTCAAGGGTAGTGTTGAGGTGTGGCCCGGGGACACTTTCCTTGGGGTTTTGACACCTTG
This sequence comes from Carya cathayensis, assembly GCA_011037825.1. Classification (NCBI taxonomy): domain Eukaryota; kingdom Viridiplantae; phylum Streptophyta; class Magnoliopsida; order Fagales; family Juglandaceae; genus Carya; species Carya cathayensis. The sequence continues at coordinate 33,033 of QGSO01000518.1, forward strand.
TCCCCTCTCCCTCTTACACTATGCCTCTTGACCCCATCTCCCCCCAACAGTCTCTTCTTGTCGCCTCTCTTTTTCTTCATCTTTGTCTTCTAGTGATATCCCCCATCTTTCTTATTGTTCCCTTCTCCTAGTGGGTCTTCCTTTCCCTTGTGGGCCCCCCTTAAGGGGCTGGGCCTAGGAAATCCCATGGGTAGGGGAAAAATTCCCTCACTATTTATCTAAAAAAACTCTTTATGTAGTCATTTTGGTGAACTCATCGTGCACAAACTGAACCAACGTGGTGGGCCGCATCAGATTAATGAAACTCGATGTTTTGCATTATGTGTTTTTTTTTTTATATATGAGGAGCTGCAAAGGGGCATTTTGAGTTGGAAAATTAAAACATGGGTGGGAAAGGACTATATTTTAACCAAACGGTACGTTTCATTACCAAAAAGATCTAAAACACACTGTTTAACCCCAAAAATTTTCTGGCCCCAAACCAAACACGATTTCCCTTCCTCATGAAACACCGCGACAGCTGCTTTCCCTTCCTTGTCACCACTTGTAGGAACCGAGGTCACTACCCTCCATTGTTATGATCATGAGAGTTAAAAATTTAACCAAATTAGTATCTAACAGTCTTAAGCCTTTTGAATCAATAGTTGGATCTTTAACAATAGGTATTAGAGTAGGGACTATGTCACCAATTCAAGTCACAGAGGAAGTGACCAATAGACTGGATTAAAATGCCTTGGTACTATGTATGAGTATGGTGTTAAGTCATTGAATACTGATAGATGAGTGAAGCCGCCAAAACAGGAAGGGCTACCATCGGGTTGGTGTCCATAGAGTGGGCCACCATGGCTGTTAGATTCGAAACCGTGGTGGAATATTATGATCCTCAAGGTTAAAAAATTAATCAAATTAATATTCAACAGTCATGGGCAGAGACAGAATTGGGATTTGATGTCTGGGGGGTGACTGACAAAGTGTGTGGTATGTGTGAGTATAAGTAATATGTCTTTTATGCATAGGGCTATATAAAAAACAATAATCATATGTCATAAAATCGTATAAAAAAATACATGTCTATAAATCATCATAAGATGATTTTCCTTAAAATTTTTGTAGTTTTTTAGAGACCATTACAAAAAGAAAATAAACTAAAATATCAACTTAGGATTTTCCCTTCAAATTAAGTTTGACGACGATCTTTCATGGAATAAAATTAATCTATAATCATTTTTGAAGTGAAATTCTTAACAATTTCTTTCTTAATATAAACTAACAAATGATCTGCAAGAAACTCATCTTCCATTCGAATACACAATCTAGTTTTTATAAGTTTTATAGCAGAAAATGTTCATTCAGTAGTAGTAGTAGAAACATGAATAGTTAATACTTGACAAATTAATCTATCAATTAAATAATAAATATTTGACTTGTTTTTCAACTAATTTGTCAATATGTCTTGATTGATTCATTAGATCATCACAACATTTTACAGTATTTTTATGTGGTGAATTTGGCTCTCTCCCCACATGCTCTATTAAAGGACAATTCATTCTATCATTCTTTTTTTTTTTTTTTTTTTTTTCTAATTATCAAAATTTTTATTGGTAAATGCATATGATCTTGGACTGCCCTTTGATTTCTTAGCAAAAAGTTTGAGGGGGCGGGGGGGCAATTTCACTTATATTAAAAAAAGGTTATAATTATTTATATATAGTAAAAAAGTTATAATTATTAAAAAAAAAGTTAAATTCAATTATACTATCGCTCCCCTACCTCTTACACAGTTCTGCTCTTAGTCATAGGACTTTTGGATCATTAATGATTGGATCTTTACCAGGGCGGTAGGGGAAAATGGAGCCTTGTTCGTGGTCGTCCGTCGTCTTCTTTGTGCTCTCTCTCTCTCTCTCTCTCTCTCTCTCTCTTTTTAATAATAAAATTGCCCCGCCGCTACAACGAGGATGTACAAAGTATACACAAAATTGACTGTATATAGTAGAATTGATTTATCTATATCTCTCCCGTTTAATACCTTCAAATTTGAACAAGAACTTCAAACAATATTTTTCAATCAAATTCAATAATAAATCAAAGATGCATGCATACTATGTGTTAGCAACCAACCAACTAGCTTCCAATCAAATTACTTCAGAAACGAAGCGTTCTCCGTGAGTACAGGTAGGGGTGAGTTTGATCCGGTCTGGGGAGATTTTCCGGACCAGACCGGACCTATTCGGTCCAGGGTTTTCCCACCCTAGACTGGACCGAACTCCATACGGACCAGGATGGTTCGGTCCCATTCGGAACGGTCTGGTCCGGTCGGTCCGTTTGGTCCACCCTTGAATTTATTTATTTATTTATTTATTTTAAAAATCTAATGGCATTTTGTTTAATACTTATGTAATTATATTGTGATATATTTAATATATATACATATGGTATACTATTATATATATATTAGTAATATGCTAATACTATTAGTCTATTAGTATATAGTAAATTAGTAATAGTTATTAACTTATTTTCTATAACTAATAATACACTAGTACTAATACTATTATATAGTTATACCAATTATAAATTTATAATAACTAAATCATTATAAGTCTATAACTATATATATTTAGTATCAATGTATTATTATACTCTTTAATGTATAACTATTAAGTTATTAACTATAATATATAGCACTAGTATATATCAATATATTAACATATTATAAGAGTTATGGTATAAATTATAATTTATCATATATGTATAAATTTATAATAGTATCAGTATAGTTAACTTAATATGTAATAAGTTAGTATTAAATCATTATAACTACATAGAGTATTAGTAATATAATATTTAATATAACTACATAGAGTATTAATAATAAGAGTATTTTACTATTATTTAATATAGTATGACATAGAGTATTAATAAATATGTGGGGTTTGAAGAGATATAGTAATTCTATTATTATATATAGTTATTAGTTATATGTATTAGTAATATATAATATATAATAATATATTATATATTACTAATACATATAACTAAGTTACTAATATATATTATATATATTAGTAATAAACTAATACTAATACTATTAGTCTATTAGTATATACTAAATTAGTAATAGTTATTAACTTATTTATTATAATTAATAATACACTAGTACTAATATTATAACTAATAACTAGATGTAATAACTAATAACTAATAATATGTAATAACACTAGTACTAATAGATAATAACTAATAACTAATATTATTAATTTACTATATCTCTTCATCGTCTTCAAACCCAACATATTTACTAATACTCTATGTAATACTATATTCATTTATTAAATAAGTGTAATACTCTTATAATCTTATTACTAATATTAGCATATTAGATATTAAGTTAACTAATACTAGTACTCTTAGTCTCTTATGATCTTATTACTAATACTAGCATATTAGATATTAAGTTAACTAATACTAATACTAATACTAATAGATATAGTTATAGACTTATAATGATTTAGTTATTATGAATTTAAGATTAGTATATTGTATAACTATGTAATAGTATATAAGTATATTAGTATTAATTTAGACTATTAGTAATTTAGTCTTAATATAAATATTAGTATTAGTATAAAATTATAAATATTAATATTATAAATATTAACCTATTAGGTTAGATAAAAATTATAATTAATTATACATAATTATAAATATCATATAAATAATAAAATATATTTTATATTTTTTTTATTCGGTCCGGGGTAAAAAATTCCTAGATCGGGACCAGACCGAAACCTATCGGTCCACTAAAGTTTGGACCGGGACCGACCGGACCTATTCTCGGTCTGGTCCGGTTCGGTTCGGTCCGGTCGGTTTTTCCGGTCCGGACCGTCCGATACTCTCCCCTAAGTACAGGTCCCTCCAAGTCAGAAAAAGTAGCGTTATATGTACTTGCAGCTTTATTATATTTTTATTTATAATATTCATTTTGTTAGCTTTTTAAAATTTTAAGTTTTATAATTTGTAACGAACAAATAAATATTTCTTAAATAGATTTAGTATTTTCCATTCATAAATGATGAAATGGGAGGTATACCGACAACACTTGAATCTTTGTAAATTGCGACGGCCGGAAGTTGCATTAATCGACCTATTCGGCCTCAAATTTTTCTTGACAAGATGGAAGTTCTCTATGATATGCATGCATTCGATTTTCTCGATCCACTGGAGAGGGCAGTCTCGTTACTTTATTATAAAAACACATTAATTGTTTTTAAAAAAAAATAACTGGACAAATACAAAGCCACCCCGGCCAGAGTGTTTGGGTCACCGTAGATAGGGTGGCCCCCTGCAGCTACTCACAGGATTCGATCCGCCCACAAGGGAGGCCATTCAATTTTCATAGAGGATGATAATATACTTACTATCCGAATATTACTTCTTTATTATTCTAATATATTTTAAAATTTTATTATTTTCTTTTAAATATTTTTTTAACATTTTTAATTATTAAGAAAAAATTATAAAATATTTAATTTCACTAAAAGTTACTTTTTTAATCATTAAGTAAACAAAAAAATTTTAAAAAAATAAAAAGAATAGTAAAAAAGTGGTAGGAGAGTAGTATTGTAATAAAACTATCATTATTCTTTCATAAATGATTTATTTTCAAATCTAAATGAATAATTTAAATTATAAATATAGAAAAACTTTATAAATTTATTATTTAAACATTTGAGATCAACATTTCCACGAAGATTTATAAGATTTTCATCTATTCTTTGTTTCTTTTGTGTTCTTCTTGGTTAAGCGAATAATTATAAATTAGAAAAGTGATAGTTATAACTAAAATTAAATTAAATTAAATTTATAAATTGATATAACTTGGTACGATATGTTAAATCTATTTTATAACCTCGCGTACCAATCAAAATATGTTAATCTGTGAGTTAATGTTAAAGTATTTCACAAGAAATTATGCACCATCATGACTTGACATGGTTGATGGATATCGTGCCTTTCAATTGTTTTAGAATGAAAAATAATATATACAAGTTATACTGCTTTTATAAAAAAAAAAAAAAAACACACACACACACACTCACTCTATCTTGAGGAGATCTATATTTTTACAAAATACTTAATACAATATATATACATGTAACACTAATACTTACTGTTAATGTCGTATTTTGCACACGTTTGGACTAGGTTTCAGCGACTCGGGTCCTTAGGTCTTGTGCTTGCATACATAGAGAAAGCATAGAGAATCAGGAGCTTTAGTTGAGGTCGAAAAGTCTCCAATGCCTGAGTCAATATCCTTTTAGTAGTTTGTACGAGAGACTAGGGAGTTCAAAGATACTTCTTTGTACATAAGGATTGTCTTATATACCAGGTTTCTGGAGGGGTTAGCTGCCCATACCTTGTATTGGTGGTATATATCGCCTTAGGTGTTTTCTTGGTCAAAAATTTTTAATGTAGCGTGGCCCCCTGGGGTGGCACAATAAATGTAGTATTGCTTCTTGTCCCTTTTGCCTTGTTGCAGGTGTGCTCCGTCAGACTCCTCATTGCTTATTGTCAGAGGATCAAGGGCTCCCTGCATTTCCTGCCTACCTACCTGCACAGGTTCTCTGAGCTTAGGCGTCGTAAGGAGAGGTTGAGAAGGAATGTTCGCAATTACAGTCATAGGCCGATCTCAGCTTTGTGGTCAGGGCCTCAATGGCCCGATGGGTCATCTAACCGACGTGGGCTCCCTGTATTTGGGCTTGCACTCCCTCTTCCTTCTATCCTGTCGGTGCATGATGTCAGGCTCTTCCTCCTATGTCTATTAGAAGATTAAGGGCTCCTAGCGTTTCCCGTCCATCTGCCTGTATAGTGCTATCTAAGGTTAGACATCGTAGGAGAATGCCGGGTGATGTGTTCTTTTCTTCCTTGCATCTTAGGGGTCATCCCGTGTAATATGGCTATAGCTGAACTATGATGTGCCGAGGGGCCACCCAATAGGGTGGGCTCAAGTAATACTATACACTACACTCTCATCTTATTTTCATCATACTAAATAAGATGTGACATATTTATCACCATTAGACGATAAAGAAGCATGTAATAAATAATTATTCACTTCTTTTTTGCAAGGCCAACTCAATTAAATGGAGCCAACTTTACTCCCTGCTGGAATGCTATGAGAGAGCCTCTGGACAGAGACTCAACAAAGACAAGACCTCCATCTTCTTCAGCTCAAACACCAGAGAACAGACCAGGGACATTGTAACAAACATTGCTGGCATTCGTGGAACTAACTCTTATGAGAAATACCTGTACTTACCAGCCCTTGTAGGAAGGTCCAGGTCCCAGTCTTTCAAAGGTATCTTAGATAAAGTCCAGGCAAAACTAAACAGCTGGAAAACAAAACTCCTCTCTCAAGCAGGCAAGGAAACCCTTATCAAGGCAGTCATCCAGGCCATTCCAACCTACAGCATGGGAATTTTCAAGCTGCCTAAACAACTACTCAATGAGCTTAACAAACAAGTAAGAGGCTTCTGGTGGGGACAACAGGCACAGGAGCACAAAATTCACTAGGTCCCATGGAAATAGATGATAAAATCTAAAAAATCAGGAGGATTGGGTCTAAGGGACTTTGAACATTTCAACAGTGCTCTCTTTGCAAAACAAGGATGGAGGATCATCTCTTCCCTTAATTCCCTTGCTGCTAGCGTTTTTAAAGAAAAATACTTCAAACATAGCTACTTCCCAATTGCAAAAAGAGGGAATAATACCTATTTCCTATGGCAGAGTTTCATCTCTGCAAAATCTTCGATAAAGGAAGGACTAATTTGGCGTGTTGGTGATGGAGAAACCATAGAAATCTGGAATGACAAGTGGTTTCCTCAACCTTCAACTTTTAAACCACAGAGCTTAATCAGATTTCTCCCATCAGACTCAAAGGTGGCTATGCTCATTGATAAGTCCTCGAATTAGTGGAACTACCTACTGATTGAAGCTATTTTTGATAGAACAGAAGCTAAGCTACTCAAGAGAATCCTTCTCAATCCCTACCTCACCTCTGACAGAATGATATGGAGAGGTACTACTACTGGTATTTCACTGTCAAGTCAGCATACTACTTGAAATCTGAGAGGGAGAATAAAAACATGGTCAATCCTCTACAGCCATAAATGAAGCTTTGCCTTGGTCCTTCATATGGCAACTTAAAGTCCCAAATGCAACCAAGAACTTCCTATGGAGGGCCTGTCTGGAAGCCATCCCCACCAAAGTAAAACTACACTAGAGAAAAGCTGTTACTGATGACTCCTGCCCCATTTGCAAGCTCCACCCCAAAAACAGTAGCACATGCTCTATGGGTTGGTCCCTCTGCCCAAGATGTGTGGAGCCAAAGTAGAAAGAAGATCCAAAAATCTAGCATTCCTTGTCATTCTTTCAGGACACTACTGGAAGTCTTTCTCTATACACTAGAAGAAGAAGAGATGATGATAGAATTTGCTCTCACGGCTTGGAAGATTTAGAAAAGAAGAAATGAGATGATTTTTAATAACACATTCACTCACCCAAACTTCATCAACCAAAAGGTCAAACTGCTCATTGAAGACCTTAACAAAACCTACCATCCTGTCCAGCAGAGCTCTTCTTCCTCAAATGCTCACCTTAATTGGGAAGCTCCCCCATAAAGGAAACTGAAAGTAAACTGGGATGCGGGTTTGGATAAAACTAATTGCAAGGTTAGAGTTGGGTTTGTGGTACGTGACTAGGAAGGGAAGGTCCTAGCCACCCCGAGAATGAACCATCCTCTCTTCCCCGACCCCTTCCTAGCTGAAGCTTATGCTGCTTTCCAAGCTTCTCTATTCCTAAAATCACTAGGATGGTAGAATGTGATCATGGAGGGTGACTCATTACAAGTAGTCAATTGCCTAAAGTCCCTAACTGATATAGATTCTTATGCAGGCGTATTGATCAAAGCTACAAAAGCAACTCTAAACTCCTTCACTGTATGGATAGTCAGACATACTAAGAGAGCATGTAATTCCATAGCCCATACCTTATGTCAAGATGCACTAAGCATCAATAATAGCATTACTTCTGTCAATGCTATTCCATTTTGTATCCAAACTCTGTTATAGTGAATGAAAACTAGATGCATACAATTTTTCTTTCCATAATTCTATCCAGAAAATCCCAACCAAATGATAATTTAATAATAATAAAAAAGAGTTCCAGAACCTTCTAACCACCAGGCGCCCATCAGACTTCCTGATTCTCATACACGCGCCCCGCACGCGCGCACGGTAAGGTTCTGTAACTAACCCCGGCCAGTAGCGGATCCGTACGCCACCCAAGTTTGAAGAATAAATGCTCTCCCCTTCATTTTGTATCACTCACTCACTTCACATCTCTCTAATAACTAATTACTGTCCCTCTCATGGCGACCACTCTGCGATATACGTTGCTTCTCTTGGCCATCCCAATCATTGCATCTCTCTTCTTCTCGAGTGCGAGCACCATTCCCGTACCGGAGCAAAGGATCGCACCCTCTGCACCTTTAAGTACTCCGCCTGCACCAACACCATCTCAGGAACCGCATGACCAGTCGTTTTGCTCCCACACATCTCTACTCCCTCCGATCCTCTCCCATCTCGGCTTCAACGAGCTCGCCACAGCCGCACCCTCTCTTTCCGACTCCACGGCCTGGCCCGGTCCCTACACTCTCTTCGCTCCTTCCGATTCCTCCCTCCGTTCCTGCATCTCTTGCTCCATCCCTAACCTCCTCCGAGAACACATGGTTCCTGGCCTCTTCACGGTCGACTATCTCCGGAAGCTTGCTTTCGGTACCAGGATCGAGACTTTGAGCCCAGGCCGATGCATCACCATCACCTCCGAAAGGTCCAAGAATGGCAGCTTCTCCACCTCTGCCAAGGTTTTCATCGGAGGAGTGGAGGTCACTCAACCTGATCTTTTCAACAACGGCCTGGTGGTGGTTCACGGCCTTCAAGGATTCGTAGCTCTTCTCTCGCCTTTCTCTTGCGACGTCGAGAGGATGACCTCGCTCTCTTTCCCGTTCCATCCTGAGCGCACGGTGACGCACCAGATCTATTCCACAACTCAGTCCGCCGTCATGCACTTGATGCTCCGGGACACCATGCTTAGGCTCCGTAACAACGGCTTTAACATCTTGGCGCTCGCCATGAAGCTCAAGTACGGCGAACTCGTTGGCCTCAACAACATGACGGTTTTCGCGGTTGACGACGTCTCGATATTCTCTGGTTCTCACGCATACATCAGCAATATTCGCTTCCACATGGTGCCGAACCATTACCTGACGTTCTCCGACCTTGAGAAGCTCCCTACGGAGATTACTCTACCGACGCTCGAGCGAGGGCAGTCGCTAAGGATCACCACCGCCGGTGGAGGCTTGTCGGGGGCTCCGGTTACGATAAACTACGTGAGGATCAGGGTTCCTGACGTGATACGCAACCTAAAGATCGCGGTACATAGCGTCTTCTTGCCATTCCCACACATTCATCCCACCGCTGCACCGTTCGACCAGATCCTAGGCGGAGGAGAAGAAGCGAACGGGGTGGAACAGGTGGACTCGGATAGGACGCTGAATGGAATTTGTGATGATCTGGAAGGGAATGTAAGCTGCGGCGAGGCCCCCATGGCTCAGGTTAACCCGTCGGTGGATGTCGAAGATCACCATGGCCTGTGATCTATGATGGGACGGACCAAATTAGTTCCTTCGTTTTTCTTTTTTTCTCCCGTAGGCGCGAGTTTTTTTTTGTTGATAACCTGTCTCTGTATACGGCTGAGTATATTGTGTTTGTCGTATGTACACTTGTACAGGATTTAGTCTAGTCCAAGGCAGCCGTCGATATTCGTACGTGTTCCTCGAGTAGTAGGCTCTTTTCGGTGCATTGTGTTATGTACGGCCTATTCTAGTGTCTTTGATGTCTTGATATAATAATAAGAAACGTCACCTTTGTCATTTTTTTAATTTTTTTTTATGTTAATTTTTTGGGCTTTTAGTTATAAATTTATAATTCATATGCTCGTCTTACCTGTTGTTTCCTGGTTTAATTTCTTTTGATTCGGATGCAAATTAATAGTAAAAATGATTTTGATTAATGAATAATTAAGGGTCATTTTTACGTAGCACCAATTCACATTAATCGTATTTTTGGTCCCCAAAGCAATCTTAAAGAATTCTAATTTTACGAAATTCCCGTTCAAATTAGGAATCAATAACTAAAAAAAAGAAATTGAAAGGCAAATGAAATTGAAATGGTTAGTAATCATATAGTAAATAACATAAGTGCTAATAAGAGTGTAAATAAGTCAAGTTCAAATAGGTAGTGATGGTCAAGTTGAGGACATGAGCTATATATATATAATTTGAAAGATTTAATTATAAATTATATATAATTTTTCTTCAATAATGGCTAATTTAATAAATAAAACTTGTCAAATTCGAGACCCACATTTGTAGAATAGTCGTGTTGTTCATTTGAATTCATAATCATATATTGCAAAAGCTTTTTATGTAGAATTTCGTTATTGATCTTTTACATGTCTCGAGAGATCATCGGAATTAGCTTAAGCCATTTATTCTTATGAGACATTTGAAGTAGTTTTTTCTCATTATAAAAGTAGTTTTCTTTTTTTACGACACTTTTAGCTTTACATTAACTGATTATCCATTTAAGTTTTTGATATATAAAATCAATTAAAATATATATGAACTAATTATCAGGTACTTTCGAGTATATATACATGTATGATACTTCTATTTGATCATCGCGCGAGATCTTGATATATTATTAAACAATAAAATGTTTATAAATTCTTTAATTAATGGTATGATATCGTAACATAAGATTAGCATATTATATCATATCATATAAACCATATTTTTATCGAAAAGAAAAATCAATGTTTATTTTACAAGAGATCGAACTAATTAATTGTAAGGTACACGGCTAGAAAGAATTTGATAAAATCAAAAACCCCGACCCCAGTTCAACGTTGTGAACGTTATGCAAAACCACCACACTTGAGGTGGAGACCGTATTTCATTTATATAGAAATCACATACATGTATAGCTGTACATATAAGAAGGAAAGAATCACAACATAAATGTAATATATTACATTGCTACGATTAAGGGTCAACTACTACAAGTAAGGAATGATGGCTAAGAATCTGGAGGTGATTCTGGAGAATCCTCAACACCCCCTACAAGCTAAGCGTGGGATTAGAGCACACACGTAGCTTGGATCGAAACAACGTGAAGAGGGGCCTGGAAACACTCTTGGTAAAGACATCAGCAACTTGAAATGCAGAAGGAACATGCTGAATGCGAATACGACCAGCGACCACAAGTTCGCAAAGAAAATGATAATCAAGGTCAATGTGCTTGGAGCGCTTGTGGGAGACAGGATTGGAGGTTAAAAAGATAGCACTCTTGTTGTCACAGAGAAGTAGAGGTCGATCAGTAGTAGGAATGTGCAGATCACGCAAGAGATGTTCTAACCATAAAACCTCAGCAGCAGTGGAAGCAAGAGCGTGATACTCAGATTCACAGCTAGAACGTGAGACTGTGGGTTGCTTCTTGACACTCTAGGAGACAAGATTGTCACCGAGATAGATGGAATAGCCTAAAGTGGAACGTCAAGTATCAGGGCAACGAGCCCAATCAGCATCAGAGTAAGCAATAATGCTAGCGGAAGAGGAAGCAGTGAAGGATAAGCCAAAGTGAAGAGTACCCTTAACATACCAAAGAATGCGCTTCACAGCCTGGAAATGGGCATTAGTGGGAGCATGCAAATATTGACTGACAGAGTTGACTGAATATGCAAGGTTAGGACGAGTGATGGTCAAATATTGCAAGGCACTAACAAGAGAGCGGTAAAGGGTGACATCCGCAAATGAGGAGCCATCAGAGGAAAGGTGCTGGGCAACAACCATAGGAGTGGATACCCGTTTGCAATCAAGAAGCTGGGCGCGTGCAAGAATCTCACGAGCATACTTGGTTTGACTGAGAAAGAGACCTGCTGAGGTAGAGGTGACTTCAAGATCAAGAAAGTGGCTGAGAGAACCTAAATCTTTGGTGGCAAATTCTGAGTTAAGCTGCCGAATGAAGCTGCTGAGAAGAGAGTTATTGTTGCCAGTGAATATAATATCATCAACATAGAGTAAGAGATAAATTATATGCTGCTGGCGATAAAGAACAAATAAGGAGGTGTCAGCAGGACTTCAAGTAAAACTAAGTTTGAAAAGGAATGAGTTGAATTGCTGGAACCAAGCATGCGGGGCCTGCTTTAGACCATAATGAGCCTTTTTGAGTTTGCAGACATGATAAGGAAAGTGGAGATCGACATAGCCAGGAGGCTGCTCCATATAGACATGTTCCTGCAAAATGCCATTAAGAAAAGCATTTTTAACATCAAGTTGGCGAAGAGGCCAACCATGAGTGATGGCCAGAGAGAGCACCACACAAACAACGGAGGCTTTGACGACTGGACTGAAAGTGGTAGTGTAGTCAAGACCAGGTAGTTTAGTGTATCCCTTGTCAACAAGACGAGCTTTGAGTCGATCAATGGATCCATTGGATAGATACTTTGTGCGAAAAACGCATTTGGAACCACAATGTTCGTGTTGGGAGGCCGAGGAACAAGATCTCAGGTGCAGTTGTCACGAAGAGCTTTGATTTCATCATCCATAGCAGCAAGCCATGCAGGATTTTTGGCAGCAGACTTGAAACCCGTGGCTCAGATGTAGTGAGAAGAGCATATAAGAGACCCAAGACATGATGGCTAAGATAAGTAGGGTACTGAGGCCGAAAAATGTCTGCTTTAGCCTGAGTGACCATTGGGTGAGAGGATGGAACAACAGGTTGAGCAGGAGGAGCTGGAGCTTGAAAGGCAACTAAGTCGGTACAGGGGAGGCAGGAAGATGCTCAAGAGTGACCTGCATAGGCTCAAGTAAAGAGTCAGAACAAAGACGACATGCATGCGACCCAGACCGAGAATGAGGCTTAGATAGTGGAATTGAAGGCAATGGAACTTTAGGCAATGGTGCGTCATGGGCGTGCATGGGTTCAGTGAAACGGGAGAAATCTAAGGATGCGGGAGGCTGTGCAGTAGAGGTGGGTATTAAGGGAAAATTGTGTTCATCAAATTTGGCATGGTGCGTGATATAGATCTTGGAGGTGAGAGGGTCCAGACAGCAAAAGCCTTTATAAGAAGGACTGTAGCCCAAGATTATGCAAGGAATGCTCCGTGGAGAAAATTTGTTAGCGGCGTAAGCACGTAAACATGGATAAACTCTACAGCCAAAGGGATGAAAATTAGTATAAAGAGGAGCTTTACCATATAAAATCTCAAAGGGAGAAAGACCTCCAAGAAGGGGGGTAGGCAACCGATTGATGATATAAGTCGCGGTACTAAAAACATCAACCCAATAATGAGTGGGTACTCGTGAATGAAATAAGAGTGCAAGACCCATTTCAGTCACATGACGATACTTGCACTCAGCGCGTCCATTTTGGGAAGGAGTGTAGGGGCAAGATATTTGATGATGAATGCTTGAGAAGCGGAGCTGAGATTGAAAACAATTGCTGCAAAACTCAGCACCACCATCACTCTGAAAAATTTTAATTTTGCAAGAATATTGATTTTCCACAAAAGACCGAAATTGAAGAAAGATATCAACAAAATCAGATTTAAATTTCATGGGATAGAGCCATGTAAAGTGAGAGTGATCATCGACAAAGATTACGTAATAAGTAAAGCCCATTTTGGATTTAACAGGGGCCGGTCCCCATATGTCGCAATGAACAAGGCCCAAAATGGAGGTGGACCGGGTATCACTAGTGGAAAATGGAGGTTATGACTTTTAACAAATTGACATGTAGCACAAACAGCAGGAGTAGGCAAAAGAGAAGTAAGAGATAACTGTCATTTTTTATTTAATAAATAAATAATAGAGTGGTTGACATGACCAAGATGCGCATGCCATAGATCATATGAAGCTGTAAGAATAGATTTATTTAGGACAGAAATGAAAGCATCGTTGCCTCGCTCTAGTACGTAGAGACCGCCATCACGTCTTCCGGTTGCCACCACCTTTCTTGTGATCTTGTTCTGAATGACAAATGAAGAGTCAATGAAAATTACTTGGAGAGGAAAGTCGGAAGTCAATTTACTGATGGATAAAAGATTTTTTGTGAGATGAGGTACCAATAAAACGTCAAGCAATTTTAAATTGGAAGAGGGTGTACAGGTACCCGTATGGGTGATGGGTAGGGAAGCCCCATTGCCTACAATAACTCTATCCTTACCAACATATTGCTCGGAGTTGTCGAGTGCAGTGGAGTCCGGTGTCATGTGAGCAGAGGCACCCATGTCAAGGTACCAATCGGAGCTAGAGGGACTGTCGGAAAGAGAACAACCACTCTGAAAGGCTTCAGCGAGTTGCGCCAATGGCTCCGCACGATCATATCGGTTCCTACATCGATCAGCAGTGTGTCCCTCTGTTTTACAGATTTGACAGCGAGGGTTGTATGGACGACGACAGCGATTATTTCCAAAGGAATGACCACCTGAGTGGCTAGAAGAAGAGCCACCTGTGCTGCCATTGGAACCTCCCCTAGAGCGATGATTTCTTGCAAAACGTGATTGTCCACCACGACTAGGAGCTCTAGTTGTTGTAAAAGCTGCAGAAGAGAGAGTGTGAGTTTCAAGTGATTTCTGAAACAAATCAAAACTTTCGGCCAGAGGGACCAGATCGTGAAAAGATGGCAGAGGTGTAAGAGCCATCTGTGTTGAGAAGAACCCAGCAAACTCAGTGCCAAGTGCACGGAGAAACCAGTGAGATTTGTCAACTTCATCAACGGGTCGTCCAATGGCCATTAACTAATCACAGAGGCCTTTGAATGCACGGGCAAATTCAGCAACTGAACGGTTTCCTTTCTTCATGAGTTGCAGTTCGTCCTTTAGACGTAGCTCCCGAGTTTTTGAATCATGGCTGAACGCACGTTCGAGTGCAACCTAGAAGGCCCGAGAGGATGTATGGCCAACAGCAGCAGCCATAGCTTCTTTTGAAAGAGACGACAATAGCAGGCTCAAGATCTTTTGATTTTTGAGTTTCCATTCAAGGAATTTGGGGTTGGGAGTAGAAGTGCCATCGGTGGGGTTGGGCAAAGTTTTAGATGGTTTTTGAAGGGAACCATCAATGAAACTGAGACAGCCTTGGCATTCAAGAAGAGGCACGAGTTGGCTTTTCCAGAGCAAGAAGTTTGTGGCTCTGAGGTTAATGGTGACCATGTGAACCATGGTGTTGAAAGAAAGAGGCTCGGCCATGAGGAAGAAGGAAAAAAAATTTCGGAATACAACCTATTGGTCTACTGATACCATGTGAACGTTATGCAAAACCACCACACTTGAGGTGGAGACCATATTTCATTTATATAGAAATCGTATACATGTATAGCTGTACATATAAGAAGGAAAGAATCACAACATAAATGTAAAAGATTACATTGCTACGATTAAGGGTCAACTACTACAAGTAAGGGAGGATGGCTAAGAATCCGGAGGTGATTCTGGAGAATCCTCAACAAACATAAGTGAATTTCTAGTAGCACCGTCACCAAACTGTCGTTTGTCTACTCCTGCTTCTCCATTATGGCTGGTACTTCCATGTTCTACAGAACATTAACTGACAGCTCCGGCCAGCTTCCTACTGCATTATTGTTGCTGCCATTATCTCCTTTCCTGCTAACAATAACAAGAGCCAAGCAAAGTTTTTCTTCTTTACCAACTCGGAAAGACCAAATCTGCACCACATCGTCAACCTTGAGATTGTACTTATCTTTGGCGACAGCAATACAATGAATCCTTAGTGCGTATATCGAGCTTACTTTCCCAGAACTTTTGGGCATGTCCCATTGCCTCAAAACCATCATACTCATTTCGTATGAGGGTTCCATGAATGACACTACCATTTTTTCTTGTCGGGAAAGAATTTTCTCTCTCCCTCTCTCAAGAAATTAATATTACTGATCTGTCGGAAAGGTATAGATAAAAATTGTTACCTTTTTCTAGGTCGATCGCGGTGAGGGATTTTTGTATTACCAAAACCACGTCGGTTCCATTCATTTCCTTGATACGATTCTTATATTTGTCAGGCAAGTTCGGCGGTACTATGTTTGGAAGGGCGGTCACATTGGGATTTTTGCCTCTTGTTCGATGATTCCATGCACAAGGGTTTTCCTTCATTCTTTCGATCTGAACCTGCTTTGCTTCCTTCCTCAGTATTTGTATGGATTTGCATGGCAAAAAAACATAAGTTTCTCTGCATGAGGTCCTTGACTCTACGGCGTCGCCACTGCCTCAGTTGTTGGCTTCTTTAGAAGCCTTTTCCTGATCCTTAGGCTTTGTATTAACCCAGGTGAGGGAACTACATTAAGACCAACCTGATTGCTAATCATGATAGGTCCCCAAACTTAGAGAGTAAAAATGCTAAGATAATTTGTTTTCTCTTCGGGTGAGAATGTACCACAGATTTGAATAAGCTTGCATAATAATCATTAATAATTCTTGGCTGCTTAAATAGCAGAACCACATACACTTCAAACCGAAATAAAAGGGAAACTTGCTAACTAATAACTGAACTATAAAGCACGTAAAACAAAGTATAAAACCGAGCATGCAAATACATAAAAACAGAATAAAACTAACGGAAATAAAAGTAACGTAAAACACGTAAAACTCTCAACTATCCATTCCACTTCTGCACGTTAAGCCACGACCCAGTCCATCCAGTGTACTCCTCATTCTTCACGTGCCCATAACTTCTTCCACTACGTCCCACCTTCCTATCTGCATGCCGCATAGCTTGTTATGTCCAACGTTATCCCAGTATATGGGATTTGGCCTACGGGGCCTTGCTGATCATCATGGCTTATCAAATCACATCCCTTTCGTAATCTATCTCTCCCACTGAATTTTCTTCCAAGAAAGTCCCATTGCCATTATCCTTCTTGTCGAAGCTTTGTTGCGTAACATTTTCTTCTTCGTAGAATTATATTTATCACAATGAAGAGCAACATCTGCCAACATGGCGAGAGAACTCTCAAAAGCATCAGAACTCAAGACCACCATATTCGATCTCCTTCAACTCACCGATCTCCTAACTCTTAATGTTACAGAAAACTAAAGAGTAAGTCATAATTTATAGATTAGCTAAAGGTTCTTTATCCCATTCCTAGTCTTGGAAGGAAAAGTATGCGTACGTAATAGGAAATGAAATATAATTCTGAAGAAGTTCTATTAATTATTTCTGCGTGGATAAGAAATTACCATATATATATATATATATTTGAAGACAACAACCTTTTGATCCTTTCATTCCAATGAACGTAATATACAAGAAGGGTATTCCTCCATAGTAATAATACAATCTGAAATGGAAAGAGCATTCTTTGCAAGAATGTGAGCTATAGTATTACCATCTCTCCTAACATGAGAGACTTCCCACCTTGCAAACTTAGTAAGACCTAATTTAGCTTCAGAGAGAAACATGCTGGAACTGCACCATGCCTCCTGGTCCTTCTTCAGTGCTTGTATGGCTTGGAGTGAGTCATCTTCCAGTACTATTTTGGATAACCCCAGGTCCCATGCAAAATGTACAGCAATTTGAGCTCCATAGGATTCAGCCAGAAGAGGTTCTATGAAGAGAGACTTCCTTTGTCTTAAAGTTGTTGTGACCATGCCTTGACAGTCCCTTATGACCACCCCAACCCCAACAGTACCTTGTGTTTTGTTTATAGCCCCATCCCAGTTAACTTTGTACCAATCCTGAGGTGGTGGCCTCCATTCAGTCACAAGAGTACCTGTTTTCTTCATGTGATCCTGCTGATTTGCCACTCCTTGTTCCCCTTGCTCCAAATGTACTCTGTCATTCACTGCTCTGATGATTGTATTTGGCGGCCATAACTCTTGGTTGAAAAAGAATTCATTCCTTCTTAGCCACAATTTACGTGCAACTATTGTGAATTCTTTGAGTTTCTCTTCATTGAGATTCTGGAAGAACCTTTCTAGGAGGTATAACATGGGCGTGTGAGATAGTGTGCACTTTTGTAGTCTTTTTGAGCATTGTCCCCACACATCCCTGACAGCTTCACACGACCAGAGTGCATGTACTGAGTTCTCTTCCTCTCTCTGGCATATAGGACATAAGGGGTTTGGCACTACTTTCTTTTTGTAGAGATTGAATTGGGTTGGGAGGGCTTCTTGGGATGCACGCCAGAGGAACATTCTCTCATTTGGGGTGACTTTAAGTTTCCATATTATATTGACATTGGTGCTCGATGATGCTTGACCCTTGGCTGCCACCTCCTTTGTTTTTTCCAGATGATAAGCACTGAGAACTGAGAAAATACCTCTTTTTGTTCCTTGCCATATTAGCTTGTCTTTTGTTCTGAGAGTGCTTATTGGTGTTTTAAGAATTAGAGCAGCTTCCTCTTGGTCAAAAATTTCCTTAACTAGTTTGGATTTCTAGCACTTGTTTTGAGGGTCAATAAGTTCAAAGACAGTTGCATTTGCTTCAAGGATTTTCTGGGTGCTCAAAGGCTTGGTGGGTGCAGGCTTGAGGATCCATTTGTCTTTCCATACTTTAGTCTTCTCTCCTGTGCCAATTCTCCAGTAGGACTCCTTTCCAACCACATGTCTAGCAACAAGTAAACTCCTCCACACATAGGATGGTTTGGAACCAACTTTGGCTAGTAGAAAGGAGGATTTAGGAAAATACTTTGCTTTTATCACTGGTGCTGCCAGTGAATTGGGATCCTGAAGAATCCTCCAACATTGCTTTGAGAGTAGAGCTTTGTTGAAAATTTCTAGATCTCTAAATCCTAATCCTCCATCACTTTTCAATTGCCCCATCTTCTTCCATGATAGCCAGTGGATTTTTTTTTCATTTTTCTTGTTGACCCCACCAGTAATTGGCCATTGCACTGTTAATTACTTGTAAGAGGGTTAGAGGCAGTTTGAACACACTCATTGTATAGGTTGGCAGTGCTTGTACTACTGCTTTGAGGTAGATTTCTTTCCTTGCTAAAATGAGGGGTTTGATAAACTTGTTGTTCAACTTCTGTTTAATGTTGTCTAGAATTGCCTTGAAAGTTTTGATCTTGTGTTGACCAACCACTGAGGGTAACCCAAAATATCTCTGATATGGCATTGTTGTTCTCACTCCTGCAATTGATGTGATATAATCCTAAGTAGCCCTTGCTATGTTTCTACTAAAAATTATTGATGTTTTCTCAATGTTCAACCTTTGCCCCGAGGCCATCTCATAGCATTTCAACAGTCTAATCAACCTGGCCCATTCTTTAGCTTTTTCCTTGCAAAAGACAAGGCTATCATCCACAAAAAAGAGGTGGGAAACTTTCAATTGACCTCTAGCTACTGGGATGTCATGTAGTTGCCTGTTTTCCTTAGCTTTAGTTATTAGGTTGCTCAAGGCCTCTACACATATGATGAAGAGGTAGGGTGATAGAGGGTCACCCTGCCTTATACCTCGGGATGGAGAGAATTGAAGTTGCTGTTCCATTCACAAGGAGAGAGTACTTGACTGTCTCTACACATTACATTTCATCACCATTTCCACCCATTTTATGCAAAAACCCATCTTGTAGAGAATTGCTATGAGGAAACTTCATTCCACTCGATCATAAGCTTTACTCATATCGAGTTTGAGTGCCATATAGCCTTCTTTTCTTGTCATTTTACACTTCATAGTATGTAGTGCCTCAAAAGCCACTACTATGTTGTCAGAAATTAGTCTAGAAGGTATGAAAGCTGATTGAGATGGTGAAATAATACACGGCAAGACTTTCTTTAATCTATTGGCAATCATCTTGAAAATGATCTTATAGATTACATTACATAAAGAGATAGGTCTAAAGAAATTACCATATATAACCAGGCCAGTGCCAGCAGATATATCCTCATTGTTTTATGGAGCCGAAAGAGGAAATATAGTAATATACCCATAATCAAAATTAATAATCCCTAGCTTGCATGCAGTTAGATTCCTAATGCGACAGGGTTCGTATTAATATTTTCCATATATATCACTTCTCTTCCATATATATTAATATTTTAAAAAATAAGAGCCCATAGGATGATCTCATAGCAGATATTGTTTGCTAATAATTAATATTTTATTTTTATTTTCACTATATATGAATATATATGAGCCGTACTTTATTCCACCGCACCACATGAAGCCGTGTTAAAAAGGCCTATTTTTTAGAAGTTGTGGCATTCAGGTGTAGAAAGAACGTACGTCCAAAAGTACTATCATTAATTTAGCTGTCACATTCTTCGGGACCTTAATTTAGTACAATGGCATGCCTTTTATTAATAGCAAAAATGGTGGCCCAATAATATTAATTACCAGATATATATATATACACACTAGTAAGTACCAAGGGGAGCCCCTGTACCGCGACTTAAGCTGCAATTTTATAGTATATTCATTAGATTATGTTAAAATCATTATCAAGCAATCTTTTTTTATGAGAATTAGGTATGAGCTATTTGTTTGGTTCTGATCATCCATTTTGTTTTTTATTTTTTTGTATTATAATGTGTTAGTTCTGGAAAGACTGTAGGGGACTTCCACTTCATTAAACTTGTATTTTATATTTTTTAGTTTATCTATAAATATCCTACTTGTTGAGGAAAAAAAAAGTACCAAGGGGAGCCCAAAACACCCCCCCCACCCCCTGGCGGCCGCAAAAAAAAAAAAAAATTTTTTAAATCATATAATAATTTCTAGATTTTATGCATAATTTTATAAATATAGAAAATGGTCACCCTAAAAAAAATTATAATCTTCATGTGCTCTCTAAATTCTTTTTAAAATTTCTATATACCTAGAAATTTTTCTCTTCAATTTTTTTTATAGTCCCAAAATTTTGTTTAATTTCTATATATTATCTAATTTTAAGGATGTGATTTTTCTAAAATTAAAATTAAATTTAGGAGAAATAAGAAAAAATTATTTTTAAATAACGGACTCTACTTTTTTTTTTTTTCAAAAAGAATGCATAGAACTTACACACCCTATATTTAGCATTACTTTTTACATAAAATTATTATACAATAGAAAAGTTGATCATCTCATCACAATTGTTAGTTCTGCCGCGGCTAATAAGGCACAATGTGCGCAAGTTGTCCAATTGCCAAAACTGCATGCTTACTTATCGTGGTTATGTCATTCACATTTCTTTGCAAATTTTATATAATGATTATGAGATCTAAATGATTATTGAGAGTTTTTTTTCCCTCTTAAATATGAGAATTTTCAATTAGTTTAAAATGCTTCCAACAAAAAAATAATAATATTATATATAGTTATAAGTTGTGCAAAAATCATGCACTATTTTTAAAAAGACTGAATTTATTATTATAAAAATAATTTGTTTTTATGTGAATCTTATATTTAATTTATTTTTTATAAAAAATAAATACTCTATTAATTAAGAGAGTATTCAATGCTTGCACATGATATTATAACTGCAAATATCATTTTTAAATAAAATAAGTAGGTACTAATGGTTACCAAAAGGGAAATATTTTAATAACAAAAAAATTATAGTCAAATAAATTATAAACTGATTGTAAAGTTATTTTTATTATAAAATAAATCTAATGATTATCAAAGTATGTTAATTTATGAATATATTTTTAAATAATATTTGTTATGTAATAGTATTTTAACAAAAATAAGGGAAGGATTTTTAAGGTAAAAAGAATGAGAGGAGAAAGGAGGCGAAATGCAAGAATTACTGGTTGGAAAATACTAGGGACACCGTTTAGTCATCCCGTTTTGGTTTCCCACTTGACGTGGAGCAACCACTAAGGCATTCTTATTATTATTTTTTTCCTTTATGTTTTGAGACTCATTGACTGAGTCACACAGCTCGACTTTTTCATTTCTTCATCAAAATCAATTCCCCCCCCCCCAACTTCACACCCTGCGTTTCGTCTTCTCCCTTTCCCTCCATCTCAGACCAATTTCCAGCACCGTCAACGAGAACCTCCTGCATTTCATCTCACATGCATGCATCGACCCTCATCTTTGACCAGCACAAGATTTTTTCAAGGTAAATTGATTGTTTTTTTCCGTTTCTCCGGTATCAGCCACTCTCTACATTTTTTTTTTTTGTTTCTCTAGAATTTACTTGGTCTTTGTTCTTCTCTTTAATTTTGTCCCTATGTCTTTGTTATTTGCTTGGAATTTGCGTGTATGTTTTGAGCACCAAGTGCTCGACAGAACATAAATTACTACTTCTTTGCGTGCTCATCATATCCCAATTGTTTGATCATCGTTACATCAATTATAATGCACCATTCTATGATTTTTCTTTCACGATTCCAATGTAAAAATCACAATTTATCTATCATTTTGTTGCGTAGGGGTTTATACAAAGTTTGGAATGGAGTCAACAGTCCCATAAACCAAAGTTTTGGAGGACACGAAATGAAGGGAGTGGTGGAGAGCGTTTTCAAGAGGGAGGAGATGGCTTGACCTAGACCAACATGCAAGGAGAGGGGAGAGGGTTTTTGGGATTTAAGGGGGCCTTGAAGGAGATGAAATGCAAAGAGAATCTATCGGGGGTGAGGTCTGATGGTTTTGGAGGGGAGAGGAAATGCAGAACAGCGTGGGGGGTTTGGGGGAGCTTGACGGGAGGGAATCTGTCAGTGAGATGAAGTGCGAGGAAATGGTTTTTGACGAAACGGAAAAAGTTGAACTGGGTCATTGAGTCTCAGAAAAGAGAGAAAAAAAAATGCCAATGTGGAAAATCCACGTTATACCGGAAGGCAAAGCGGGATGCTACAACAGTGGCTGTGGCATTGCCCTTACAGGTTTATTTTCGATGGAGGCCCCAATCCCGATGCGAAACCCTTCCTTTGGTTACTCTTTCTGTTGCAAGAAGTGATGAAAAACAACTATTCCATAATTATTATAATTTTGTTTATAAAATATTATTATTTGAATTTAATGTTTTATGATGAATTTAAATTGAGAAATAAATAATTATTTTATTTAAATAATTGTATAAAAACCATTTAATAATTATCTCTAAAAAAATTTTCACTTGTCACTTGGACCCTTTCGTCTTGTGTATAAAATAAAAGAGAGATTGCCAAAAGCTAATGGCTCAAAAGCCCAATTCTCCTTTTTTATTTATTTATTTAAATAATTTAAAAAGCCTTTTATTTAAACATCTTCAAATCACATTCTTAATTTGTAGCCTTAATTGAGTTTGATGTGTCCATTTATAATTAAAGAAACAGTATTATACATTCAGATTAGATACTTTAGTGTGTATTTTGTCCAAAAAATGTCATATTTATAAATTATGTGTCTTAAGGAAATGTTAAAATATGTTTAATTTTATAAAATATAGTTATATAATTGGAGGGTTCATTTAGTGTTTCTAGCGGAACATGGAATGATCTCAGTCACACGGCCTAAGCTGGAGGTTCTAGGCTACTAAAAGGTTAGAATTGCATAATTAAGTTGTTTAAATGGGTGATTTATTTTATCAAATAAAGATTGAACACTTAATTATGCATCAAATTCTAATATTGAATGCAAATTAATTGATGTCAATATTTTATATACATAAAGTTCTATATTTGCCTTTGAAAGAAATATATTTTTTATGTACTGCAGGGCATTTATGAAAATACTAAAAGAGAATGGAACTCACGGCTGGAACTCAAGGGAGCAAGCAGAAAATCAGCACATGCAGAAAGATAGAAAGGCCACCCACTCCCAAGTTAGGCCACCCACTCCCAAGTTAGGCCACCCACTCCACCATTCTTCAAAGTTAGGCCACCCACTCCCAAGTTAGGCCACCCACTCCACCATTCTTCAAAGTTAGGCCACCCACTTCAAAGTTAGGCCACCCACTCCCAAGTTAGGCCACCCACTCTTGAGAAATGGTAGGATGCTCTCTCCTATAAATAGGAGAGAGCTCAGAAGAGAAAGGGCATCAAGGCAGTGGAGACGAAGGAGAGAAGACAGAACTTTAAAACTTAGCTTTCATTTTTCAGTTTCATTCTCATTTCATTCGGCAGTTGTTGTTCATTTTAATTCATTTTTCAGTTTCATGCTTCTGTTTTAGTTTTCATTCAGCATCAGTTTATTTTACAGCTTTAATTTGAAACTTAAGGAAGCAAGTTTTCTTTCCATGTTAAAGCAAGCTTTCTTTGTATTCATCTAGGAAATAATTTCTTTTAGTGTTTATTTTATTTAGAGCTCAACTTCAATTTGAGTGTGTAATTTATTTGAAATTTTAATTTAATTGAGAGTTCAATTTCTTTTAGGATGCATTTTATTTAGAGCGTTTATTTTATTTGAGAAATCATTTTATCTGGAAGTTCAGATTTTTGGATTGGAGAACGCAGTCTCCATTTCCAAACATCAAGTTTATTCCTTACAATTCCTGTTTTTATTTAATTTCAGTTTAATGTCTTATATTTTCCGTGCACATTTAATTTCTGTCTATTTAAATTACTGTCATTTATTTATTTTTGCACCTTTAATTTCTGTTTATTTAAATTACTATCATTTATTTTTCTCGCACTTGTAATTCCTCTATTTAGGTTAATGTCATTTATTTTCTTGCATCTTTAATTCCTATTATTTAAATTAATGTCATTTATTTTTCTTGTTCTTTTAAATTTCAGTCTATTAATTTCAGCAATTTTAATTTAGTTTCATGCATTTTCATTCCTTACTTTTCATCGCTGCATTCAAATCCGACAAACAAATCTAAAAACATGAATCTAGTCCATGACTAGTAAAATTTCCATCCATTGCACATACCATTTATTTTTTTTTTCTTTGTGAAGTTTTTCACAATTTTTCAACGAGTTTAAATTTTGAGTAAATTTTCCCTGAGGAGACGATCTAGGAATTTATTCCTTATTATTACACGACATCCTCCTACACTTGGGATAGCATTAATGCTACTCATTTTTGAGTGAGTCAAGTTTTTGGCGCCGTTGCCGGGGAAAGTAGTTTAAATTTAAACTCGTTTTTTTTTTTTTGCTTCTCTAAACTGATGTTTCATGTTATGGGTAAGAGACAGTTCAAATAGGTTGCTTAGAGTCACATCGAGTGTTGAGAGTAGTATACACAGCTTGGAGATAGATAGCTCGCCTATCTTTTCTTTGAGTGAGTCAGGTGGCAAAATTGAAATTAAAACAGAAAACATGGCTGCACCTGCACCACGCACTCTTAAGGACTATTTGCAACCCACTCGTACCACTACACCTTCATGCATTATTTTACCAGAAAATGCACCCAATTTCTCTATTAAGCATGGCATGATGTCAGTGATACCTCAGTTCCACGGGATGGATTCTGAGAGTCCGTACCAGCACTTAACAGATTTTGAGTTGGCTTGTGCCACATTTATCACTAGGGCTGTTACTGATGAGTTCATTAGACTTCGTTTATTTCCTTTCTCTTTAAAGGATAAAGCGAAGATTTGGTTTAACTCTTTAAGACCCAACTCTATTTCTAGTTGGTCTGATATGCAGCGTGAATTCTTACAAAAAATTTTTCCCTTTCAGAGAACTCAATTTTTGCAAGAGCAAATCAGCCAATTCAATCAGAGACCTGATGAGACCTTTCAGGCCAGTTGGGAAAAATTTAAAGATTTGATGAACATCTGTCCACATCATGGTTTTGAATCTTGGAGGTTGGTGAGCTATTTTTACACTGGCCTCACTCCGGAATGCAAGCAATTTGTTCAGACAATGTGCAATGGGGAGTTCTTTAGCAAGGAACCTGATGAAGCACTGTCATTTTTTGACTACCTTGCTGAGAGCGCGCAACAGTGGAATACTCGTACTGATCGAGTTCCATCAACAGCACAACCACTGAGAGCTATTTCTGGAGGGGGTAGATACGAGCTTAAAGGGGACACTGATGTTCAAGCCCGAATAACTGATTTAACTAGAAGAATGGAGGTCATGGAAATGGACAAAGTAAAGGCTGTGAAAGTAGCAGAGGGTGGCAGCGACTTCAGTATCCAACTCGCCCTCCCACACTAAATCCTTAAACATAGGGAACTCAAAGACAGGGCTAGACGCCAATATGTGCGTCTATTGGGGGGGTCTCGTGTTGAAAGGTGGCGGCTAGATCAAAGAGGGCCAGACTAGCCAGACCCTCAGCATCTCCTAGGCCTGGGAAGTGTGCCAAGCATGAGAGGCGTCAGGGACAGAAGGCAGAGTAACAAATGGTGGGGTAGATGCTTGGGTAAGGTCGCCCACTGGAGGCGTTAGAATTTTTCTTTGTTTTGGGGCAGGGGAAGGGGTGTCTTCAGAGCAGGTCTTGTTCTTCTCCCTCTTCTCTTTCTTTTCTTTTTTCTCATTCTCTTTCTTTTCTTTTCTTTCCTTCTTCTCTTTCGTTTCTTCTTTTTCTTTCTTATCCTTCTTTTCCTTCCTCTTATTCTTCTCTTTCTTTTCTTTCTTTTCTTGCCTATCTTGGTTGTCCTTCTTGTCTTTCTTTGGAGACTTCTTTGGCAAGGAGGGTGGAGCCACAACAAAAGTAAAAAAACAAATACCCCTGAACATTGGCTATTGGGGGACAACAGGAAACGATCAATATGGGCATTGGTCAGCAAGAAATCAGTCCAAAGACTGTCAGGGTGATTTTTAGCCCAAGCTAAAATAGTCTCAATTTGGGCCAATTCCCGGTCAGACAGGGGCTCCATACCTACCTACAGACCTTTTTCTTCAGGGAGTATGCTCTAGTTAGCCCTAATCGGGATATCTTGCTGGGGATCTTTGAGGCTGGGAAATCCCAGCCTTTACCAGTAATGTAGAAAAACTTACTTATCTAATTCTACGCATTGGAATAATGGGTTTCGAACCGGGCCAGTGTTTGCCATTTGTCTTTCTTGCGGAAACTCAAAACATTACCCTTGGTAGACGGCTGCTAGTTGTAAAAAGACAAATTCTTGAGCAGTTAGGTCATGGTAAAACTACCCAAGGGGCTCCAAAGCCATACGGAACACGATACAAGCGCAGAGAAAGGTCTTCTATGCAAATGGGTGGAGTTGAGCAGGGGCTATGCGAAGAAGATTCAAAATGTCGCGCAAGGGACGACAGAAGGGAAGCCTTAATTCATGGACCAACAGAGCCACGATCAGGGTGACCTTGCTTGCGAAATCGTTGTCGTCAACACATCCTCAAGGAGGAACTTCCAACAACGCCGTGTCAGGAATATGGTACTCCTCCCGAATCACTACCAAGTCCAGTTGCCTAAGGGCTAAGCGCTACCCAAACCCTTCGTTGGTTGGGACATCTAAAATATGGGATGACTTCACATTAGTAAGACGAGCATAAATGCCGTTGTATTCAACCATGGGAAGTGAGGGCAAAAAGTGATATATTTGAATATTAAATACGAAGGGTCAGTCACCGTAGGCATCATGACTCAATAGAGGAGTGGAATGGTAACCGTTGCACATAATCATGTAACTGTTGCCATGTTAGCAGTAAGTCATCAGTACCCATATTTCTTGAAAATTGGAAGTGGCAAGATGGGAAGCATGACGGGACTGTGGGGTAGCCCATCAGGTTCAATGCAAAATGGGCCCGTGGGTACTTAAAAGGCCTGAAATGTCCAACTCAATTTAACTTGCAATAGCAACATAGTTCATATTCTAAAAACTAGTCTACCCGAAATCGTGAGGGAAAATTCACTACAATCAAAGCAGAAAGAAATTCCCCACTCCTTGGGGTGAGGGGAATTAGCGAGGTAACTAGAGAGTCCATTTAGTGTTTCCAGCCCAATAGGGAATGGTCTCCGTCACATGGCCCAAGCTGGAGGTTCCAGGTTCAGCAGCGCTCTATGTTCCACCTTGCATGGAAGGATAAGAATTCCGATGAGCATTTATGATCACTCCGGTTATTCAAGGATAATCTAAGCTGATAAAGATCACGTGAGATAGGTATCACGTGAGCATGATCTAACTGCAGTGTTGATCTAACTCAACCTAATGCCTATATATATACCAGTTAACCCCAAAGCCAGACTTAATTTGAATTCTTGATTAGTTATGTGTTACTTTTTACTGACTTAAGTATCAGAGTATTTGCAGGCGTACAACGCCGACGTTCTCTCACATTTGCCATGAACTGTTATGTTTGGGTGATGGAACACGCCCTTAACAATAATATCTAATTCTTTTTAAAAAATGAACTGATAATATTTAAATAAATTTCAAATATATATATATATATATATGTTTTAAAAATAAATACAGAAAACTTTCACACAAATTATCTTTCATTTCTCGAAATCAGAAGTTCACTTGCTAACTTCTTGTATTGTTTGTGTTGTGGTCTTTGTTATAGATTGTTGAAGACTACACTCCATACATGTCCCTGAATTTGATATTGGAGCAACTTTTGGTATGTTATTGGAGAATAAGAAATGTTATGATATTACTTCCAATGTGTGTGGGGAAAGGTTTCATGCTCACAAATTGGCGATGGCTGCTAACTACCCAAATTATGTTCCTAATTCTTCTAGTTACACCAATGACAGAGCTTACAACACTCTTGAACTCTATAAGGGGAGCAGTTCAAATTGGAGACTGGTGAAAGGTAGAATTCCTGGAAATCTCCCCAGTTTTGAAGATGTTTTGTTTGCCAACAACGAGATGTAGGAAATAGTGACACATGAAGGTTTAGGTGCCCTAAGCATAAGACATGATTCGAAGGGAAGGGTTAACCAAATAAGTTTCGAATCAAATCTTATACATGTTTATGCATTCCTTTAGATTAAACTCGAGTACAAATATTCAAATTTCAATTTATTTCAATATGTCACTTATGTTAGTTCCTTTTTTCTTTCCAATAAAGTTTTATTTGTCATGCCTTCATAATAATGTTTTTGTTAAAAGATTTTTCACTCATGAGGTATGTACAGGAGCCAAAGGGAAAAATGATTTATGAAAACTTTTACAATTTATGCCATAGAATTTGAAATATAATTTGTGGTATAAAAGTTTGGAGAATATCTTCAAGAAAAGTTAAAGAGATTAGTAAATAAAATATTTTCCGCATTTAGGTTTTCTAATCTCAGGATGTGTATTGATTTTATAAAAGGAAAATAAATCAAACATATCAATAAAAGATGCCACAAGAAATGGAGATTTTCTTAAGATTATGCATATAGACGCATGTAAATCTTTTCCCATATAATATTTGATATAAGTATTTCATTACTTTTATAGATGATTTTCATGATATGAATGTATCTATCTGCTACATGAGAAGTTTCAAGCCATTAGTAATTATTGTAATACTTCTCATGAGGAGGAATTGCAATTAGATAGAAATGTGAAAATTATTGAATTGGATTGAAATAGTGTTATGAAAAATATTAAGAGTTGGGCTATAATGGTTTAGAACTTATATCATAATGCTTTAGAATTTATATTGTGTTTTAGCCTTAATGATTTATTTTTAAAGTATGAATTGTTTTAAGGTATATTTGATCGGTGCAAAACTGCAAGTGCACAGTATCGTAGTTTTATAATAAAGTGGTAAGAAGAGTATCGTCCTCAGGGATTGGTACCTTACTTATGCCAAATACCAAAATTATACTAATCTCGATTTTATCTAGAGGAATCGCTAAGATTTTCGTAGTTGCAATTTAAACTAAAATTTATTCAAGAAAAATACGCAAATAAAATAAAACTGACGCTCGAAGATCAGATTAATGGGAAAGAAAACTTCTAGGAAACTGATTTCACCTAATTCTTCACTATGCTTTTCTCATCCAACTAATTTAATTTAATTTTTTTTGTCTATTAGCAAATCTCTAATTCATCCAAAAGTCTCTTTCGATAGTCAATTGGAAATTATTCTTGTTCTTCAATTCACACAAGAATATGCAAATTAAATAATCAAGAATACAATAATACCAATGATTTAATTACTACATAGGTTCATACAAGTCTTTCGATCTCTATACTTACCTATGCTGAAATATTCAAGATCTACCCTATGATTCCCTCTTTCGATAGAAAATCACAAGATTAAAAATCATCTAATTAATGGCCAGTTAATTAGAAGCAATAAATTCAGAATAAATCAGATAAACAAAGAGAGAATCGCCTTAAATTAGCATAGACAATCAAGCATAGTTCGGAATTAGGTTACATCGTTTTCCTAGAAGAAAGAAAATTTAGCTCATACTAGAAATTGAATTCAACATAAACGAATTCACCATAATTGTTCTGAGAATATTGGAAGAAAATAAACACTGAAAAATACTCCTTGCAGCCGCAACCCGTCTTCAAAAACTCAAGGAAATGATTCAAGGCTTTTCTCCCGTCTGTGCTCGTGTATGATTCCAACGTACGTGCAATATGTGGAATCCCCTCTCCAAAACGAATTATTTGAATCCTTCTAGATGTGTTTCTCTCTCCCAAAATGTGTTCTCCAGTCAAAAAGTACGGCCATAAAGTGAAAAATCACTTTTTATATGGTGTGACGGCGGAAAACCCTAGATCTGTCAAAATACGATGTTCGCTCGAGCGGGGTGTCGAGCGAACATCGAGCGGTCGACTCTGCCTAACTTCGCTCAAGCTCACTGTCGAGCGGTAGTCGAGCGTTTGAATCTGCCTGAGTTCGCTCGAGCGGCCAAAAGCCTCCGCTCGAGCGAAGTTGTAAATCTACAACATGAAATTTTGCAAGTCATCAAATACCCCCAAACTTACAACTTTGTTTGTCCTCAAACAAAAAGAAAAGCAAATGATAGTTTAGGCAATATCAACTCGACCCCAAAGAGAAGTATCATCACTCACCAAGCTTTTATGAATTCAGATTTCATCACTAGTATCTTACTCTTTTAACATCAAAGATAGCAAGGAAATCAATCAAAAATTTTACAATTTGGAACAACAACAAGCAAATGATTTGCTATTGGAACAGGTAACAACAAGCAAATGATCATTAACCTCATCAGAGAAACACCACTGAAGAATGGGCCATAAAGACATCAGAACAGGTAACCTCATGCAATCTTCTTGATTTGCTATTGAATTAAGTTATGTGGTGTATCTTCAAAATTTGAATGTGATATAGAAATAAATAAAAGTTTACATATGTTTTTACAAATTAAGAAATAAGTGATTCTATAAAAGATTGATGCATAAAAGAGTGATTGAAATCCATGGATCAATGTAAAGTCTGCAATTTCATTTAAATTGTTTGAAATGTATGAAAAGTCGAATGGAAATGGGTTTTGGAGACAAAATCTTGACTTCAAGGGCAATGTTGAACGATATAAAGTTATATTTGTAATTAAGGATTTCACTCAGAAATGAGCATTGATTGGAGATTTTTTCTATTAAATCTGATAGAACTCATTGAGAATCACTATGACATTAGTAACTCATTATGGTCTAGAGTTACATCAAATGAATGTGAAAACAATTGTAGAGTAAAAGTCTGAAGTATACAAGAAACAAATAAAAAGATTACCTAGAAGAGGTAATAGTTTTTAAAAAAAATTGGTATTTCAATTTCAATAATACCAATACTGTTTTGAGATAAAGAAAAATATTTACATATACCCATAAGTCAGTGAGAGTATATTTGCATTTTAGTCATGCATGTATATGACTTTTTGGCAAGTATGAGTTATCGTTAGTAGTATGACATTAAAGTTACGTCTCTAAATGAAATTTATGAATGAGACATCATTTGTAATTGAGATTGAATTTAATACTAAGACGATGACTGTTAGAATTGTCTCAGTATAATTGCATAAAGTTCGGAAAGTTTTTGCATGAAAAATTACTGGTAAATGGATACTTTAAAAATAAATGTGACATGCTCAGTATTTATAATATTCTCGAATTGATTAGGTTGTTAAAGAAATTTGTATAAAATGGTTATAAGGAACTTGGTGGTTGCACAAATTTGTATACAATTGAATATCGGTTTATCGTTAATATCCTTGGTTGTTGCTAAAGTAACCCAAGGATACTTGACCCAAAATCTGTGAAAGAGTACAATGTTATTTGCAAGAAATTAAAGATTATATTATTGTCTTAAGAAGAACTGATATTCTTAAAGTAACTGGATATTCAGATCCTATTTTATGGGATTACTCTAATGATGAAAAATACCGTTATGATTATGTATTTTGCTATCTAGTAGAGTTATTTATGGAAAAGTATAAGGCAAATCTTTTACTGCTTCATGTGTAATAGGGATTGAGTTTGTTGTATGTTTTGAGGCCACAGTTTATAGTATTTGACTGAGGAAATTTATCTTAGGAGTTGAAATTGTCGACTTATAGCCAAGCCGCTAAGAATGTATGACAAGAATTCCTCAGAGTATTTTTCTCCGAATGATGAGTATTTAATAAAATTTTAAATACTCAAGTATTAAGGAGAAAGTACAGAAACAAATATGTCCATATCAATAGTGTGTTAATTATTATAATTCAAAAAACATGTTGAAAAGATGGATTCAAATGTTTATATCCATAATGTGAACATGTTATATAGATCATTGATATGCTGAGTATTTTGTTACTGGACATTGAAAGATATATATTATGATTATTTCTGTTTTATTGTCTTTCCACTTATTTGTACATTGAATGGTTTGGAAGAATGATGACAAGATAATGTTTGCAACAGACATGAATTGGAACCCAAGGCATTACGGTATTAGCCTTAATTATCCCAATTAAAGAACATGTAAAATTGGTTGCTGGTGTTGTGGTACATAGCAGGGAATTTGTTGATTATATAACAGAGGACCGTCATGACATGCATCTGTAGTTGATTTAACATTGATATTACGGAACTCATGAAATGTATTTTGAGCTATGAAAGTTTTAGGAAATGAATTTGCGTAGTATAGTTAATTTCTTGTGATAAACCCATGAATGAAAATATTATTTTATAGGTGTATGGGCCAAGTGGGAGAATGTAAGAGTTTTATTTAAACTCTATGTCCCACACCCATCTTAATAGAGTTTGAAATGGCTCAAACTTATCAGATAAAAGATGAGTGATAACGGGATAAGAAAACTCGTTAGCTATAAGATTAAAACTCTGTATCTCTAATTATAGTCAGATACAAACTCTGAGATTTCTTGATGGTCAGAAATCTATAAATAGCACTGAGGGGTTAGAGGGTTCTCACCTACAATATTATTGTGCCTCTAGCCACACTTGAAGCTAAAGTTGTTAGGGTGATTCTTCTCTCATAGTCAGATCAGATTCTCTATCAAATAGAAGAGAAAGGTACGTATTTATTTATTATTATTTTATTATTGTGGATCATAGAAAATCGAAGATCCAATTATTAATATTCATGTTAAAATATCTAACAATGCTTTTTGAGTTGGATGTCTTAGTAAGTTTTGATGATTGGCTTGTAGCTATCCTACTCCTTACACAAGACCGAACATCATTCCATTGGATGAGGAGGGTATTGTCTTAGATAGGAGTAGACACCCTTGTGTTGGAGCTATGGAATTTGTGAAGTTGACCAAGGGTGGTGAAAAGAATCAAGTGGGGTAAGAAAAGGCATGGAAAGATTCTTGAGTTACTGCTAGCGTGGAAAATTTTTATGGAACTAGTATGGAAGTTGTTCAACAATTGCACCCTTACTCTAAACTCTGAGGATAAGGTTTTTTACGGGGAGGAGATTGTTTTGAACCTAATGCAAAACCGTGCCTTTGGGAAAATGGAAGAAACATATCATTTAATAATTTAGTTAAGCTTTTCATTTTGATTAAGTTGTGCGTTTTACTTATTGTTCTTAAAAGATACGTTTTATTATTTTCCTTTTGTTATGCATTTTATTGTCTGTCAGATAGCCAGTGTCCCATTTAGCGTCCACTTAGCATTTCCTTATTTCTGTTACAACTGAGAAGTCTGTGAGGGGGTGCATGGGTATAAGGGAAGGAAGAGAAGAAAGGGATATCTTGAATCTTGTATTTTCTGGTGAACATTCTGTAGAGGCAAGGTACCTCGAAGACCCACTTGTATTTATAACAGTTCTATGAATCTTATGAATCTACGTTTCAATCCCATCGGTGTTAATTAATTCTCTGTAACCTGTTACAATACTAAGATGTAGGCAGCTAACATCTTGCCTAGCTACAGAGGTTGCATTGTTTGCCTGAAGCGTCACCACTGAACAAATCCACAAGTAGCAATTTTGGAAGAACAGACCCACAAGCGTCTCCCTCACCCTCACCCTCTCCCTCTCCTCCAGCTCCCTCAATAGACTCACAAGTTTATTCTCCTGTATTGGTTCTAGGTTAGTGCGTGCGGTATGGTATTTTAAAATCTCATATCCATCTTCTTTTTTTAATATAAAGACACGTGGCCACAGCCAAGTAAGTTGGGGTCCATTCTCAGAACTGAACGTCGGTGGTTGTAGAACCCCTACTTAAAACGGGTGCATCAAACCAATTATTTAATTGAAAGCTGACAAAAGCCTTAGTTCTTTGTCTTTCTTCGTTGGTTAGAGATTTAAAGATGTTTAATTATTAGGATATATATATATATATATACATACACACACTTAATAATTAGATAGATATAGAGTACTAGTAATACTATTCACCATCCTAATTCTCATCATCTTCCCATCATCTTAAGATGTGACATTAGATGATTGGAGATTATTTATTATATTTTACTTGTGAACTTATTATTTAATGCCATATCATATGATGATGATATGATGATAAGAATTAGGATGATAAATGGATTTTTTCTTTGAATAATGATAAATAGTTTTTGGAATATTTAAAAAGAATTAATTTATTTTTAAATTGGTGTAGAGTTCATAATCTATATAATCACTTAAATGGCCAGTTGTATCAACACGTAAGTTTGAAAGAAATTGGAAAAATTATGCTCCATACGCATCTTTTTTTTTTTAATTTTATTTTGCATCACATATTATCAAATCCTAAATTGCAAATATTTTGTTCATCTTGCACCCTCTGTTACATACGATTTGCCATCAAGATATTCGATAAACGAAAATTAGGCCATGTGACCTAATCTTATTAGTCCTATGTAAATTAAAGGTGCAAGTTAAAAAGTAGGGAATTGGACTCCTCAATGAGCTCTTCAACGTGCTGTAGTGTGAGTGAATGCCCCAGTAGAATTTATGTGTTGCGGCATAAATTAAATACCTAAGAGAAGGAAAATTCTGCACTGAAAATGCCCCCCTAAAGATCCTCTTGTGTGCGGCTTGAAATATGCTCCCCCAGAGAAAATAAGCGTGTGGCGCCAAGAAGAATAAAAGTGTGTCGTCTGGTCTTGACCTCCCCAAGGAAAAAATAATAATGTTTCGTAGGTCAAACTCCACCAAGGAAAAATAAAAGTCTTGCATGCAGCACTTGAAGTCTCACTCCAAGTCAAAGTCTACAAATCAATTAATGTAACCCTTGATTAAATTAGAAGTGTGCTGCTGAAAATGCCCAAGGAAAATAATGTGTGAATGAAATTAATTCTCCATCACCAAAAAGTTGCCGTATAGGTCTTCAAAGTCCCCAAGTCAAAAGTTGCCTTATAGTCCCCTTTGGAATAAATGCATATCAAGGTCAAAGTCCCATAGAAAAAGTTGTCATCAAAACCTATAGAAAAAGTAAGATCAATTCATTAATACCAAAAGTGCATTCCCTTTTATAAATGAAAAGCTCTCCATTTCTTAGTCTATGTAAAAATAAATAAAAATAAAAATTACAAATAAAGTAAAATAAAAATAAAGAATAGAATATCAAAAATATGTTATGCATGTAAATGAACATTGTCCAATTAAATCATAAGTTATAATATTAAGCAAAAACCATGCTATTTATCAATTTAAATCACAACTCAGATTTATGCATCTTAATCATTTTTTCCATATAAAACCAATAATAATGTAATGAAATAATTAAAATGTATTGGTTCTAGATGTATAAAATATGCAATATTTCAGTTCAATCACACCCCCCCAACTAGCATTTTGCTAATCATTGAGCAAAATAGTGAACATTTAGTTGAGATAAACATTGCATAAAAATCGAAATCCAAACAAAAGCAATCAAACACAATTTCGAATTCTCACAAAAGGTGATCCATGACTACTCAACCCGAGGAGCTATACCAACCAAGACTATCTCAACAATCTTTTACATAGAATTGAGGAAAATATCTCAGAACTCAGATGTGTGTGTAGCTGCATGGTTGTGTGTTCCTCATTACTAGCCAGGATTTGTCATTAGATTTTTCAACATTAAGATTAATAATTATTGATTCTAACTACCTCAAAACCTAAGGGACTAGCAGTTTTCACACTAACTCTGATTAAAGGTTGAACACTCAACCCCGAAAGTTAGAGTAACAGTTTCTAGCCCTTTACTTAGAAAAGTTCACTAAACTGCCTTTATCTTCTTCTTCTTCTTTTTCTCGATTCTTTTCGAATCCTTTTCTTTCTGTTTCTTTTTTTTTTTTTGCATGGCTCGGTAGTCCTGTAGTTTACTTCTCCTGTGTTAAATCAATGGACAGTAAATGATGAACACTACAGGTGTAAGCATATGCAAAATGTTATTCAAACTTTTCCCTTTGTTCTATATAAATCTTAGCAAGTCTCATCTCAATAAGTATAGCATCTCGGTGTTTCAAACCATATATCAACTAATATGATGCATCAGAAATCATGCTCTACGCTCAAGGTTGAAAATAAATCTTTACAAAATAATTCTGCTCAACCACTTCACCAAGGTGTTCAAATTTCACAAGGTACTAGAAACGAAGTGTGTGTCAATCATATATGTATCAATGTACATCATATTAATGCATTTTTTTTTAAATCTATGCACGCACACTACCCTCCAACTAGTGAGAGATATGGTCCTCAATTAATCGAACGAAAGAAAACAAAGTGCACAAGAATAAGTAAGCAACACGGACAACCAATCATGTGATCTAAAATAAAAGCAAAACAACAAATATAAATAAAACATAAAATGCAATGAAAGAAAGTCATAAATGGAAGAAATAAATAAATCAAAATAAAAAAACTTTCCCAGGATCTTGCACAAGCAAGATCTTTTTGTTTGGATCAAAAGCAGTCAGAAACGGCTTTAGATGTTATCTATTGACAGTGAAGCTATTGGCATTCTTCGGATTAACAATGTCTACCGCCTCGTGAGGATGAACCTCCTTTACATTGTACGGCCCACTCCATCGGGATTTCAACTTCCCAGAAAAAAGATGTAGTCTTGAATTATAGAGGAGCACTTTCTGATCAGGGACAAAATGTTTGTCATGGATTTTCTTGTCATGAAAGGCCTTCATTCGCTCTTTTGCCAAGTGAGAATTGTTGCAAGCCTCCCTCCTTGTTTCATCAAGCTCCGAAATCTTCAACTTTCTTAAACCTTTGGCAGCATCAAGTGAAAAATTAATTTGCTTAATAGCCCATAAAACACGATGCTGAATCTTAACAAGTAAATGACAAGCCCGATCATAAACCAATCTATAAGGTGACATCCCTAAAGTAGTTTTGAATGCAGTCCTATAAGCCCAAAGAGCATCAACCAGTTTTTTAGACCAATCCTTTTGAGTGGGACGGACTGTTTTTTAAAGAATAAGTTTGATCTCTCTATTAGCCAACTCAGCTTGACCATTAGTCTGAGGGTGATATGGAGTAGAGATTTTATGGGTTACTCCATATTTCTGCCTATGTTTTTGAACCCCCATCAGTAACGATCGCTTTGGGCATGCCAAAACGGGCAAATAATTCTTTCAAGAAATGGATGACAATCTTATGATCATTTGTTCTACAAGGTATGACCTCTACCCATTTTGAAACATAATCCACAATAACTAAAATATAAGAATTTTCAAATGAATTTGGGAATGGTCCCATAAAGTCAATCCCCCAACAAAAATATAAGAATTTTCAAATGAATTTGGGAATGGTCTCATAAAGTCAATCCTTTAACAATCAAATATCTCAAGTGTAAGAATAGGGGAAAGGGGCATCATGTTACGTGATGTGATTTTTTCAAGTTTTTAACAAGGCTCACATGCCTTGCAAAAAGATTCCACATCTCTAAAAAAAGTGGGCCAATAGAGTCCACTTTGTAAAATTTTGGCAACAGTTTTCTTAGCTGCAAAATGGCCTCTACAAGCCCCAATATGGCAAAAGTGAAAAACAGAGGTAAACTCAACATCAGGAATACATCGACGCACCAACTAATCAGCACAATACTTAAACAGATAAGGAGTGTCGAAGTAATAAAATTGTATCTCTTCAAGAAACTTACGCTTGTCCTGAGCTGTCCAATGCTCCGGCATCTGATCTGTGACAAGGTAATTCACAATGTCCTCGAACCATGGAGCACGCGACATTGCAAAAAGATGCTCATAAGAAAAATCTTCATTCAAGGGAGGGATAGATGTAGATACATTAGGTATCTGCAATCGTGACAAGTGATCGGCTACCACGTTTTCAACTCCCTTCTTATCCCGAATAGTGATGTCAAATTCTTGGAGCAAAAGAAACCAACGTATCAACCTGGGTTTAGCATCATTCTTTGCCAACAAATACTTAAGAGCAGAATAGTCAGTAAAAATGATAACATGAGACCCAATAATATAATAACGAAATTTATCTAAAGCAAACACAACAGCTAATAACTCTTTCTCAGTGGTGGTGTAATTTTCTGTGTATCATTTAAAGTTCGACTTGCATAATAAATGACCGAAGGCTTATTGTCCACTCTTTGGCCAAGAATGACACCAAGAGCGAAATCACTAGTATCGATCATAATCTCAAACGGCAAGTCCCATCGAGGAGTTTGCATAATAGGTGCACTGTTAAGTGTTCCTTCAGGGTCTCAAAAGCATGCTGGCACTCATCAGTCCAAACAAAAGTAGTATCATTTTGTAATAAAGTACATAATGGTTTTGCAATACTACTAAAGCCTTGAATGAAAGGTTGATAGAAGCCAGCGTGACCAAGAAATGAACGAATATCCTTCACTTTCTTAGGAATAGGCAGTTAAGATATTAATTCTATCTTGGCCCTGTCAACCTCTATGCCACGTTCAGAAACTAAATGCCCAAGTACCAAACCACTAGAGGTTTGGCCATCTGTGTGAGGTTTTTGATTATTTGTGGTGGCCTGAATCTGTATAAATTGGTGAAGTGTATTGGCCATCTGTGTCATACTGTCGTCTAGAGACTTCTTTGTAGATGATTGAGGCTGAGAACTCTGTATAGCTATATGAGGCTGAAATTCAGGAGGAGCTATAAAAGGATAGCTATGAGAACTCTGATATGGCTAATACTGGTGCTGAGGAGCACCCTGATGAAATGACTGTTGCGCAGATGGTGGAGACCGGCCAGGCTGATCATTTCTCCATGAGAAATTTGGTTGATTCCTTCACCCCTGATTATATGTGTTGGAAAAACATTGATTTTGTGCTCTGTTAACCCAGTTAGCTGATTGCATCTGCTCAGACCCACTTTCTTAAAATACTGGCATAATCGGGCAGTCCTGGATCTTATGGTTCGAATCAGCACATATAGAACATGCCTCTACTACTTTCACAGCCTTCATTTTTTCCATTTCCATGACCTCCAGTCTTCTAGTTAATGCAGCTATTCGGGCTTGAACATCAGTGTCCTCCTTAAGCTCATATCTGCCCCCTCCACAAATAGCTCTTAGTGGCTGTGCTGTTAACGATACTCGATCAGTACGAGTGTTCCACTATTGTGCACTCTCGGCTAGATAGTCAAAAAAATGATAGTGCTTCATCGGGTTCATTGCTAAAGAATTCCCCATTGCACATCTTCTGAACAAACTGCTTGCATTCTAGAGTGAGACCAGAGTAAAAATAGCTCACCAACCTCCAAGATTCGAAACCATGATGTGGACAGATGTTTACCAAATCTTTAAATTTTTCCCAACTGGCCTGAAAAGTCTCATCAAGTTTCTGATTGAATTGGCTGATTTGCTCTTGCAAAAACTGAGTTCTCTGAAAAGGAAATTTTTTTATAAGAATTCTCACTGCAAATCAGACCAATTAGAGATAGAATTAAGCCTCAAAGAATTAAACCAAATCTTTGCTTTATCTTTTAAAAAGAAAGGAAATAAACGAAGTCTAATAAATTTATCAGTAATGGCCCTAGAAATAAAAGTCATGCAAGCCAACTCAAAATCTGTCAAGTGTTGGTAAGGACTATCAGAATCCATCCCATAGAACTGAGGTATCACTGACATCATACAATGCTTAATAGAAAAATTAAGTGCATCATCGGATAAAACAATGCATGAAGGTGTAGTAGTGCGAGTGGGTTGCAAATAATCCTTAAGAGTGCGTGGTGCAGGCGCAACCATGTTTTATTCAATTCCAATATCCTCGCTCATAGAAGAGACAAAAGAGTTATCTATCTTTGAGCAGTATACACTACTCTCAATGCTTGAGGTAACTGTAAGCAACCTATTTGAACTGTCTCTCACCAATGACATGAAACATCAGTCTAAATAGCATAAATAAGATTCAAGTGACTAAGTGGTAGATGGCAAATGAAATATGTAATCAGAGATAAGATAGTGAAAAGAAAAAAATGAAAATAAAAAATAACGAGTTTAAATTCAAGGTGGACAACTATCATCGGCAACGGCGTCAAAAACTTGACTCACTAAAAAATGAGTAGCACAAAGACTATCCCAAGTGCAGGAGGATGTCGTGTAATAATTAGGAACAAAATTCCTAGATCGTCTCCTCGGGAAAAGTTGTTTAAATCTAAACTCGTATAAAATGGTGAAAATTTTCACAAATAAAAGTTATGGTATATGAATGGAAGAGTCCAATGGAAATAAAAAAGGCACTAGTCATAAACTAGATTCATACTTTTGAATTTTTTTTAGTATTGAAATAGAACGTAAAAGACTAACAAATTAAAATTAACAATTAAAGATTCAACTGAGATTAATTATTCTGAAAATTAAATAATAAACTGAGATTAATCTAAAATGTAATTGTAATGCATATTTAATAGAAGTTTAAAGAAACAAGAAAAATAACTGACATAGAATAAATAAATAGCAAATAAAATGCCTAAACTTTTAATCCAAAAATATCAAGAATACACCATAAAATTCAAATTGAAATGAAATAAAAAGTAGGAAATAAAAAGATCAAGCCAAATGAATAGAGATGGAGATTGAAAGCAGTGGAGGAGGCTAGACTATAGCAGCAATTGGACCCCTCAAAGAGCTCTTCAACGCGTTGCAGTGTGAGTGAGTGCCCCAGAAGAATTCATGTGTTGCGGCGTGAATTAAAGACCAAAGAGAAAGAAAATTCTGCGCTGAAAATGCCCCCCTAAAGATCCTCTTGTGTGTGGCTTGAAATATGCTCCCCAGAGAAAATAAGCGTGTGGCGCCGAGAAGAATAAAAGTGTGCCGTCTGGTCTTGAACTGTCCAAAGAAAAAATAATAGTGTTCCGTAGGTCAAACTCCACCAAGGAAAAACAAAAGTCTTGCGCGTAGCACTTGAAGTCCCAATTCAAGTAAAAGTCTCCAAATCAGTTAATGTAACCCTTGGTCAAATTAGAAGTGTGCGGCTGAAAATGCCCAAGGAAAATAATGTGTGGTTGAAATTAATTCCCCATCACCAAAGTGTTGCCGTATGGGTCTTCAAAGTCCCCAAGTCAAAAGTTGCCGTATAGTCCCCTTTGAATAAATGCATATCTAGGTCAAAATCCCATAGAAAAAGTTGTCATCAAAGCCTATAGAAAAAGTATGATCAATTCATTAATACCAAAAGTGCATTCCCTTTTATAAATGAAAAGCTCTCCATTTCTTAATCTATGTAAAAATAAATAAAAATAAAAATCAGAAATAAAGTAAAATAGAATAAAATAAAAATAAAGAATAGAATATCAAAAATATGTTATACATGTAAAGGAATATTGTCTAATTAAATTACAAGTTATAATATTAAGCAAAAACCATGCTATTTATCAATTTAAATCACAATTCGGATTTATGCTTCTTAATCATTTTTTCCATATAAAAAAAAATAATAATGTAATGAAAGAATTAAAATGTATTGGTTCTAGATGTATAAAATATACAATATTTATGCACAATCAGTAACCTAATCTTATTAGTCCTATGCAAATTAAAGGTGCAAGTAAAAAATATAGAAAATTTTGATCAGTATAACCTAAAATCTTTTTACTAGTTTGAAGTACAAATTAATTAAGTACATAAATAATCATGCAATATGTATGATGAAAAAAAAAATGATTCGTCTAAAGAATTTAATGGAAGTATGAATTTCGTAAGCTAATAAGAGAGAGCTGAAAGAGAAGGAGTTCACTTTTTTTGAACAATTAGATCCTTTTTTTTTTTTAAGAAGAGGACGGTACTCAAATTTTATTGATAGCACTCACTTGTGACGAAGGAAAACCGTAATTTCAACCAAGTACATGAAGGTTACAAACAACAATCCCAAAACCAAGGCTGCAAAAAAAAAAAAAAAAAAAAAGCACAACAACAACCTTAACTCTAAACCAACATACAAATATCCATAAAGTAAGAAAAAAACCACAAGAAAAACCAACATGATACAAGAGAGAAAAAACGACCTACATTGAATCGTTAGTGCACATCAATAATTAAAATACCAAAATAAAACAAATGCAACTAAATACTTACCTTACTAAAATATCTGTATATACAGCAATCCAATTCTGTCCATGCAAATAAGACCTCTCAACTCACAGGGCAACAGATGTCAGACATCATTCCAGTCCATATTAGAACCCCCAGCTCCTTACTTAGCAAGTAAATCAGTCACAGTATTTCCTTCACAAAATACATGACTTACTTTATACTCTACGCAGCCAAGACAAGCCTTAATTTCTTTCCAAAAGTTCTCAAGGTACCAAATATTACACTCTCCTCTAGTAACCCATCTAACAAGAATTTGAGAGTCTGTCTCAATGTGAACACGATGGTAACCTAGCTGACAATACCTCCTAACCCCTTTAAGCAAACTTCTCATCTTAGCAAAATTATTAGAACCCTGACCCAAAAAACTGAATAAGTCGCACATAAAATACCACCAAAATCCCAAATAACACCCTCAACACTAACTAGCCCAGGATTATCCAAACTGCTCCCATCAATGTTAAGTTTCATCTAGTTTTGCTGTGGCATAATCCATTTAACCACAGAAACCTTCTTTGGTTTAGGAACTAACCTTTTTAAGAATATCCAACCTTTTTAAGAATTCAATATTCTTAGAAGGAAGACTCAACACTTTCATGATTAACTACATTATTATATGAATCCAAAGTTTAATAAAATGCTAGACTGAAGCCACCGTGTCAAGCTTGTCTTCATACCTGACTTTGCAATGCCGATCCCAAAGCTTCCAAGAAACAATGGAAGGGAGAATACCAAATATAGTCCTAACTTGAGACATATTACCAGCGTGACGAAACCAAAAATTAACTTGTTCCTACCAAGTTTGAAATATACCCATATGCACACCAAATCTGTCTAGCAAAATCACTAGTACAAAGCACATGATTAAGATCCTCAATATGCCCCGAAGAGCAACAATTACATCTAGAGGCCAGGGGAATACCAAGCATTTTAACCTTAGCATCCACACTCAAACAATTATTGGAAGGCTTCCACATCATAAAAGAGATTTTTTTAGGAAGGATTTTGTGTCAAATCCATTGGGCCCAAGGTAAGGATGGCACCCTAACCCTTATACAACCCCAAGCACTTTGAGTAGTAAAATTACCATCATTTTCCTATTTCCAGATTAAAATATCTTGTCCCTCCTTCTGTCTTGCTAAAAATGATACAATTCACTAGCTTTTTGCTTATCGACTAAGCTCTCTAAAAGAGGAACATCCCAGCCATTCTCAATGCGACACTTTTTAATCTTCAACAAAGGATTTCCAATCACCGGATACTGATCTTTAAGAAGCCCCCCCCCTCTTCCCAGTTGTCAAACCAGAACGAAATATTACCCTCACGCATAAGCCACTTAGAATGAGATAAGACATCCGAAATGCTTCTCACAATAGACTTCCAAAATTGAGTGCCCCTATTAGGAGCTGGAAAAGATAAATGCTTGCCCCTA
The DNA here is from genome assembly GCA_011037825.1 of Carya cathayensis. Lineage (NCBI taxonomy): Eukaryota > Viridiplantae > Streptophyta > Magnoliopsida > Fagales > Juglandaceae > Carya > Carya cathayensis. The sequence goes on from QGSO01000518.1 coordinate 77,308, forward strand.
ACGTACTTTCCTTTAAAGAAATATGCCCAGAAAGATTGATATGAAATTAAACGCCAATTTCATATGAAGGGCCATTTGAATATCCCCGAAATCGAGAATACCTAGACCTCTTTTATCTATAGGTCTATAGATTTTGTTCCAAGCCACTCACTTTCTCTTATCTTTACCATCGGTTTCACCCCAAAAGAAGGAACTCAAAAGACTATTCAACGACTTAATCACAACCATAGGAACATGTAAAACAGCTAAAAGATGAGTAGCATTACTAGACAAAACATGACGAAGAAGGATAGTTCTACCACCAGCAAAAAGTAGCTTCATCTTCCAACCAGCAATTTTCTTTTTAACCTTACCCAATAAATCACCAAAATCACCAGCCTTAAGTTTACCAACAATGATTGGCACTCCCAAGTATTTGAATGGAAAAAACCCTTTAGAGAAACCAGTAATACATAGAATGTTTCTCTTCCTAGCAAGATGAATAAATTTAGAAAAATAAATAGCACTCTTATCTTTATTAAGAGCCTGACACGACCAACCTTCATAAGTATTCAAAACCTGCATCAAAGCTCTCAAGGACCTCTGGCTACCATTAGCAAAAATAACTATATCGTCAACATACATAAGATGAGATACAAGAGGAGTACCTTTAGCCTGAGAGAACTATCCAATTTTTTTATTATCAAAAGATTGCTTAATGACGTGAGAGAGAGTTTTTTGCATAACAATGAACAGATATGGCGAAAGAAGGTCACCTTGTCGTAGACCACGTTCTCCTTTAAAGAAACCCAAAGGAGTGCCATTCATCATGATAGAGAATCACGGTGAAATTATGTAAGATTTAATTAACTCACAGACATTAGCGGAAAAACCAAAAGCATCCAAGACATGAAGAAGGAAAGACAATCCACTCTGTCATATGCCTTGGACATATCTAACTTGATCACTACATTTCCCCTGCTAGTATTTTTATTGATAGAGTGAACCATCTCCTGGGTTAAATTGATATTTTCAAATATGCTATGACCAGGAAGAAAAGCCCCTTATTCTGGAGAAACCATCTTAGCAAGCATGTTAGTTAGACTGGCCACAAGGATCTTAGAACATATCTTATAAAAAACCGAACAAAGGCTAATAGGCCTGAATTTGTCAAAACCATTGGGCTTATCCACTTTAGGGATCAAGAAATTATAGGAAGCAGTGAAGAATTGAGGAAGGGATTTAGTTTGGAAGAACTCGGAAGTGGCTTCCAATAAATCTTCCTTAACTATATCCCAATAGGTTCTAAAAAAATAAGAACCAAATCCATCAGGGCTAGGGATACTCTCAATAGGAATACTGAATAGAGCATCCTTAATCTCCTCAAGAGACGGAACTTTACAAATCAACATATTTTCTTCATCAGAAACCACAAGTGAAATTAAATCATTTAAACAAGGCAAATCACGATTACTACTATAACCTAAGAATTGATGAAAATAATTCAACAACGGCATTATGAATCTCAACAGGAGTATGTAAAATAGTATCATCAACCAAACTCATGTCCGTAACCCGATGATGCTTTTTAGAATTCAAGATCGCATGAAAAAACTTCAAATTTTGATCCCCATCTTTTAGCCAGTTCTTGTTAGACATATGAGAGAGACGAATATCCTTTCTACCCAACTAGGTCGAAAGCTCCATCTTGGACACCATGAGATCATTATCATCCTTAGAATTAAAGCAAACTTGAAGACTGTTTTCCAATCTATCAATCCATTGCTCTAATTCATGAATGATTACATTAGTTCTACCAAAGACATTCTGATTCCACACCCGTAAAACCACCTTTAGCCTTTTCAATTTAAAAGACAGTTTATGCATACCACAACCAGTGCACTTTTGATTCCACACCCCTCCACAAGACAAAGAAAATCAATATGATCTATCCACATAAACTGAAATATAAAAGGACTAGGCCCATACTTGAACGGGTCTTCTCCCATTTGAATTACTAATGGAGCATGATCCAAAGTTGTTCGAGGCAACACTTGATAAAAAACAGCCGAAAAATAGTTAAGTAAATTGGCATAAATAAAACATCTATAACCTTGCCTAGCTCTTAGCCAAACCGCCTTGGCCATTACACCAAGTCATCTGCGGTCCTTTTGAGCTCATCTTCAGCAAACCACAATTTTGAATATAGAGATTAAAATCCTCCATTGCAGAAAATTGGCATGGGAGTCCATCTCTTCTCTTGAAGTCATCTTTAATAATATTAAAATCACCACATATAATCCACGGAAGATTATTGCTATCACTCGCCTCCAAATCCTCCCAAAGAAATTTCCTCTCATATTGGCTACACTTAGAGCATACACAATAGTGAGAATAAAAACATGGCAATTCTCTTCAACTTTAACAATTACAAACTAACTAAAACCTGCCACCCATTGCACTGAAACAACAGAGCTCCATAAAAGCCATATTTTTCCTTCGTGAACTTCATTTGTCAAGAAAAAATCACAATTAAGGTTCCTCAAATAACTAGGAATACAATCCTCCATTTAAAAAGGCTCATCCAATGCTAAAATGCTAGGCTTATATTTGCAAATGATTTTTTTCAATCGCAGTTGAGAGGTTCCCACTCCTCTTATATTCCAAAAAATAATCGGACTAATCATAAGTTAAGTTTAGAAGGGCGAGTTACCGCCCTAGTGGAACTCCTCTTCAGGAACTTGCCATCTATATGCTTAGGAATTTCAGAGTCCATACTATAATCTTTTTGCATCTCTTCCTTCATCTTATCCCTCTACACTTCTTGTAAGGATTGCACTTCATCAAGAGTTCCCATGTTAATTTCCCCCAAATTTGTTTCCTCTAACCCATCTCCCTTGAATCCTACAGACCCAGGTTGCACCAACCGACCATCCTTAAATTCCCCTACATCACCCACTGCTTGTGTATTTTCTAGGGTCCCTTTTATTCAGTTTACCACAAGTTGACCAACAGGCATAATTGGCAGCTTCATTTTCATCGCAATCTGTCCATCTGCATCATGTTGCTTCTTGACGAACTCATTACATGTTGCTACATGGCTGCTACAAGATTGCTTCTCCACATCCATTTGCACCACATTTTCACAAGACTCACCCGTTCCCAGAGAGGCCTTATATACCACCATCGGCAAAATTGGTTCTTGCGAGGTAGAGGGATCTACAGTTTTAGAATCAACATTAATATCTTACTATAAACTTCAATTTCAACCTTATCTAAATTTGATTGTAAGGAAATTTCTAAACCACCAGCCTTTTCCACCATATCACCAGTTTCCTACAACGTGCTTGACCCCTATTGTTCCAGGTTTGGCATTGCAGCAATTTCTAGACCAAAATTCGGCATGGCCTTCTCCTCTTTCTTAACCCATATCTGTCCAACTTTTCCTTTAATTTTCTGAGTTTCCTTACATTTGTTACAGTATGCAGGGAGGGTCTCGTACACCACCTCCTGTCGTTTACTCTTCGGCAACCCCGGTCAGCCTATCTAGAAATAAGGAATAGGATCTCTTGAAGCATCAACCTCAATGCATACCTGTGCATCATCTGTTCTTGTCGAACAAAGAGTTGGATTATCCTAACTGATAAACCGTCCAATCGACGCCGTAAGCATATGAAGAACTGATTCATGAAAGAAGTTTGGGGGCAGTCCAAGCAAGCAAATCCAAACCAACATGCAAGAAGGTTCATGTTCTTCGTTAAAATCTAGTGTCCAAGCAAATGGCCGATAATTAACTCCATCAATCTCACAAGACTCCCTAGATAGAGCCTTATTGAAATCACCCTCATTTGACATTCTTATGAAAACATGTCTCACAATCTCCATCACGTGCGAATATAAGCTCTAATAGCATCAAGGGAAGGCCTTTGTCTAAGGAACTTTAGCACCAACGAGTAACGAAAAGGGAGTGTGGTTTTTTCAATTTCCTCTACCGAAAACAGGAAAGATAGCTCACCATCAATTAGTTTTGGTGGCTGAAAAGCAACGTCAATCTCCGGCAGCTATTGTGGCACTATGGAGATGAGATTAGTGTACGTTCTTGATGGGCTTGTAGAGGCTGGCTCAACGGCCGCCATGCAAGCTACGTAGAAAACATAGCAAAAGAGCAAAACCCTAGCAGAGTAGAAGAAAGTTATTTTAGGAAAAAAAACCAAACAAAGAAAGTTGAACAATTAGATCCTCTTACATTACATTTATTTCTTAATAAAAGTACAATTTTTTTGTGTCCAAATATACAACAACTATGCCAAGAGTCTGATAGCTTGATGTCATATGACTCGATTCTGTAAATGGAAAACTTGGATTCAAAATCCCCCACATTATATAAACACAAAAAAAAAAAAAAAAAACGACAACTACAATAAAAGAATAAGAATTGCGACCCGAAAAAAGTAGAAACAATGTGGGAATAAATCTAATTAATGCTATGGCCTTCCAATTTCTTTGCTCTCACCACAACCCATAATGGAAGAAGGCAACTTTCCAACCCTATCTATCCCTTCCTCAAACACCAACCCCATCCCCATGAAGAAATGAGCCTCTATATGGCAATGGAAAGCCCAAACACCTGGGTTATCTGCTCGAAACCTCAGTGCAGTCCAACCATATGGATGAACTGGCACTGTGTTCTTCATTATTGGGTTCGCCAAGTTATATTGCTTTGGGTGGGTTGAGATGTTAAACCTGCCACTTCCGTGGCCAAGGACCCAGAAATCGTGGCCGTGGAGATGCCACGGATGCGTCTCACTATTGTCAGGGGTCATGGTGTTTGCGTTTTGAAGTATAATATCTACTGTGCTATTGAACTTTAGCCTGTAAATGGCATTGCTAGAAGTTGCATTTGGGTTATTTGGCTTGCTGTAGATGTCGTAGTTCAGAAACTCGTGCCCATCAGATAATGGAGTCTGCTGGAACACATGGTGCAGGTTCTGCTTGAGTGCAATAAGGTAAGGGGTGTGGGGGAGGTTGAAAGAGACATTGTTTACTGACCAACGACGATAACCATCTATTTCATTTTGAGTGTTGAGCATCAAAATGACTCTATCCGAGGTTGGAGGAGGGGTGTGGATGTAACCACTGTGAGACTTGATGGCTTGACTTTGCGCCAACCGGGCGGCGGTGTCATTCCAAATGGGGCCGGCCGGTGGTATCGTTGGAGGTGATCGTCGTGGATGGTTTGGGTAATAATTGAGAACCGCAACGCCCACGGTGGTATTAGGTAGCCGGCCAACCACATTAGTTGTGATCCAATGATTTCTTGAAGGATCTTGATCGGCCTTTACAAGGACAGAGTATGTCTCTCCAGAATATAAGTAAAGGTTTTTCACAACAAATGGTTCCACATAGTGCCCATCTGCCTCGACCACAGTCATATTGTGACCCTGCTTGTAAAGGAAAAGACGCATGTCATTAGCAAGCAGGTTACATAAATGTTAGGTGTATCACATTAAAACATTATGAGCAATGATACTAACCCTTTTTATAGAGGAATTGTGTTTAAAATAGAGCGAAATTATGTAATATTTTTTAAAATTAAAAATTTCTACAAAAAAAAAAAGAAGAAGCTCTAGTATGTTTAATGAAGGGACACTATTACTTTCATTGATGGTAAAATCGTTGTGAAAATATCATTATTCAACCGCTATTGTCTATGAAAGACTGATGGCTGTTGAAAAATAAAAAATCTCTTTTCTTGATGTAGTTGGCTTTCTCTGTTGTTTGTTCATCTTTTTTTGTATGGTTCATTAATGTCGACTCCTTTAGTGTATTACCCATATATACTCAAAGAAAGACAAGAAATATCTTTGAAGTTGATGATGCTCATGAAAATTACCTCTATTTGAAAACTAAGAGCGGACAGAGCAGTTAAGCTAGCAACCCTTAGTCGATATGTTTTTCCTGGGATTACAGTAATCACATATGGAGAGCATTCTGGGTTTGATGCATTACAAACCCCGGCTGGACTTGGTACGCTAGAGCAGCTGAACTTTCCTTTTCCTTGGATAAGAAGTGACTGAAAAAATGACAAAAACATAGCCATTAGGCAAAGCAAAGAACAATTATATGGCAGTAATACTAAATCTATTTTGTTGTAAATAATAATACCTGAGGCTCCCTAACCCAGACAAAAGGAATGGAGGATAATCCAGTGGCTTGTTCGTAAGTACTTTGGTGGTACCAATCGGTAAGGATGATGCTGCGATCATAATCATAGGCAAAAGGTTCTGACTTTCCATCAGGAAGTGATACTCGGATTGATCCATATAGCCCTGCTTCTCTTTGCATTCCATAGTGCGCGTGGTATAAATAAGTCCCAGGCTGTACATAAAGCAAAATTTCTGCATTATAGGACATTTTGAAGAAGCAATTCTTGCTAACAGGAAAATATAATCCTCTTCACTGCCTTTTAAGGCATTAACAAGAACAGAGGAAGATGGAAATAGAGGGAATCGCATGCACAGAGGTTTTAGGACACCAACACTTACCCTATCAACCTTAAACTGGTACTTAAATGTTTCCCCAGGTATAATTGGACATTGAGTTACTCCCTCTGTTCCATCACTCCATGGAGTTCCAATCTGCAGTAAGTTTAGCAGATGAATATTCATAATAAAGAGAAAACAGAGTATTCACTATTCATATGCAAGTACATACAGATGTTAATTACCTGCCGGATTCCATGCCAATGGATTGAAAGGTTTTCTGTAATTAGACTGTTGGTAACCTCAACAATGATGGTGTCACCTTGCTGGGCTAAGATTGTTGGCCCTGGAGTTCTACCATTGATGGTGATAACCAGCTTCTTATAGCAATCAGGGGACTTGAACTCATACTTGACGTTCCATTTGTAATGCCGAATTCTTGCCTCTGCTACTTGAGCATACTGCAAGTAGATAATAAAACAAAAAGCCAGCAACTTCAACATAATTCTCCGGTATTGCAAAAGGCCGCCAGCCATGCCTTTATTGTTGAATCAACTTATTGAGATATCGGGACAATGCCCAAGAATAGTAAGCAGAAATGGGTATTGAGATTATCTGTATGAAATTATGAATCAGATTATATATATATATATATACACCACACACACATACATAAATAATATGAAGGTCTCAGTCTTTGTTGAAACTTCGTTGAAACTTCCTGCAAAAAAAATTTAAAAAGTGGTCAAATTTAGTGGGCTAATTAAATACCATACTTGGATTTATCGATTGAGGACGTCAAAGTACAATATTGATCAATTTTGATATAATTGACTATAATTTAATGAGCTACTCGTATTGTGCAAGTGCTTTAATAACCTATGGACGGGGATAGACATATGTGGGGGCCAAATTGTCAGAGGTAGCTTTCCTACGTGGCCGTCATAGTTGAATTTCATTTAAAGATAAATATTTTATCATAAAAAAATTATAAAATTGAATTTACAAATATTTTATCAGTTAAAAACTAAATAAAAAAGCCTTCAATTTAAATAATTTAAGGTAAATTCATATCAAACACAACTCAAAATTTAGTACACGACAAACCACTTAGACCATTAATGGTAAATAAGTAATATGTTGAGTGTCTCAATACAAAAAACCTTGTATATATATTTTTTTCTGAAGAAAAGAAAAAAACTCAATTTGTGTGATGTGGGTCTTTTCGGTAAACGAGAATCATTACATTTTCTTATTTTTTATTATTCAATTTCCCGGCATTACATGTTGCTTAGTTGCTTCATAAACTTATACACGTATTATACAGAAAAGTATTCATTTCGTTGAACACGTCCTGTTCAATGTTCTCTGCATTGATTGCTTCTGACGATTGAATAATATGTAGTCCAGTACGCTTAATTTGACATACCGAATTAAGAAAAAGGAAAAGTCGTAAACAAGGCACCTACTGTTCCCAAACCGTGTTGACAGGACCAACCTCTACGTAATCAAAACTGCTACAGCTACCTGTGCTAGGAGATTTTGGAGAATAATTTTATTACGTATAAATAAAATTATATTAATATATTAATATTAATTTTTTTTATATTTAAAATTTAAATTAATATTATTTTTAATAAAATCTATTTTTTAATCAATTATATTAAATTGATATATATATTAATACTAATTATAATGTAACTAAATTTTTTCTTTAGAGAATTGGGTGACAGCGGATATATTAAAAAAATAAAATAAAATCAGTTGAAAACTCGGCCAAATCCGCACCCATGAAGAAAAACATCCAGCGTCTCTCAAGAAATCCAGTCGGAGAAAATTTTAGAAAAAAAAATCTTACATTGTAGTGTGTAATCTAGTTTATTAAGTTTAATGTAAAATTTAATTATTTTCGTGTTATATTAAACATATAATAATATAATTGAGATCTTAAATAAATTTTTTCTTACTTAATGAAGTCTAGAGGATAAAACCTCAACTATTGTTCATATAGATCATCAACCTCAAATAATTTTTCTTATATTTTCATTTTAGATTCTATACTAAGAAGCATAATATTGTATAACAAAAAAAATTTATAATCCATATAAATAAATTTATTATTTCTCCTAAAATTAGTTTAAATTAATCTTAGTGTGGCAACATCCTAAAAAATAAATAATATATAGAAATTATACAAAATTTTGGAATTATAGAAAAGAATTTGAGAGAAACATTTTTAGGTATATTAAGATTTAAAAAAATTTTAATAAGCCTATGAGAATTATAATTTTTTTTTTGGAAGGATCATTCTCTATATTTATAAAATTATAAATAAAATATAGGGATATGTAAGCATCTCAATTTTCACAAGGTAATATTGGAAGGGGATGCAAATGTCATCATCAATGCATCATGACAGTAAGGGTGAAGATGAAGTTTTGACTTATTATGGTCACCTAGTTGAAGATATTTGCATATAAAGATAAGAATACAGTGGCTCATAAACTAGCTAAGGCTGCATTGTGTATGGATGAAGAGAGGGTGCGGATAGGAGAACAGACCAGTTTGGATCTCAAATTTATCTTAATTCATTTCATCTAATCATTATATTTTTTTTAAATTTTAACATAAAATATAATAAATAATTTAATTTTTCAAAATTTAAAAATAATATTAAAAATTAATATTCTAATAATATTTTATTCAATTTTTAATTTTTAACTCAACTCAACTTAACTCAATTTAACGTCCAAAATGTAGAATAGATTTCATATTGTATATAGTCTTAAAAACAAAAAAACATTTGCATGGTTTCAGTTCATATATAACATACTGAGTTTTATATTAAAAAAAAAGAAAAGGAAATATCTGTCCTCTCTGTGGTTTTTTTTTTTTAGTCAAAGAGGCATTTTCTCTTTTATGGAAGAATAATGGTTGTGCTCCAGATAGCGGTCGATAGGCCACTGTTATGCTATTCTGATTTGCATTAGTAAGACTATTAATTTTTCCAAAGAACAAACTTGAAAAAGAAACACTACTATAATATTTCATCCAATCTAAAAATTCATAATAATTCATCCAATCCAAAATTTTCACAATCCTAGTACTGTAGAAAAACAAATGAGATTGAGTTTCCCTTTACTTGATATATAACATATATAAGACTGTTCATATGGGCCGGATTTTATCCGGCCCAGCCCGAAACCCGGATAACCGGGTTTCCGGTTATGATTTTCTCCGGGCCGGAACCCACATTTACAAAAACCGGATACATCCGGTCCAGACCCGGGTGTAAAACCGGGTTTGTTTATAATCCATACGTTTCATGAGTCTGTGATTTCTGCCTCCTCTCTCTCTCGTTATGAACTATTGCAGAACTGAGAAACCCTAACCTCCCTCCGTGAGCGTAGTCTCTCTCTCGCCGTCGCCACTACCGCTGGCCGGACTTCGTTCAATAAGTCTCTCTATCTCTCACTTCAATAGCCCTCTCTCTCTCTCTCTATCTCGATCTCGATCTATGATCAGTGCCTTGGGTAGAAAGTTTATGCTATTATTTTGCTAGATCTGCTGTTTTTGCTCGTCTCTCTCTCTATTTTGTTAGATCTGCTATTTTTTGGGTTGTGAAAAAATAATTTTTTGCTAGATCTGTTCTCTTTGTTTTTAAACGTGGGGATTTTTTTTTAATCTGTTTCGTTCTATGATCAATGCCTTTAAACAAATTTGATGTGGGTATAAATTATATGTTTCGATTTTGTTAGATCTGCTATATGGCAGTGCTCTGCATCTTGTTTTGATATAGCTTCTTTCTTTCGCTTTGTAAAGTGTAAATGTTATGCAATCATGTCTGTAATAATCCCTTGTGTCATCTTGTCAAATATTTGAAAGAGATTTTTGTCTTAATCTTTCATATGTTTAGTATAGATCTGATTGCCAGTGCCTGAACTGAACTCTGCACTGCGGAGTTGTGTATTACTTTGCCTCATCTGTAATTTTGTAATTTTTTGTGAACGGATCAACTGATCTGCGTATTCTATAATTTATAGGAGACCGAGAAGCTTAGAAATACACTTGTCAAGAGAATTGAGGTATCCCCTCTAACTCCCCTCACCCCTCCCACCAATTTATGTTATTGTTTAACAAGGTAAAAGCAAATATACTTTAGTTTGCTAAAACAAAATCATGGATAGATTATTTTGCCAGAAGGTGGTCACTTTGTCCGATCCTAGTTGGAGTGTTTATAGGGAATGATTTTTTTATTGGTAAATCATCCTGCATGCATTGCAAATTATAGGTGCCCCAAATTATCAATTGTCCATGTACCGACCTTTTTTAGCCTTTCTTGTGTTTTGCCAAATGATTGTGAGATCCTTACATTAAAGCAGGAAATAATTGCATTTCCTAAACACTTAGTTTGATTACTTTCGGTTACTTGAGGCCTGCATTTTAATTTCTGAATAAGTCGAGTCCTTTAACGACAATAAATAGAACTGGTATGAAATTAGTCTCCCTCATGGCCACCACTGCTGTTCAATAAAAAACTTGTTTCAGTATTGCTGCTATTAACTTAAGTTTGATCAATGATCCAAAGACAGAAATTCCTGATACCCTTGTTATAGTTGCCTTAATAAGTTCTCTTATTAATTTGGGATGAACTTTTACATGAAATGACACCAGAGGCCAAAAAAATCAATTAATTTAAAATTAGCATTTTTTCTGTTGAATTAAATAACTGTGAAATTTATGGACTATGATGATAGAGTAGACTTCTTGATCTCTAAGTATCCTGCTTCTGCGAATAGTTTATGTTGTTCTGATGCCAGTCCTTAAGTGATGTTTGGGCTAGGTGATAATGGGACCTAGAGTTTTCTTGGAAAGTGGAAAATGGTAAACACTATATCTTCCTTGGATCGAATCCTTTGATGTTTTTTTATAGCTCAAGCACTGTATTTATATAGCTTATACAATCCTTTTTTAAGTGGTTCCAGATGGCAAAATAAATCGCGACTCTAAATCATCCACGAATTCAACAAACGCATCATGTTTCACAAGCCTAAAAGGCAATTCACGCATAATAAAAAACTTAGCAGTTAACACTCTTAAGTTTTTTTACATCATACTTCACAAGACCTTGTAGGCGACACACTTTTCCCTCCGCATCCCTCTTAACACTAGATGATTGACTTTTCTCAACTCTTTTAATTCGAAGAGGGGAAGTTTTACATGTATTTTGGAGGTGGTGTATTATAGATGAAGTGTCATTCTTGTAGTGACAACTGTATAGCTTAACGTAATAATTGCACTTTAGCAAAGTGTTCCGAAACCACCAATTGATTACTAGGTGTATTTTTTAAATTTCTTGAGTAAATGTAGGATGAAATAGGTAGGTAGCTATGTATATGTAGATGAAGAAGTTAGAAGATTCCCATGCTCCTTTATATCCACTAGAATAGAAGACGAGTCACCTATTCATTGGGTTGTACTGACATTACAACTCCCATAATCTTCTCAATCTGTTATTGAGTAATAAAACACAGTAGAATAAATAATCAAACACAAAAAACAAAAAACCGAACACACATATAGACAAAGTTGATCATTCAAATCAAATGAAATAATTATACAAACTACAAACTTTAGAGCACCAAAAAAAGGAAAAAAAAATATAGTCCAAAATTACACTAAATTGCATATATACCTCAAAAATCAATCGGCCTAGACATGCATGCATACCTCAAAAATCGCATGCTCAATGCATGGTGACACTTAATTGGGAGCTTCATGACAACTAACTTAGGAAAAAAAATAATACACCCTTCAATAATTAATTCTCTCTCTTAAAAAAAAAAAAGGATCCAAAGCTACTGATCTTCAGAGCTAGCTAGGGCAGGTGTATCCTAAAGGTGGCACATTGAATTTTTTGTTGATTTTTAAATCATTCGACTTCCCCAGCAGTTGCTATGATTAATAAAAAAAATTACATTCTTTCAAACATATAATGGCAACAACATTTAGGGAAATGACCATTTAAGTTGACATAATTTATATCAAAACCACCTGTTTCAATAATGAGCCATAACAAGACCCACCTTCACAATCATATGTACCTTAATTTATCCTAGTCCTCACATGGGTGTGTCATGTATTGTCTGTGACTCTGTTTTAGGTCTTAGCATACTGATTAGGTTAGGTAAGATGGAACATCTAATGAATAATTGAGATTGTACTAAGAAAACCATCTAGATTGGAAAAGAACTATAATATTAAAAAAAAAAAAAAAAAAGAAGAGGTAAATACCTAAGTAAGTTCCACATTTGTCCTGGCTAGTGAAATGGATGTGCCCAGTCATCACAGGAAAACCGCCACAATTTGATAAGTGAAAGCTGAATATAATATTATCTTGAGGCATTTTATGATATTAATGTGTAATGACTTGGACAGTCAACTTAAAGGTCATTATTTGATCCATGAACACGATACACAGTATGACATAAGGATCCTCTATTAAGAAATAATTTCAGTGAGAATTTTGGGGCACTGTTGATGTAAACGACCCAATGAAAAGGAATATATCACACATCTAAGACTATTTGTCGGAAGACTCAATATCACAGGCTTATACTAATATCTGAGAAAGCAAAAAATAAATTATCTGAGAAAGCAACAAATAAATTAAGTCCATTTGGTCTTTTTCAAAGGCTATTATCATCATTGCAGGGGTACTACAATTTTATTTGAAAAAAAAAAAGGACTTCTTGGTACTTCGCATCACAAGACTCAAAAAAAAAAAAAAACATGAGCTGCAAGCATTCACTGAGTACAAAATGGAAAAATAGATACCACACGAGGCACAGACAAATCCATATACACTTGCATATATCTAGAAAAAAGCGATCAAAACTTGTAATGTAACAAATTTTGAAGAAACGATTCGAACTATTCAAGAACAATTAGAAGGATCTAGATCAATCAAGAAACTATTGAGACGAAACCCACAAGTATAAAATTTGATTTCAAATATATAAAGGTAACATATGCTTTACTCACCCAAACCCAGAAACACAAAATCTCATTAACCCAAGGAACTGAGAAACATGTTGGTAGCATGAAACAATTCATCTACACCCTTTGTACCATAATAGATGGAGAGACAGAGAAAAACTAACCTCCATTGGCACGAGAATGAAGAAGATGACACGAGCAATGGAGCTTCGAACGATAGAGGAAGCTAGGGTTTTGGTGTGAGATAGAGAGACGAAGAAGGCTTTGGTGTAATGAGAGAGAGAGTGAGAGAGAGAGAGAGAGAGAGAGAGAGCTGAACTGCTGATTCGCTGAAGAGACGAAACCCTTTTGAGTATTTGCACAAAACGATGCCGTTTTGGTAAACCAAAACGGCATCGTTTTGATATTAAGGAAATTTTTTTTGGTTTCGGGTATAAAACCTAGTATCTGGACCTGGTACAACTGATTTTAGTCATACGGGTATTGGCCCAAATTTTTTTCAAGCCGGAACCTATAACCAAAACCCGGTTATCAAGGTTCTACACGGGGCCGAGAAACTGGAGCAAGAGTCCTATGTGCTACTTCAAAATAGCATTAATTGTGCAAAGTCAGCAACCACTACCATCTACTAAAGATTAATCTGTTTAGGAGAATCAAACAAACCCAAGCTAGGGGGTTCGAGTAATCATCTACTAAAAGATCAGTCGGTTGGAGAATAGCCAACCAGTTCAAAAAGTCAACACTAGGCTTGTTGCTTGCCCTATATGAGCATGCAGAAGTCCTTCTTGTACCCTGCCCCCTCTTGGGACGGTGGTGATATGGCCACTGTCCCCGCCCTCTTATTTGGTTCACCTGTCCTTGTTAATCAAATGGACATATTTTTTATTCCATTTGCCCATAGATCCGGCCAAAATCAACACCAAAACAAAGATCTAACTAAAATTTACATCAAAAAAGTGAAAATCAAACCACAAACCATAAATCTAGCTTGAAAATGCAGATTTAGATTGAGACATAAGAATTAAACACTTTAAACTGTCCGCACTCACCCATGCTCGGGGAGGCGGGTTGCCCGCCCTTACTAGGGGTGTAACGGGTCTCGTTTGGTCCAATTTTAGACAAAATTTAAAACTGAATTGATAATACCAGTTGTGCATTTTTTATAAACCGACAACTCACCGGTTATCCTTATAAACCGGTACTTTTGGTTTTACCAGTTTTGGTTCGGTTCGGTCCGATTTTGCGATTTTAATATATTAAGTATATTAGTATTACTAATACATTTATCAAAAGAAATATGTTGAAAATTTATTAGGCAATAAAATGTATTTAATATATATAATTTATATTTAAAACATATGATCAAATAAATTATATTCATGTTTAAAATTAAAATGTTATATTATAAATTATAATATATTATTTCATATATAATTATATATACTATATATAAAGATTATATATATTTTTTATTATATATAATCTTAAAAATTAATAAAATATATATATATATATAATATGTGAACCGGTTTAGCCTGGTATTAGAAAACGTAAAATTGATTATGGATCGGATTTGACCAGTCTTTAAAATGATGAAACCAATTCCAGGTCGAGCCAATCGAAAGTCGGATCAAATCTAACGATCTAATTTTTCGATTTATTTATATACCCCTGCCCTTCCGTTGATGGGATGAGCGGATTGCACGAGTGGAGCGGTTGCGGGCCACCCCTAGTCAGCAATGATGTCCCCTTGCTGCTAAGTCACTCGATGTGCTGGCCGTTTAGTTTGCTGAACAAGATATCTCACATGATAATGGAAGTATGGATCAGGACAAATATGCATGCATGCTTTGCGGAACAAGATACCTCACATGCGTGTGACTAACTTCAACTTTTTCGGTGCAAGTTCTGAAATTTTGGAAACTTCACTTCAATTCCTATGAAATAGTAATCTTTTGTCATCAAATAAAAGAATAAATATAGAATAAGAATTCTCATACGTTTAAAAAAAGAGGAATTCTCATTCTGCAAACCAAACATTTTGTGCAGGGTCACCATGATAACTTCTTACGTACCGTTGGTATTAAGATTTGATAAGTGATGATACCTTGCAATGAACCAAAAGGAGTTTTAATTTGATAAGTGATGATTGTGATGTTCCAACTGTTACATTTAAGTTTCTTTCTTGATGATTTTAATTAGCAAAGAGTTTTGGCTTTATCCAATTTTATTAAATTATAAACAAATATATGCCAGAAAGTGTCTTCTTTTCTATTCTAACAAAATTACAAAATGGTTCCATTATTGGGTCGTCCTTATTTCTTCTAACTTGGAGAAGAATTTTAACAGTCCAATCTTATCAAGACTCTGGAAGAACCCGTTCAGACCAATTTTTGAAGCCCAAAAGCCTAGTCTCGATGGATTCCTCCAAAGTGTTACAATCCTATTTAAATAGACTGGATGGGATGGGCGATCCCCTTCGGCCCATAAGCCTATAACTCCTAGTCCTACAGAATACATATTGCTAGTATGAGTAGTCACGGTACAGAATAATAAGAGACAATACTTATCCCCGGCAGCCGCCGTTTCACCAATTCCCGATCCGAGCTCCCTGTCGCAATGGAAGCGGATGCACCATCCGACCCGCTGACGAACCAGTTCGGCACAATCGATGACCTTGCGCACGACCTGGGTTCCATCCAGGACCTGGCGGCCCGTGGCTCCTGGAGAGCCATTCTAGACAAGGTCGCACGCGCGCGAGCCCTCTCGCTCCTCCGCAATCCCCACGAGCACCTCACTTACCTCTCCTTCCAAGTCCTCGCCCTCGCCAAACTACGACGTTTCAACGACGCCTCCGCCGAGCTCGACTCCCTCCAGGACCTCGACGGACCAATCTACCGGTACCAATCTTACCCCACCGTCTACCCCAACCGTTCTGGTTCCATGGTGCCTTTCTGCCTCCGCTGGCTCCAAGCCCTCATCCCCGTCAAACTCGGGCAACGCCAACTAGGCCTCGACCGCTTCTACATCCTTCTCGACTTCGTTCGCTCCAAACTGATGACAAAAGAAAAGGAAGGGATTTCTGTGAATATCTGGAAGAAGAGGGAGATTTTCGTGATTAACGCGATTATCGGGCACCATTTGAGCAACAAGGAGTTTTCCGTGTGCTTGGATCTGATACAACATTTGCTCGGCCCCGATTCTTCAAACCCTATTCTGTTGTCGAAGCTCGGTTACATTCAAATGCAAACTGGGGACCTGGAAAGCGCGAAGAGCTCGTTTAATCGTGTCGAGGCGTTGATGAAAGAGGGCAAGAGTGATGAGCTGTTGAGCGAGATTGAGTTCAAGAACCTCGTGAATAGGAACAAGGCGATGGTGTATATGGTGGGGAAGGACTACGTCTCGGCGGTGAGGGAGTTGGAAGAGTGCATTGAGAGGGACCCTATGGACGTGGTGGCGATCAACAACAAGGCGCTTTGCTTGATGTACTTGAGGGACTTACCGGATTCGATTAAGGTGCTGGAGAATGCTCTCGAGAGAGTGCCCACCGTGGCGCTCAACGAGACGGTCGTGGTGAATTTGTGTAGTATGTATGAATTGGCTTATGTCAATCATTCCGATATCAAGAGGACTCTCAGTAGTTGGATTGCTCGGGTTGCTCCCGATGACTTTGACTCGTCTTGTACTCGGATTTGAGGTAGTTTTTCTCATTTATATGCCTTTACTGTTTGACTTAGTTTATAAACATTCGATTCGCTTACATTGTATCGAAAATAGATATGAAATTTTTATTGAAGGCTGCACTCGAACGACTAGATTAGGTTGTTAATGTAATTAGATTTCATCTGGTGCATCTGAAATGAACAATTTTTTTCCTTTTTGCTTATCAATCTCTTCTAGACTATGTTGTGCAATATTTCATGTTGCACAGAGTGCTGAGTGGCTAATATATAGTCCTTTTTATATGGGCTTCGATTACCAATGCATAGTCTTTACAAATAAAGCCTGAGGATTGGCACTCTATTGCTGTCATTTTTATGTATATAGTCCCAGCTATCTACTTTTCCAGTGTCCCCACGGACTGTTAGCTAGTGTGTATCAGCTTACAAGAATAGCTTTTAGTATAGATCAAGTGGAAGAATAGGTATAAAAGTATTTGCCCCAAGAAGGAATCGTAAAATTGCAGGTTTGGAAAAAGGATGGATTTTTGAGAAAGGGGATCTTTTGACATTTTGAGAATCTTTCATCTAATATTGATCCGTATGACCTTTTGAATTCTTCTATCCTTAAGCGACCAAACTCAATGTCATTAACATAGAACTGAATGAGGTGGCTCAACAGAAGGAAAGCTCCTGCTTTGAAAATTATATAGGTTGTATTTTAGACTAATTTTCTCATGAACATGCTTTAGATGAATATATTACTATAATTGGAGTTGGATTTATAGCAAAAGATAGTTTCATCGATCCTGGCTGTATCATCTAGATTTCTTTTCTTTGATATGTAATAGATTATCAAATGAAACACTCTGGGTGAACTGGTAGTGCTTTATAAGTCAATGGATCAGGTTGTCTGCTGCATTATGCTTACGTTTATTGTTATTTTTTTTGGGGGGGGGGGGAGATAGAAATTCAGAGTAACTTGCAATGTATTAGGGTTTTACACATCTATAGAATTATATAAAATCTTCTAATTTTCTCCATTGTTATTGTATTTGGCCTCAAATACAGTTGGCAAGGTGTTTAGCAAACAATTGCAGTGACCCTGCTTGTTATGGAGGTACAAATTAGATGTTTAGACAGTTAAATAATGTCTGTCATAGCAATGTTTATATGCTGTAATCTGTTGCATTTTTTGTGTTGGATTTTTGCTGTTTCCTTTCTGTTCTTACATTCATAATTTTAGATACATAAACATGGACATTCATACATACAAGACATACATACATAAACCCCTAGGGGTTGGCTCAAGTGGTAAAGGCCTTGGGCTTGTGGGTATGCTCCCCCCATGTATAAGGTTCAAATCCCTTTGGGTGTAAACAATATCTATGGGCCATCGAGCTGGGGGATTTTTTCCTTGAATTACCCGAGGTGTACTTGTGGGAAACTCCTTGTGGAGGGCCTATTCACCCCCAGGATTAGTCGGACGTTGTTCTTGGACACCTGGTGCCAATAAAAAAAAATACATACATACGTACATGCATATATATATATATATATATATATATATATATATATATATATATATATAGGAGATCTCTGTGTGGGTGTGTGGGGTGATGTTCCATGTGATGCATATGATGGTGATACAGAAGCTGTTATAGGCATCAAGGTATTCTCCTGTCCTGCAAAACCTGTGGCCCTTTTGGAGGCATCCATTTTATAGATGAGTGTTTACCAGGTTGATCTGCCACCTCAACATATTTGTCAATTGAAGATATTGGGCGGCAAAAGTGTTCTGCTTATAATGTAGCCATATATGCACTTGATTGCTGTAGCGACTAACTTGGAAGCACAAACAATCGAGATCTGATACGAAGCTTGTTTGGATGGGGCTGTTGATATTCAGAATGCCATAATATGAGATATTGGGTTCCACTTCCTCTTGCTCTTTTGCTCATTGATATCCAGCAGCTACACCAGATGGAAATGTCAGAGGATCAAGTGTCCTGCTGGGTTAGGCTTGGCAGAGGATCATGCAGCTTTCTCTATATTTTTTTTAATTCGACATGAGTCTTCACTATCAAGATGCTTTAGAAACATTGGCAGTAACCTAACTCTCCAAAATGTGAAGAGAGAGTTCTTCCACTTGCACAGTAAGTGTGGAGAATTAATAAATGGTTGGTTTTTTCGGTCCATCTTCATTTCCTTAATATTTTTTGGGTACAAAATAAGGTTATGCACTAGGGTACTGTTTGGATTGTTCTCTCTGTGTGTGTGTGTGTGTGTGTATTATTAGCCATATTCCAACAATGCTTTGCAAGCGATCAGCTTATCACCATGACATCAAACCAATAATCCTCTCTTTTGTAAGCCTCTCTGGGCCCATCCATCCCTGTGGGATCTTACTTCCTCTCCCAACCCCCGACAGACAAGTGGGAGTTTGGTGGATAGGCAACTCAACTTCAAGCTCACGCTGCACACCTACTAAATCATGCGCCTAATCAATTTTCAAAATATCCTTTCGATAAATTTAAAAAATTATATATATTTATATATAAAATAGGGAATTTCACCAACCATAGCAATTTGACAAAAACCATAAAAACTACCAAAAATAAAAAGCAGGGTTCTCGACGTAAAAAGGCACCCCAATCTCATTGTTCTTCAATTTAAAAGTCAATCACCACCGTGCGATTTCCATCCTCACACGGGTCGTTATATCAAACAATCAGTGATGACGTGGACGGCAGAGATGCAAGCCTTTTTTTTTTTTTGTCCTTTTCTTTTTCCTGCAAAGTAAGAAAGCCTTCTTCTTTCACCAAACCCAACTTCAAGTTGGTTGTTTCATTCCCACCAACCCATTCAACCAACTACCCCCAAGCTAAGCTCCTCCAATATCACCGGCATTCGCACGTACGCACACCTTACTCCCTCTCCTTTTCAAAAATTTTGCAGGCTTTTCTTCTTTCGAGCCCCCAATAGAATCCAACACATTCCAAATACAATCAAACTCGCTCAATAACTAGATGGCTTACTCGCTACACACTTCATCCACCGTTTCACGTCTCGGTCTCGGAGATCAATTCCTCCGACTCAACTCGGCTTCGGATCCCAGTTTCAGATCTCTCTCTTTCACCTCTCAGCTCCGCTCCATGTCTCTCAAGTATATTACTGAACTATTTTTTCTGTTTCTTCAACCGAATTAACATCATTTCTTTTCGTTCTCCGATTCTCGTTTTTTGTTAGGTCTTTGGAGAGTAATAGACAGCTCAAATCCCAAGGAGAAATCAGTGCGGTTGTGAGGGCGCAGAGTGGGCTTGACCCAATGCAAGTTGATATCTCTCTTAGCCCCCGAGTTAATTCCGTGAAGCCTTCAAAAACGGTAGCCATAACCGACCAGGCCACTGCTCTCGCACTTGCTGGTGTCCCTGTTATTCGTTTAGCCGCCGGAGAACCCGATTTCGATACCCCAGCCCCCATAGCAGAGGTATTTAAGAAAATCTAATCCATTTGTACGCTAATTTTTCCTTTAAAATGGAGTTTTTAAATTACTGTCTTGAACGCTAGGCGGGGATAAATGCGATTCGAGAGGGTTACACGAGATATACTCCAAATGCGGGGAATCTGGATCTTCGCCAAGCAATTTGTCACAAGTTGAAGGGTTAGTGCTTGTAGTACTTAAAGTTTGGCGAAGTCGAGTTTGTGGGGTTGGGTTTAATTTCTGAGATGGGAATCTGACATATTTTTTTTCCCTTTTTCGCAGAGGAAAATGGAATCTCTTACACCCCTGATCAGATTTTAGTTAGCAACGGGGCCAAGCAGAGCATTGTTCAAGCCGTCCTTGCAGTTTGTTCTCCAGGAGATGAGGTGAAGTACTGCCTTGTCAGTTGTATATTGAAGTTTATGTATGTCATTTAAATTGTTAGGTAATTGTATTGAACTTTTAACGTTATACTCACTTTGGTGCAAGATTACATTTGGGAATATTTACTTCTTATTTGCTTATTCAGTTTTCACTTTAATAAATCAAATTACTAGTTGAAAATTTGTTTCGAAGGATGTTTTGGAAATGTGTGCTTCTTGTATCAATAACAACTTTGTCGTGGTCCTAATTCTCCTAAATGTAGACAATTCTAAAGATCAAATATTGAATTGTATATTGTGGAGGAAATAGCTTGTTTAGGTTATTTTTGCACAAATTAGCACTGTAACAACACAAAGAAAGTTCAAGCCGCGTTTGGATTTATACTTCAAAAGGACAAGTCAATATTACAAATAGAGTCTATTGAAATCATTTCTGGCTGCAATAATTCTTCCTCCCAAACAATGTGGGATCTCATATACCACCCTCTTATTCTCAATCCAGGTTATTACAATTTCACCCTCTTAAATCTCTAACATTATATTTAGACCATTCTGTTCTAGGTAGCATGATTCAAATCCCACACTTACGATTGAAGATTGACTCCAATACCATTTTTGAAGACCCAAGAAAAGCCAAAACTACATTTGTACTCCAAAACCACTAGTCAATGAGACGATTGGAGTTTGTTAGAATCATTATAAAATGTAAGAATTTCTCTCTACCAAATAATATGGGATGGGATCCTATTCGCTACCCTCCTATTCTCAACTCTAGGTATTGCAAGTAGATTCCAATCCTTTTCTCCTCATGCATAGCTATGTTGGATGTTTTGCTATAGTTGAGCAGTTGTATTGTGGGCTTTTCTTCCTCTTTCCCTTCCCGTGGATGCCATGGAGTTTGGTCCTTTGCCATTGTCTATACATGTTGAATACAAGGTTTCAAAATATTGAAATACCTTTTACATGTGACAGTTGCATGCATTTACCAAACAGTGCTAATTTTCAGGTTATAATTCCAGCTCCATTTTGGGTGAGTTACCCAGAAATGGCAAGGTTGGCTGATGCAACACCTGTGATTCTTCCGACAAGCATCTCGAAAAATTTTCTTTTGGATCCAAAGCTTCTTGAATCCAAACTCACTGAAAAGTCGAGACTGCTGATTCTTTGTTCTCCATCCAACCCAACAGGATCTGTTATCCCCAAAAGATTGCTGGAAGAGATTGCTGAAGTTGTAGCAAAACATCCCCGGCTTCTGGTACTATTTGTGAGGACCAGCAGTTGAATAGGTTCAGATTTGCTAAAATCTTGATTTTGATATTTCCATTTCTCTTGCTTTTTTTTTTTTTAAAATTAATTTCAGGTACTTTCTGATGAAATATACGAACACATAATCTATGCTCCCGCAACTCATACAAGCTTTGCTTCCTTGCCCGGCATGTGGGAAAGAACTCTGACTGTCAATGGATTTTCAAAGGCAAGCAATACCACTGCTTTTGGTCTTTGTTGATTGAATTTTCATGTATTCTCACTTATTAAAAAAAAAAAAAAATCATCTAATCTCTCTTCTATTTAATGGATGTGCCATATTTAACCTTGTCACTGTTGTATTTTAATACATGATGTACTAGTAGGTCTTCCTCTGAGAATTGACATTTAGATCGTGGGACTTTGTAGGCCTTTGCAATGACTGGTTGGCGACTTGGATATCTTGCTGGTCCAAAACACTTTGTTGCAGCATGCGGAAAGATCCAGAGTCAGGTAGTATCATATTTTTAGTAATCTGTATCAGTCTACTAACTAAACTCTTTGCATCATGTGTTTTCTTGATTTCTTTTCCACTTTTCCTCCAGGAATCATTTCACCAAACAACTGTACTTGTGATATTGTAGAAAAAGAATGTTTTACATGTTTAACTTTTCCTGACTTGTAACAAATGGGTATTAGGAAGTCCTTTGTCCCATTATCCACAGTTGTCTCTAACATTCCATAGGATATTCTGAGCCAAATAAGGGTCCCATTCTTCTCGTTTTTAGTAGTTGTATTGTGTTGACAGTTTGATCCATGTTAGTGTCAGAAATTATGGCAATATAGTTTCTTTAGACCGTTTATTAAGGACTTCTTGTTTCAGCATATTGATCTCGCACAAAGGTTGGTGAGAATACTTGCAGTGTGTGCCACATCAAAGTCTTTGTGATTGTTTTAAGAACATGGACAAGTAAATCACATTGTACTAATGATCTGACTAGTTATTTTGTATACTCTGGACTTCGAGTCAGAATTTTGAAAGGAAGCTAATTTGAATCTGCTCAAGTTTGTTTATTCAAGTTTGTTCCTAGATTTACACTTGCAGACGTTGAAGTGATGGAATTAATGAGCGTGGGTAACACTTACACTGTGAAACATTTTCTGAATGGTAGGCATGATTTGACATGGAATTAACAATCTGCAGTTGTTCTTGACATCTAGATATATTATAGTTACTTAAATACAACAAAACCTGAGGGGAGAGTTGATATAGATCATTAAAGTCCCTCAAAATTTATCCCACATCAAGCATATTAAGGCACATGGAAAAGCAAAGTATTTGTTTTGGAGGGCATGATATGATATGCCCTATTGTTGAGGAGACTGATAATGTAATCACCATGAAACAAAGTCAGGAAAATCTACTAAGATAGTATAAACTTTTAAAAATGAAAAGGATAATACTCTTAAAGGTGTTGAGTTGTAGTTGAAACTGCTGAAGTGGTTACAGACAGAAATTACAGATCAGGGTTGTCAATTTCATGCATTTGAAATAATGATTCTAATTAGTTGGTTAATTTCTGTGAAAGTTTTGGAAGCAATTTTGAAAACTAATAAAGTTTGACCTATAATGGTGTAGATATTTCGACATTTCAACCTGCCTTGCCTTTTCCATTCCATGTTGCTTATAAATGCACTGAAAGCTCCAGCTGGTTCTATTGTATTTTTTATTCCAGTTCACTTCAGGTGCCAGTAGTATCGCACAGAAAGCTGCAGTTGCAGCACTAGGAATGGGTTATGCTGGTGGGGAAGCCATTTCCACCATGGTAAAAGCATTCAAGGATAGACGTGATTTCTTGGTTAAAAGCTTTGGAGAACTGGAGGGTGTCAAGATATCCGAGCCCCAGGTATCAACCTGAATTATCAATTTACTTCGCTTTGCTTTTTGTTTTTTTTTTTGGAGGAATAATTTTATTCTGTGTGAGATTGTACTCTTCTGTTTTCATTTCTGCCCCCGGATAATCATACTTTTCCACTCGCAGGGAGCTTTCTATCTCTTCATTGATTTCAGCTATTACTATGGAGCTGATGTTGAAGGGTTTGGTAAAATTGAGAATTCAGAGTCACTTTGTCGATATCTTCTGGACAAGGGTCAGGTATGTTCATGAACTGCTGTTTCAGTTTTTTATTTTCTCAATATTCTCTTCTATTTTTGTGGTCCTCATAGAAGTAATTGGGAAGTTATGGATGTTTTCTGTCATGACATTGAATTGAAAAGGTCTGGGTGATTTCTTAGTTTGAGGGAGTGAAAAGCATGTGGAGCAGTTTGTTCTTAATTGGGTAATGGTTCTCTGCTTACAGGTTGCACTAGTCCCCGGGAGTGCATTTGGGGATGACAGCTGTGTCCGCATCTCTTATGCAGCGTCTCTCACAACCCTTCAGGCAGCTGTGGAGAGAATTAAGAAAGCTCTTGTCTCACTCAGGCCTGCTGTCCCTGTTTGATGTGGATAATATATCTACACTAGTAAGGCAACCTTTGTGTGACTTGTTCCTTTATAGCTTCCAAAATATTTATGTAATAATTATTTTGGATAGAAAGAATAATATGATCTTGATCTACACTAGTAAGGCAACCTTTGTGTGACTTGTTCCTTAATAGCTTCCAAAATATTTATGTAATAATTATTTTGGAATAGAAAGAATAATATGATCTTGGTTTGTTTGGCTGTTTCTCGCCAGCATTGCCCTTATAATTTGTGCAGACTTGGATTAACTTTGACATTGTCTTTGTACAAGGTTCTCTGTGATGTATCAAATGGTACAGGGCACTTGAATTTAGGTTGTGTTTGGAAATCGTTGGCATTTCATTCTCACCGGGCCCTGTTTGAGTACAAGAGGTGTTTCATCTCATCTCATCTCATCTCATCTCATCATTACAATTTTCTTAAATTCTTATACAAAATATAATAAACAATTAAATTTTTTAGAATTTCAAAACAATAATATTAAAAAATAATATTTTAATAATATGTTATTTAATTTTTAATTTTTATCTTAATTCATTTCATTTCTACTCATTTGATACCTTAATTTCTTAACACAACGACCAAGTTAAAAGCTTAAAAGTGAACAAATTCAATCGTAATGTTGGGTTGGACTTTTTGAACATAAAGTCCAACGTTTGTGGTGTTAAAAGTTAAAACCAACCTACCAACCTTGTCGTTTGCGAAAGCAGGACATGCACATCTTGAAAAAGTTGCGTTTATTATTCACAATGATAATTTCTTATTTTTGGCGATCATTGACAAAGTCTGTCTTTTTCCGTCTATCGGTTTGATTGACCAACATGCTTAAAAAAAAAAAAGGTTTTTTTTTTAACTTGCAATATTCCATTTTCTTGCGTGCATAGGTTTATTTCTGTATAAAATTTTTATTACTTGGTGCAGAAATTGATCCGATGATCTATATGTGACATATGTTCAACAGTTCCGTGGTAGTAATCCCAAATATGTCCGTGCCTGTGCCTTCTTTTGATGGTAAACATATTCAGGTCACGTAAGCTGGTGGGGAATATTCTTTCCAAGGAGACTTTGCTTCAAATGTTTCAACATCTTCATTAATAACCTAATAGATGAAGAAAGTTGGAACTTTCCCAAAAGGTTTCGTGCGAAAGTTTCTCCATCAAACGCAAAAAACATTACAAGAGAGACGGATAGAGAGGCAAGGTCATCCCTTGTTCTTCGTGATAGTATTCCTCCCTACCTGGAATTGCTTTGCATAGAACATCCAAAATCCTAAACTTATAATAACTTGAACTACAAGGAAATCATTCTCAACAAGAATTCTCTACTTCCTGTCTACCTATTTAAAACATGATGGGGATGACGTACTTGTACAACAACATAAACCTCGAACGTAGAAAAACAGGTAGCAGCATTCAAAAGAAAACTGAAATTAATGGAGGCCTCAACGTCAGGAAAAGAAGGGATAGCAGAGATTGTGTTCTTCGACTTGGAAACAACGGTACCCAATAGAGCTGGAAAACGGTTCTGGGTGTTGGAGTTTGGTGCAATTGTGGTTTGTCCGAAGAAACTCGTTGAACTAGAGAGCTACAGCACGCTCGTACGACCCAAGGATTTGTCTGTGGTGTCGTTGAGATCCGGACGATGTGATGGGATAACTAGGGAAGTTGTCGCAAATGCCCCGGTTTTTGAAGATGTTGCTGACAAAATATTCAGTATTCTGAATGGTAGGGTGTGGGCAGGCCACAACATCCAAAGATTCGACTGTATTCGCATTAAAGAAGCCTTTTCTGACATTGGTAGGCCTGCTCCAGAACCGGTTGGGATGATTGATTCTTTAGGGGTCTTAACGGAGAAGTTTGGCAGAAGAGCTGGAAATATGAAGGTATATATTTAAATTTTATTTCCAACATGAGGTTTTGCAACAAATCTCTGTCAATCTTACAATTAATCCATGAGGAACGTTTTCTCCAATTTTGTAGTTAATTTGTTCATATTATTCCGTATCCTCATACCATCAGGCATCAGAATAATCTTAACTTCACCTATTTTTGTTAGATGGCAACATTGGCTTCTTACTTTGGGCTCGGGCAGCAAAAGCACAGGTATGTATCTACTTCTTCATGATTTTGGATATATAGATATAGCAACTCACAAAATCCTAATCATGGTCTATGCAACGCTGCTAAACAGGAGCCTCGACGATGTTCGCATGAACTTGGAGGTCCTTAAGCATTGTGCAACGGTGCTATTCTTGGTATGCATGCACTAAGTTTCCAAACCATGTCTTGATGATCTCTCAGAATTTTTTAATTCATACAAGCTTACAACAATGCGTGTATATTTATATATAAATTTTAAGATCAGTTATATAATATGAGTTATGAATGCATGGCATTAGGAATCAAGTCTCCCAAGCGTATTGCTTGGCAAGTTGCAGGGCTCTCCCACGGTTATAACGAGAAGTAGAGCAAATGGAAAATTGCCATGCAGGGAAGAAACTAGCAGAAAATCTCCCCCAACCTCTGCTGGATATCAGAGAGCAGTTCCCTATAAAAGGGCTAGTCTGGCCGGAAAGGTTTTAGTTATTCATTCATTGTCCTAAAAAGCTAATTAAGTTATTTGATTTATATTTTAATTAATTCGTATCTTAATCAATATAGAATATGATAAACTAACACTGCAATGAACGTCTGAAAAACAGATGACAGAAGGGGTGAGAAATTTATTGTGTAAAGCCCAAGGAAACCAATTACCTCTTAACAGACTACTCAAGCATTCTCATACGCTACTACGTTGAGACAGAGCAGGGCGGTTCCCAATTTCACATCTGCATGTATGTCCTTCCTTGCTTGTGCCTTATTCGACATACGTTCATGCAGAAAGTACTGCCAGCGTTTGAAAAGAAAATTAAGTTCATGTTGAAGCTGATCATCATCAAATTCTTCGTTCGATCGAAATGGAGATCATTCTACACGTTTCATCGATGCTCGATGGAGAATGACAAGCACGTCGAAGTGTGAGCCTCCCTGTTGGATGCAGTACCTGAGGATGCTGAATCCATCAAAAAGATGCACCTACAAAAAACGTCATAATTAATTATTGAAATATGTAAATAGTCATTTGTAAATAGTTAGTTAGCAGGTAGTTTGTAAACACTTACTTCAATTGTAAATTTATTTGCACGTGCAGTACTGCACATGCACACTTTCCTTGTATATATATACGAACTACTCTGTATTTCACTTTACATTCATAATACAGAAGATTCAGTTTCTTCTTTCACTCGTGTTCTTGGACTCTCCTGAGTTTTCTTGATTTGGATGATTGGATCATCCTAGATTACTTTTCCTACATGGGATTAGAAGAAATTTCATGATTTTCGATGGCTTTTTCTTTTATTGCAAATGTGAATCTCACAGACAATCCTTCAAGTCCATATTTTCTTCATCACGGTGACAATTCAAGGATTATTCTCATTTTTCAGCTGTTGGGATAGAGATAATTACAATTCTTGGAGCAGATATATGCGGATTACTCTCAAGGCAAAGAACAAGCTAGGGTTTATCGACAACAGTTTGAGTTTCCCTTCAAATTCATTTGATCCTACACAAGATGCTTGGCTTTAATGCAATGAAATGGTGTTTTCATGAATTTTGAATTTCGTTTCGAACAAAATTGCAGCAAGTTGCATTTATATTGATATGGCTGTTGCACTTTGGGTTGATCTCAAAGAGAGGTTTTCACAGTTGAATGGGCCACGAATTTTTCAACTTCAGAAGGAGATTTCATCTTTGCTCCAAGAAGACTTGTTTATAAATGATTACTATACTCAACTGAAAACTTTATGGGATGAATTGTTAAATTTTAAACCTTTGTTGAATTGTGGTTGTAGACCAAATTGTGATTGCGGTGTGTTGAAAGGAGTACCAGAATACCAACAACAAGAATATGTGATGAGGCTTTTAATGGGGCTTAGTGATACATATTCTCGTGTCAGAGCCCAAATTCTCTTGCTAGACCCATTGCCATCCATAAATAGAGTTTTTTTTCCTTTAATTTTACAAGAAGAATGCCATGGTAGTCTTAACATTCATAAACCTTCCAAGTTGGAGTCCACTACTTTGGCTTCTACTACGCATGATTCTCATAAGTATGATTCCTAGAAATCTATACTAAGACTCAAGTCTTCTTTGCAAAAATTGAAGCCTATTTGTAGGCATTGTGGAATGACAAGACACACGAAAGACAAGTGTTACAAACTACATGGTTATCCTCTTGGCTACAAGAACACAGCCTATAATTAATTATGTTGATGGTAACCCATTTGGTATAGTTTCATAGGATAAACAAGTTAGTAAGATAGCTTCATTACCATTTATTCAAGAACAATGTCGACAACTACTTTCTTTGCTTGAGATACATAATTCATCTAAAAAATCTACTTCAGCTCATTTTGCAGGTACTACATCTCGGCCAAATCCTCAAACTTTTTTCAATTAGTTAGGTAAATTCTTCTCTACTGTGAATTTTAATCCTTGTTTGTTCTCTGTTAAACATTACAATTCAGATCTTGATATTCCATGTATTATCGACACTGAAGCTACTGACCATATGATTAGCTCAGTGTCATTCTTTGGATCATATTGACCATATGATTAGCTCAATGTCATTCTTTGGATCATGTTGGCGATGGCCATAATGTTGCTTTTGTTTGTTCTTTGTTAAACATTACAAGTCCTCTTATACCATTGCTAAATCAACTTTTGTTACATTACCAAATGACCATAAAACACCAATTACACACATAGAAGTTGTTAAAATTTCAGATTCCTTGGTTCTTAACAATGTCCTGTGTGTTCCCTCATCTTCAATGAATCTCGTATCAGCTAGCTAGCTTATCCATTCTTTTATTATTGCCTAATCGTCTTAAACAAATTCTGCTTCATTCATGACTTGTATGCATGGAAGATGATTGGTCTAGGTGAAGAAAGAAGTGGTCTTTACTATTTGTTGCATAATAAAGCATCAATATCTGAT
Organism: Carya cathayensis; assembly: GCA_011037825.1. Taxonomy (NCBI): domain Eukaryota; kingdom Viridiplantae; phylum Streptophyta; class Magnoliopsida; order Fagales; family Juglandaceae; genus Carya; species Carya cathayensis. Next base: position 107,101 of record QGSO01000518.1, read on the forward strand.
GCAACTGATTCTAGTAAATCCATTAATGTTGTATCTTCTATTTGTACTTCTGTCAATTTGGATCTATGGCATTATCGCCTAGGCCATCCTCCATATCTCATACAAAGTTTCATAAATATATTTTTTTCCTGCTATAACTCCTTCAAGATATACAAATTATGATGTATGTCATTATGCAAAACAATCTAGGTTAGTTTTCCCCCATAGTGAATCTCATACTTCATGTTCCTTTGAAATAATCCATTGTGATATATGTGGCTCATTTTTTATCGTACTCTAGATGGTTTTCGAAAATTTTTAACCATTATTAATGATTTCACAAGAGCGACATGGGTATACTTAATGAAAACTAAACTGAAACTAGATCCAAACTCATTTATTATATAGCTCTTGTAGAAACATAGTTAAGTTCTAAAGTAAAAATTATTAGGAGTGATAATGGCCTGGAGTTTGATATGTCTACTTATTTTTATGCTAAATGTATCATTCATCAAAAGAGTTTTGTAGCTACTCCTCAACAGAATGGAGTAGTAGAAAGAAAACATAGACATTTATTAGAAGTTACATGTGCCTTAAGGTTTCAAGCCTATTTACCTCTTTGTTTCTGGGGTGATTTGTGTTTTAAAAGCAACTTATATCATAAATAGGTTGCCTACTCCTATTCTCTCTAACAAATCTCTTTATGAACTTCTTTTCTCTTAAAAACCCAATTACTCTCATTTAAAAGTGTTTGGTTGTTTATTCTATGCTAGCACTCTTGTTGCTCAAAGATCAAAATTTGATTCTAAAACTAGAAAATGCATTTTTCTAGGCTATCGATTTGGAGTCAAAGGGTACAAATTATATGATTTGCACTCTAAATCTACTTTTCTATCTAGAGATGTCGTACTCTATGAACATATCTTTCCATTTAAAAACAACAACACAATATCTTTATATCCTCAATCAGTTTCTTTAGATTCCTTTGTCTTGTCCATTCCTGCTTATATTACACCTGCTACTTCATATCCTATTAATATTACAGAAAATTCTTCCCATTTTGTGCCCATTGATCATTCACAACAAGTTTAAGCTCCTAGTACTTCCATTGCTCATCCTTTTGTTAGAAGGTCTACTAGAATCAAGCATCCACCATAATTTTTGTAGCAACATCATTGTGATTTAGTCACTTCTTCTTTCTCAAACACTGAGTCTTCCATTGGTACAGTTTCTTCCAAGGTAAGTACTCCTTATTCTTTGACTACTTACCTTTCTTACAACAAACTCTCTCCAATACATCGTGCTTTCACTATTAATCTCTCATCTCAATCTGAACCTAAATACTACCATCAAGTAATTAAATTTCCTCATGGGCAAGAGGCTATGGCAGTAGAATTATCTGCCCTTGAGAAAAATAATACTTGGATTTTCACTGACTTGTCTCCTAATAAACATCTCATTGGCTGTAAATGGGTGTACAAAATTAAATACAAATCATATAGTACTATTGAAGGATATAAAGTTAGGCTTGTAGCTAAGGGAACACTCAACAAGAGGGGGTGGATTTTCTTGACACTTTTTCTCCTGTGGCCAAACTTACAAGTATACAATGTTTGCTTGTTGTTGCTTCTTCATAGAATTGGTATTTACATCAATTGGATGTAAACAATGCATTTTTACATGGAGATTTAGATGAGGAAGTGCATATGACACTATCTCAAGGGTATGGCAACAAGGGGGAGACTCAGGTATGCAGGTTAACCAAATCATTATATGGCCTAAAACAAGCTTCAAGACAGTGGTATTGTAAATTTACTAACTATCTTTTACAGCATGGTTTTACACAGTCCAAGTGTGATTATTCCTTGTTCACTCGAATTTCTGGTTCTACATTTCTTGCCCTCTTGATATATGTTGATGATATGATTGTGGCTAACAATGATCTTAAGGCTGTCCAACACATAAGATCTATTCTGCATAGTAATTTTCAGATTAACGATCTTGGAGATCGTAAGTATTTCCTTGAATTAGAAGGGGCTAGAACTTCTAAAGGAATTTCAGTAGCCATTATGCCTTGGAAATCCTAGCTGATATTGTTTTTCTTGGCTCTAAACCAGCTAAAGTTCCTATGAGCTCTAACCTACGTTTGGTCAAGACAGATTCTGCATTATTGGAAGATCCCACTGTATATAGAAGATTGGTACGGAGGCTGCTTTATTTGAAAATAACAAGGCTTGATTTGGCTTATTCTGTACAAATCTTGAGTCAATTCATGGATAAACCTGCCTAAGTCCATTTAGATGTTGCACATCACGTATTAAGGTATCTCAAAGGTAAACCTATTTAGGGAATATTTCTTTCATCTTCCTTCTCATTACACTTGAAGGCCTTCACATATTCTAATTGGGCAACTTGTCCAGACACTAGAAAATCAATGACTGGGTTTTATGTATTTTTGGGTGACTCTTTGGTTTCTTGAAATTCAAAGAAATAGAGTACAGTTTCATGATCTTCAGCTGATACTGAATATAAAGCCCTTGCTTCCACTGTTTGTGAATTAACTTGGTTAATTGCTTTACTTCAAGATCTTGGCATGATTCATCAGTATCCAGCTTTATTATTCTGTGATAGTAAATCTACATTTGACATAACAGCAAACCCTATTTTTCATGAGAGAATTAAGCATATAGAAATTGATTGTTATCAAGTGCGTGAGAAGATACAATTTGGTGTACATTGAACTCTACATGTTAGTTCTTGGCATCAGATAGCAGATATATTCACAAAAGCATTGCCTTTTACTCCGTTTCTTTATTTTCTTTCCAATATGTGTTCTTGATATTCACACTCCATCTTGAGGGGGATTATTGAAATATGCAAATAGTTAGTTACCAGTTAGTTTGTAAATAGTTACTTCAGTTGTAATTTAGTTTATTTACACCTATACTGCACATGCACACTTTCCTTATATATATATATATATATATACAAACTACTATATATTTCACTGTACTAATAATCATTATGGGATTCAAAGGGTGTCTTCCAATGATCAAATTAATACATACTCTTATAAGTTGATTAATTAGGATTCTCTTTGCGATCTCAAGGGAATTAAGAGAGTATTAGAGATGTAAAAGTGTGAATATCCTTACATAGGTTTGTTGCATATTCCCTTTTATATGAAGGCAACCTCTTTGATCAAAGATAGATCTATATTAAGCCACATGTCATCTTGGGTCCCCTATAGATAGAAACTATCTGGTAGTATCTGCTAGCCGTTTCCTCTATTGATCAGACTTTCTCTTTTACCACATCTCATCATATTCGATGTATATATCAAAATTTTCATTTACACATGCAATGTGTGAGACTCAAGGTAGTTGGAAACATGTTGGCATAGGATCCTTTGCATCATTGTCAAGGATGCTTGTTAAATGATTTTTTTGGGAAGAAAATTAATATCGTCAAAGAAAGCATTTATGTTGTAGTGATAGCACAAGTATAGAAAATGGCTGCTGCTGATCATTGGTACGTAGTACTTATGGGTGTAGATTCCCATATGATCATGGTTTCATGTATGCCATAGGCTTCAAGCAATGAGTTTCTTGTGTACGTCGCAATTAGCAGGCTGCTATCAAGAATTCACTTGTGAGACCTCAATAATTTTATGTTGCAAACCCAAATCAACATGTGAGTATCAGTTATCTTCTCCAAATCATTTCAAAATAATATCAGTTATTTTTTTCAAATCATATATACTTACGATATTAGTTATTTTGTTCCAAATAATATATTTATGTTCGTTCTTGCATTATTAGTAAATATTTAGTTTCAAGTTTAGAAGTGATTTTGATTTTGACCAAATTTTTGGTAAGAATATTCTTGTTTATATATGTATTTACTTCTTATATAATAATTTAGATTTTTTCATTTCCATTTTTTAAAAATTTTTCATAATTTTGAATTTTGCAATTGTTTAAGCTTAATTGGTTTGTGTGCTTCATAATTCAATTTCAAATTTTACTATTAATCAATATTACTTAGAGTTGTATTCTCTGTATTTCGGTTGAATATCTTGTATTCTCTATGTTGATTATCTATTAAAACTAGCTATTAGAATTAATCTCTATTTTATCCAACATCATTTTAGCTTCATTTTTTTTATATTATATTGTTCGACTAATTTAGTATATATTTTAAGAAGTGAAATATTCGAATCCACCCTTTAATTATTACTAATTACCACCATTATTAAACTAATCCCGAAAAGTTGCATGTCATAATTCATTAATATTATATTCGCATTAATTAAGCTTCATTTATATATATATATATATGGATAATGCTTTGTCCACATAGAAAGGTCATTGATAGTGGCCACCGATACTAATTTTTTTTTTAATTTAATGATTAATGAAGTGTTTTTAAATGATATTGTGAATTTAAAAAAAATTAAAATATAAAAAAATCTATGAAAGAAAAGCTAAAAATAAAAAATAAATTTTTTTTGCCTATTCGGTGACCACCTTTGGTGGCCTTTATCTGCGGGTGTAGCAGGGTCTATATCTTTATATATATAAAGTGGCTATTTAATGGAATTTTATTAGTTTAACGGTTTTTGTTGTTTTACCGTTAAAATTAACGCCGTTAGTTGCATGAATTAATTAAAGTGGCTCTCTCTCTTTTCTTAAAAGTTCTTATTTTTTTAATCTCTCTCTTCTCAATCAGTTATAAATAAATTTATAGTTATTAAAATTCATGTAGTATGCATCGATCCTAGAACCCATGCATTGATAATCATTTATTAGGAGGTATATTAGATATATAAATATATATTCTATTACATAAATATATATTCTATATAAATTTATATATGTGATTTAAAATTTCTATTCATTCCTTATATAAATAAAGAGAAATGTAAAATAATTAAGTTTAAATCTATTTACCAACTACATTTACGAATACAATTATTTTAATAAAATATTATTTATTTATCAATTTAAATTCATTATGAAACATTAAAATCAAATAATAATATCTTATAAAAATCTTAGTATTTTATTTCTTTATAAAAATTATATCATTTTTAAAAAATAATCGCTTTATTAAACTAAGAAAACACGTTATTTTACTGTTAACGGTTTGTCTCCTGTACTACACAGTTTTGGTTCAAGGTTCTTTTTTTTTTTTTTTCACATATTTGTTGTTTCTAGCTTACCCAAGAGCATATGCAGTAGTAAATAATAAAACTTTAATTTTAAATGTTTTAAAACCGATTTAAGTCTATCTTACTATTTGATATTAGAAATTATATATTTTTTTTCTAAAAGCATTACATTATTAATTAAAAAATTTTTCTTAATAAAAATAATATTAATTATTAAAGAAAACATTTTTATATACTGGACGAACGTCCATTAGGCATTGCCCAACTACTAGTAGAGAGAGAGAGAGAGTGGAATTAGAGGCTTTGCCACAAAATTAAGGGAAAAAATGATCGATGAAGTGGAGAAATGCCTTTTACGCATGAACTTCCCTCCATATATGGGTAGGTTCACCCTGCCCACTAATTAATTAGCACTAATTAAAGTGAAAAAGAGGTTTCAAAATATACAATGAATTTAGACGCATTCTGATCAGATCGATGGATGTTTCACTTTTAAAGAAAAAGTAGCACTACTTAATTAATTAACTTTCTTTGCATATGATCATGTTGAATGTAGAAGACTGAAAGCTTAAATATCTCTGTTTCATGGTCCACCATTAATTCCAGAAGTGGTTTTGACTCGTATTATTGTCTTCGTTCCAAAACATTGTAACAGGTGTTTTGTCATTTGTACGTTTGTAAAGATGATCAGCTAGCCATGATTAATATGTATGCCTCTAGCTTGTTCAAAAATCACACAAGATGATAGAGAGATAATATTTAAATGGTTCGACAACTTGCCTACGTCCACTGAAGTGAAAATTCAGTATTTTCAATATGTTTGTACAAAATTACAAACACTCATAAACAAGCTCTCTATCTCTCAAATGCTTTCTGTTCTGGATTTCCCCATAATCCAAATTTCGCCTTCAACGCTCAGCCTTGATCTCTCACCTCAGTGAGGATGATTTACACCATTGCAAATGATCTCATTTTATAGGAGAAGCTCACCTAACGTAGCCACCATAGTTGACAACCAATAAATTTCCAGCAGCTTTCATTGACTTTTGAGGGGCTATTGCAGCCTTTTAGGACTAGTGGGAAGCTTGTCTTGGACGGTGGGAGGCTGCATTTTCACTTGGACAATTCATACTTGGGGGGTTTCCAACAATGACAACATATTCAAAGAACAAGTTTTTACGTTTCCATTCATTTAGATCTGCACTCTCTCTCTCTCTCTCTCTCTCTCTCTCTCTCTCTTCCTAACTTCTGTATTCCCCGCAACATTTTGGCCCTACTTTGCCTGCCTCGACACATTCGCATGCCATGCCACTATATAATTTGAGCTTATTTGGTAGGCGTTGGTAAAGTGTACTTTTGATATTGTATATACTTTGGAGCACAAATTGATATATGCATGGATGAGAACTAACCAATTAAAGCAGCATCGATGGATGAAATGATTTGCAGTGCCAGTTCTGTGGCGCCCGGTAAACATAGAGTTGACATCTTGGTAGTGGATGGAACCGTTCGTGATCAGTCAATTTCACGACCTACATGCATCGTTGTTTCAGATCAATGAACAGATCCGAACGAAATTTCGCATATATATAGTATAAGGGCACACTTTTATGTCACACATGATCATTAATATTTCTAAACACAAGTTCTAGTGTTTTACACGTACATGATCCTTGATTACATATCTCCATCACAGAAAACTCAGCAACAACAAATTCACAAACATTTGAACATTTTTTTCCTCATCCCTCCCTCTCGTTTGTCACTAATAGAAAGGAGGAGATCAAAGCCATCGTCTCATTATTGATATTCGTCCCATTTTTTTATACATTACAAGTATGGGACTCGGCCACACATGCAAGCTAGCTAGAGAAATTACTCAACAAAAGTAACACGACTATAGTAATATATTATTTTTCCAATTCCGTTCTCTTGACAGATCAGTCATTCACGCTTGAATAGTAGCCCTTTCTGCATCAGGAGCTGCTGCGTTATCCACAGCTTCTCCAACAGTCAAGTAGACCCTTCCTCCAATTTTGCCCACAAAGTTTGCTAACCTTAGCTTGTGAATGACTTGCCACCTTGGATTGGCAATGGCTAACTGTAGAGATCAGAGAGAGAGAGAGTTACAAAAAAATTCGACAATTCAAAATTAATTGCCATATATACCTCCTCCACCAGTAGTTCAAGTAACATAATAAAAAACGAGTCATCAGTGCTGTACCTCTATTCCATGTGAAGTGAGATTCTTATGCAACTCCTGCAGACTAGCAATGCCTGATGTGTCGATGTCCATTAGGCCTACCATCACAAAACACGGAAAAGAAAATAACAATCTCAAAATTATAAGAGCCTTCCGTAGTATGACGGTCCATATTATTTATGTAATTTGTAATCATGATTAATTAATGGTAGCCAGTAACACTTACCGGATGTGTCCAGAATTACGAGTTTATAATTAGGACCTTTTACATTTGCTTTTGTATCCTCCGCTTGATCTTCAGTAACCCATCTCAAAATGCTTGAACAAACATAACATGAGTACCATATAGTTATTGATCGATCTAGATAAGAAGTTTTGAACTTAATTTTGTGGTGTGCATAAATATATATATATATATATATATTAATTTGTATATTGTGTCAATTACAATATATGTACGTACCTTTCTTTAATGATATTAGCATTTGCAAAACAAAGCACGGCGGACTTGACACGGATTATTACGACACCGGGAGTCTTTGAAGCCATGGGATACTGATTGATGTCGCAGAACACATCAGTTCCTGGAATTCTTCCTAGGGTTTCTGTACCTGGTCGAATTGAGATGAGAATAATCTTTGCAAACGATATTCCTACCTGCAACAGTACCCCTTGTATTTGATCACTTAGTATACACCAGATGATCATCAGTCAATTATCCTATATAAAATTATGAGATCACCAGATCATGATCAGCAGCAATATATATTAATTATTTATATGAGTTTCATGTGTAGCATTTTCCAACCTCTTTTTGGGAAATTTATTTGCGTGGTTTTTCCTAGCTTATTACTTTTTTCTTTCAAACCAAAGAATACCACACACGTCAGAAAAAATGTGAAAACAACCTCCGAAAGTAAGTACTAGGATGCCATTGTGAAAACAACCTCCCAAAGTAAGGACTAGGATGCCATTTTCTACAGAAAGCAGCAATTATATATTGTCCACATGATATAATATAAAGTAAACGTCCTAATTAGTAAAAAGCACAATAGATTGGATAATCAAATGAGACAAACTAGCTTGTACTATCACGTCAATATACGTAGTACAGGTGAAGCTTAATGGATCGCCACCAATATTATATATGATTAGAGATCGATCACTATTTAGGTGTCGAGTCCTAATTTTCATGGTCTCGTTCGGTGTCAGTAGAACGAGGGCCAACCCACCAGCAAAAATAAGGGTGGTCTCACGTCATAATTCACCAATTACAATATCACATGACATTCCATCATGCAATATGCATGCTTGGTGTCTAATCTGATCTCCCATTGCAGCGAATAATTAATATCTTGTCGTAGTATCGCAGGCCATTAATTATTAGAATAATGGTAGGGTATACTTATAATTAAAATTGCTAAGTTCTAGACAACCATTGACCCATTTTTTTGAATCAATTGACTTCCAACCAAATATGTTATGTGATCATATGGTTGTTGACGAACAATATATATGTGTGCAGTTTCTGATCACTTTCTGCTACATAAACCACCGCCTTCTTTTGTTTTCTTGTGAAAAAGAAAAAAATGCCTTCCATTAATAAGGGATGCAAAAAGGAAATAGTGAAGCTACCTCCTCCGAGTATTCAGATAGCGGGCCCCAAGAAAAAGGGTTCAGAAATCACCTAATTACTAGTGGACTAGCAACTAGTTGTTGAAATATTTATATATGTCGTAGCCTGTGGTTCTTTCTTTCTTCCAATTCTTTGTTTAATATTTATTTCCACTTTGATCTCTTTTGGGCTCGGCATTGTTTATTGAAGCAGGCGGCCGACAGGCCTCCATGTTCTTTTAACATAAGCTGTTAATAAATATTATATAATCAGTTGTTATTTTTCTTGGGGGGCTTCTACCATTAGACTAATTAGAGGACTAAACACATGCATTTTTGGACAAAAAGTAATAGGAAATTAAACATGACGTCTTACCGAAACCAGAAGGCCAATCTCCACGGATACAAACAACACACCGAAGAATGCAGCGATGCAAGTTAGGAAATCTAGCTTATCAATCTTCCAAATATTGTAAGCTGCACTGAGGTCAATGAGTCCCGGAAGAGCAGAAAGAATTATTGAAGCAAGGATTGCTGTTGGTGTGAAATATAAGAGCTTTGTGAATAATTGCAATGATATGATCACCGTAATTGCCATCACAATATTGGATACTAAAGTTTCACAACCAGCACTGAAATTTACGGCAGTGCGTGAGAATGAACCTGCATATATATAATGATAATATTATGTAAATTAAATCATTGATTATTCAATTAACAAAAGTCTAATTAAGGCGCCTGCAGCTGATCATCATGTGCGCTTATTTATGAGATGAAATATGCATGCCTGGTATAGTAATTAAGGGGAAATATGTAATTAAAATTCTAAAATCAAAATACTTAAATATGGTTTAGTTGGACGAAAAGAATAATTATATATTAACCAAAAGAAGCCTAATTACCGGTTGCAACATAGCAAGAAGTGAAAGAACCTATGACGTTCATGAAGCCCATGGCAACCATTTCTTTGTTTCCATCAAGGTTGTATCCTTTCATTGACGAGAAAGATCGCCCAACTGCAATCGCTTCCTGAGGTTGAGATTGGGATACTAACTTCAGGAATTAGGAATTAATTAAGGTTTTCATTCAGTACTATATTATTTGGAAATAGAATAGTATGTGATCACCAACCGTGAGTGCAACAACGGCAACAACCAGTCCAGCTTTTGCCACTTCTCCGACCTGCGGGCCATCGAGCTGTAACTGATGAAGTGAGCTTGGGTTGAGGCCTCCTTTGATGTGTTTCACAATTTTAATGCCATGTTTGTCCGCTCTTGTCAGAAAAACAATTAGAGTCGATAATATAACAGATAGGAGAGGGGCAATGGCTGGCAACCAGAAGAGTCTCTTTTTCCTTCTACCCTGGGAAAAATAAATGAGGATGAAACTCAAGAAAATTGATTGAGACTGACTTCAACTAGAACATAGGTTAAAAAAAAAAAAAAATGGAGGGTTAAAAGTTCTCACTGCCACTAACCAGAAATCGAGTAGATAGGATGAAAATCAGGAATGAGCACCCAAGGATAAAATTGAAAGGACTCCACTGAAATCAAGAAAGCACAAAGAATAAGAATAAATCCCCACATTTCTTTCCCGTACTCATTGTGCTCTGTGAATATCTGCTTTTCAAAACACTACAAAGAAGGAAAGAAGAGGAAAACAACTATACATGATGATCAACTGATCTCCAAACAGCTTCCCCAACTGATATTATATCAGTCTTGTTGGTGAAGTGACTGATCCCAAGAAGTCCCTTCAGTTGTTGAAGACCAATTACTATGGCCGCTCCAGCCACAAACCCGACAATAGCAGCATGGGAGAGGAAATCCACAAGAAATCCTAATCTGTAATTTTTTTAAGAAAAAAGTACAAAGGAAACCAATGATTAAAGAGTGCTAGGCTGCTAGCTTGTCATGAGTCAGATGTTCTCGAGGTCAAATTGAACAACTAGAACATTCACCTGAAAAGTCCAAAGGCAGCTTGAAAGATTCCCGCAAAGAAAGTTGCTGTCAAAACAAGCTTTGTGTAGGAAACTGGATCAGCCACAGGATCTTGTAATTTTTGAATCATTGAGGGCAAAAGCAGTGAAACCACAGCTACGGGTCCAATAGCTATCTCTCTTGAAGTCCCCATTACAGCATAAATGAGAGGCGGTACCACACTTGTGTCTAGGAGGATCAGCGTACAACCAAATCATAGGTTAAACACAAAGCCATACATTTATATATATATATATATATATGATCATGTCAGCAAGAATTTACCCAAATCATTAGTACTCAATGTTGAATTAAGTCACTTACAGAGACCATATTGAGGATCAAGTTTTGCTAAAGTTGCATATCCAATACTCTGCATTGAAACCCACGTTAATATAATAGCGCGCAAAAACTAATTCTTATTCATGTTGTATTAATTAATGGTCATGATCTCCAATTAGTATGTTGTTTACCTGGGGAATGCAGAGGCTAGCAATGGTTAGACCCGCCAGTAAATCGTTCTTAAATTTTTTCACCGTGTAGCTTCGACACCAAACAAGGATAGGAAATATCCCTTGCAAGAACAAAACAACTTGTTCCGGTCCGGGCTGATTCTTGAGGGCCAATAACTTGTTTCCACAAGGCCGTAAAAGGGTTTCCCTTCCAGAATGAATCAGCTCACGCCATGCACCTGGGGGCTCGGGTGCATTCAACACCCACTGAGCCCTTTCGGCCTGGCCACTCTTCTCAAGGTCTGGAATTTCCTCCGGTCTGAAGGTCTCCATGGCTGGAGCAGCCATATTTGAAGTGTTTGGGGGAACGTGAAAGAGCTATACGTTTCAGTCTCAGAGCGAAGTATGCACGAAAATTATCACACTAGTTTGAGGCAAAAGTGCTAAGACCATTGCAGAACCTTATAAACACAAAGAAAAGGTTAAAAGCGATCGATAGTGGAGAATGTTTTTCTTAATACAATAAAATATTACGTACGGCCCAGATTAATTTATAAAGTAGTGTACTAATCTGCGTATCAATACTGATTCATTTATATTCAAAATTTAAATTAGTACTGTTTTCAATAAAATCTATTTTTTGATCAATCACATTAGATTAGTGCATATATTAGTACACAGTTGTATTTGCAACTAAATTTTTCTATTAATTAATAGGTATAAAGTATACGTTGGTGCACTAGTTGTAGACCATCTTGAGATGCACATAACGATCTTGGTGTCGATCGAGATCGTATATGTTGAGAGATTGCAAAACCTTTTTTTTAGTTATCCGATGCATTAAATTAATAAAACCAAAGATACATAAGGTGATCGAGTGTTTAAAAAACTTGTAAGTTTGTGTATTGATATACTAACTAGGCATATTACATATTATTGATCATATGGAAGCCTGCATGTCAGCTGCATATAATTAAAATAAATTGTACTGTGTTACACACCGACTTGAAAATAGCATAACTCTTAATAAAATGATGATAAAATGATATTGAAAACCATATATCGGGTAAAAATGAATCTAATCTAATAAGTTAATTGTGATCTAGCTAGGATTGCGATAGTACTTTTTGAATTATGTGTTGTAGCTAACTTAGTTAATTAGGACGATATAAAACATGGCAGCCTATGATCTACTTAGTCAACTAGCTAGTTAGCTAATAATGAAGTTATATATCATGATCGGTACTGCTACTGGATTTTCAGCTTTGTAGTGATTCCTCAAATATGCGCCAATATTAGGGCGCCATAATAATTACTAACTAATTGCAATTAATCCGAAGTATAATCATTGTATTCATGTAACGTCGATGCCTGTTTATATTATACATATATATATATATATATTCTAAGAGGGCAGTAGTAATGATTTGTACAAGATTTTAGTACTTTTATGGAAAGAACGATGAGATTTGCACACCGTAACTAGTATCCAGCCTTGTTCGGATTGTTCCGTACGTAGGGGCCAAAATTTACTTTATCTTTACGCGAAGCGCGCTGTTGACCAAGTTATAGTACTGGCCGGTGCTGGTACAATTCCATCCATCATTGATGATAATTCCTGGATATTGACTATATATTGAGTATCGCGTGCTGGTTATTAAATAAATTAATATTCTATATATATAAACGTCGGAGAAAATTAAAGGAGATGTTTGGTTTAATATTTTTTTCAAGATGTTTTTAAAAAAATTTTCAAGTTCAATTGAAGAGTAATTGTGATGAATTTTCATGATGATCCGTTCTCCTGGCTCATATTTTTGACATTCCAATATCCCTGATATATGGTAATTTCCGGTTATTGAATAATTAATGATCCCAAAAGTAGTAAGAGATATAGCCTTATAAATAGTAGTAAATAATAATGAGGTAATCTGAGGTGATAACCAAACAAAGCCTTAATAGTTAGAGGGCGCATGCTTTGGTTGTGATAATTTAATTTGGATATATATATATATATATATATATATAAACTGTACCTGGTGGATATGAGACATCAATGTGTATTTTCCATTAGTTTAGGAAGTAGTAGTACTCCTCCTGATCGATCCTAAGTTTCCCAATATTGGCGGGGGGCACACGATGCATGCCTTTCGTTTGCTCACTTTTAACTGTTTTCAGCACCTTAGTACTGGTATCTAAGCTGTCATTTTAGGTATATATCAAAATCACTACTATTTTCCCTTAGACTTCTCCCCCAGGTTTAATGCCTTATTTAATTAGGTATATCTCCAGCTTTCGCAACTCTTTTCAAAGAAGAAGAAGAAAAGCTTAAAAGAATAACAACATGCGACCAGTTGTACGTCTGCGTCTACGCAATGGTGCGCACATACTGATGCATTAAGGTTCGAAGCTGATTTCAGCTTCACTAGTACTTTCTAAGCATTATTTCCATGATCTGGTTTGAATATCTCATAACTTACAACTATAATCACAAATCTGAACTCTTCTTGAAGAAAAATCTTCCACTTAATTTGCAACGTATGGTGCACACTAGAAAGAACTTAGCCTCAAGCTGTCTGCGTAGTTTAGTATTAGATATATGAGAGTTTAGAGAGATATATAGCTCTTCATATATAATTAGCATTAAGGAAGTTTGGGAAAGGACGTTATAGGCCATGGCTAGGACCGTTTTTCATGATCATCCTTTATCATGCAAATCGATTTCATCGATCGGATGAATATATATATATATATATATATATATATATATATGAGAAATGTCTTAACCACAAATTAAAAAAGATCTTACAAAAATAAATTCACAAATTGATATAGCTTGATTTTGTTAGTTAAATTGTAAAATTACTATTGATATATCGATAGAAAATCAACTTCATTGAAGAGAAACAAGATTACAGATATTTATCAAGGCAAAGAGCTTGAGAAAGAAAATCTGGAATACAATTTTCCTACATCTCAACATTCAAAGCATGTCTTGCAAGACAATGTGCTGTTGAAATACCCTATCTAAATATATGAGTAAAAGAACAAGATGCAAAGCAGGTTTTTAATCTCATAACTTCACCATAAAGAGCCCCAAGGTCTAAATCAAGCATATAATTTTGCTGCAAAGAATCAACAAGCAACAAACAATCAGATTCATGACAGCCATACCAGCACATAGTTGCATCCCACGAAAAATAGCCAAAAGTTCAATGGTTTCTGGGTTTTCCACTCAATTCTCAGCCATACTTGCTACCATAAGCATTTCACCCTTATCATCCCTAAGTATCACCCAAATTCCAGCCTTCTTGAGGTCACAGAACATAGCCCCATCAGTATTAAGTTTCAAACACTCAATTGGAGGTGGAGACCATCTAAATGTTTTTTCATTTGTGTATGAGACAGTCCCTTAACAGATTGAAAACTTCTCAAAAGGCCTAAGGCATGTGCAGACACCTGTTGGATGGGCAAAACCACATTGTCAAAAACCTTCTTGTTCTTGCCATACTAAAAACCCCAAGCCAAAAAGCAAAAAATAGCCAAACTTCCATAATCCTTCAGTTGACAGAGTTGAGAGACTAAATCAAAGAGCTTAGCATTTTGGTTCATAGCCAAACTAGTGACATGTTTGTTCTAGGAATCATGAAGAAAATGGCAACTGAACACTACATGGTTTAAGTCCTCAACTGGATAGTCACAGAAACTAAACTGACCTTCAGTAATTACCTTCTTCTTCAAAAGATTATCCTTTGTTGGAAGGCCATCTCTACATGCTCTACAAGCAAAGATTTTAATCTTACTTGGAATAGGTAATTTCCACGAAGCCTTCCAAACTACATTCTGTCGATCCATCTTTGAAGTCTCTGCTACAGCAGGCCTTAACTGATTTGAAATAAACCTATAACAGCTCTTAACAGTATACTTGCCATTCCTTTCATGCTCCCAAATCCATTTATCAAATGTATGTTCTGGCCCTATCAACAACTTTCTTATTTCAGTAGCCAAACTTGGATTGAAGAGAGATCTAAGTATCCCCATATCCCAACATCTCTAGTTTTCAGCAAACAAACTCTCCACCAAATCCTTTTTGTTATCCTTAGGTATTTCATAGCCTTCATGAATCAAAGCCTTATGTCCTGGTATCCATTTTTCAGTCCAAACTCGTGTTGTTTTGCCATCTCCAATCCTCCTTCTACACCCTTCACTCAACCATTTCCTAGCTTCCCATATACTTCTCCATGTGAAGGATGGACAATGACCCAAACTTGCCTTAAAGAAACCTGATTTTGAGAAGTATCTTGCCTTAAGCAATTTATGAAGTAGAGAACTATCATCTTGAAGCAGTCTGACCATTGTTTGGCAAGAAGGGCAAGATTGAAGGTCCTAAGATCTTTAAACCCCATTCCACCTTCTAATTTCCTTAGACACAAACTGCTTAAACTCACCCAATGGATTCTCCTCTCCTCTTTCTTTTGATCCCACCAGAATTTAGCCATAAGACTCTGTAGATCAAAACAAAAGCTACTAGGTAGCAAAAAGCAACTCATCGCATATGATGGAATGGAGAGTGCTACAGCTTTTAATAAAACTTCCTTCCCTCCTTGAGAGAACAACTTCTCTTTCCAATATTGAAGTTTCTGCCAAACTTTCTGTTTAATGGAGTGAAAAGCCCTATTTTTTGACCTACCAACTGTTAGTGGTAGATCAAGATACTTCTCATATTGTTCAAACTCTCCATTGCCCCACAACAGCCCAATTTCTTCCCTATTTTTCCTCTCCACATTACTACTGAACACAATTGCAGTCTTCTCCTTACTAATTTTCTAACTCGACATACTCTCATAAGCATCCAATAAGCCTTGTAGCCTTCTATTTTCTTCCACCTTAGCCTTGCAGAAAATCAAGCTGTCATCTGTGAAAAGCAAATGACTAATGGTTGGAGCCACCCTACAAATTTTGATCCCTGAAATCTGTCTCCTAACCCCAGCTTCCTTTAGCAATGCAATTAAGCCCTCTGTACAAAGAAGAAAGAGGTAAGGGGACAAAGGGTACCTTTGCCTCAAACCCCTACTTGGAATGACAGGACCCTTCTGCTCCCCATTGATTAACGCTGATAAAGAAACAGAGTTCATACAAAACATAATCAATTCTATAAATGCCCTCTCAAAACCCATAGTAGTCACAACAACTCTAATAAAATTCCACTCCACCCTATCATACATTTTGCTCATATTCAATTTAAGAGGCATATATAGTAATCTAGGTAAAGTAGAATCAAGTCTTCACCACGGATCAATTCACTTTGATTGGTTTCCATATTTCTCCAAGTCTACAAGATCCCCGTATCTTGAAAGCTCTAACTCTAAATATTAAAATATCAGGATATGAAATGGTAGAAGGAAGTCAGCCTTTAGCATTAATATATAGAAAATAATACAAGTGCATAAAAATAAGTTTAAATATTAATGCATTAGCCCAAAAGATAAAACTCTTTTAATCCAAACAAACATAAATGATGCAAATATCAAAGTACCAAGAATAACCATTTGGAAATACATTAATTTGCCTAAGGAATGATTTTTAGAAAATGCAAACACCCCACAAAAAATGCAAAATGAAAGCTCTAACTTAGACTTTATTCAACAATAACTTTATGGATATGTTAGGACTAGTTTTGATCAACCAATTATATATGTCATCTAATTTAAAGATCAAAGAAGTATAATCAAAGTAGGCTTAATTAAGTGATGTAGAAACGAGACATTTAGAGTCAAAACCTCCAAGAAGAGATAAGAACCTTAAACTAAAATGAATGAAAACTGAGCCTCACATAAGTAATCCATGTTATATAGCCAGGTTTGAAAACATGAAAAAAAATATGTGCAAAATTCTCCAACACAAATGGATTTAAAAGAAATCATAAATTCCCAACTATTAACCATAAAAAATGAATTTAAGATATATATGAAAAAACTTAATGATAGCTTCATGTTTGGAGAGAATACACAGAAAAGAGAACAAGATAGAAAAACACATACTTAATTTGGAACATAATATGTAAAGTAGGTAAACAATAAATATAATATGTAAAGCAAATAAACAATAAACATACTTTGAAATGTAACTTTATTAAAAATTGAAAGATTATTTACAATCTTAAGGTTTTCTTGAATACATCACTTGAGGTTTCAATTTGTATTCAAACGAACAGGAATACATGAGGTAAATAAGGATGGAGTTTCTCTATGATTCTCTCTCTTTATAATTCGCTCTTAGTTATTGATATATTTCGTTATGCCTTCTTTGTTCATTGATTCTTCCCTTTATAGAGTTCAGGGTTGGGAATGCCCTCAGGATTCCTCCAGTTGTGGATTTTCTTCTTCTTCTATCAAATTATTTTCTTTTTGACTTGGCAGCATGAGAGTGCTATCAAGATTCCTGCAATTGTCGTTTTGCTTTTTCTTTTGACAAGTTATTTTCTCTTTGACTTGGCAGCATTGAAAGTATGTCTATTTTTAGAATATTCCAGTCTTATATATCTACACTTTCCTCTGCAGTGTATCTAAATCATTTACTATTTCTGGTATTGCACATTTTGAATTAGAGCTAGAACTAGTCCTAGAACTACAAGAATTAGATATTAACATCCTATTCATTTTATAAATATAGTTAATTCTAAAATTTTCAGAATCTTCTATCAAGTACCTTCCCCAGCTTCTACATTTTTCACTTAAAATAGTCAATAACACATACCCTCTTATGCCCATACCCCTAATCCTATCTTGGGACTTACTGTTTGGATTCAGAATCTAATTACTGTTTAGGTGGCACTAGTACTTCTTACTTCTGTATCTTAGATTCAAGATGCAGCATAGACAAGGCTATTTAGATTGGATACCGACAAAACTTAGATTTAAGTACTATCTTCTTTAAAACGATCAGGATCGTTTTGAAATACAATATATATACTCTCTCTCTCACACACACAAAGTGATCACTAACATATGCCATAATTAGGTACAGTGGGGATTCGAACAAAGTGGAAGAGGAATGATCAATGACCTATTGCATGGAATAGCTTCTGCCACCAAGGACCAGAGGGCGCGGCTTAATCAGAGCTCCAAAGTCCAAATACAATGAACCTAGTCGATTTCCCACTAGCAGCAACTTTTTTTTCTTCACATTCCTTTCGGTGAAAAACCAATAATATTAGCTTATAAACTAATTAATACCTTGTCATGATAAACATTCATGATAAGACAAAAGACTATATATTTTAGTCAGCCCAAGAATTGATAAAGTCAGCATAGTCATGATCATGATATTGGTGATTCCATCCAGACCACTCAACTTACCCTCCAAACTAGAGCCCATCATTCCATTCAATTATCCTTTTGTTGCTCAATTAACTAATTCCAAATAAAATTATGTTTCTGGAAACTAGAGTACCCCATCATATATGTTTTCCATGATCTCTTCTTTTAGGCAAAAGGCTAAAGAGGGCCGACCTTCTTCGGCTGATGTGATCTGGAATAGTACTAGCTAGATCAACTCGTTTTCAGTGTTGCCATATCATCATAGTTACCTTGCTTTGGCCCTCCTCCATCCACTTCTGGGGAAAAAAGTGCATGTCGAACTTTTGCCTTTTTGTTCACTTTACAAGATGCCAAAAACTTCAGTTTCATACTCAAATATCAACTTGTTTTTTCCTGCTTGTACACTGGATTAAAATATGACGTTAAGATCATAAAGTACTGCAAAGCGAATAACAAATTAAAGCAGTTTGTGAATGAAAAGGGCAATTTTATTTTATTGATCTTTTAAACTACATCAATTTAAGATTACAAATTTTAAGAATTAAAGTCTAGTTACCGAAAGTATGAGAGGGTGATTGTTGAAATATCCCATATATAAACTGCATATATATAATTAACCACATACAACTACATTCTGCATATAATACATATACATATAGTTTATATATATATATATATTAGTATTTCAACACATGACAAAATCATATTACGTACCAAGAATTTGAGGTTCTACACTTGCTCACAACCGCTTATTTAGTTTATATTATTGGTTACGTACGCCTCCCATGCATGGAACAATTAATGTTCTAACCCCATGGACTAGTCGTACTTCAGAAATCATACATGGCAGTTATTGATCAATGGTCCGGTTGTTTAGCCCCGGGGGAGCCAAGAATTCATCGCAATGGTGTCCGAGCTTTGGCTAATTTCAAAATTGACACCCTGTCGGAGTGAACGTACATGGTTGCCTTGTTTCGGACGGAATTGATTATCTTCATGCATAAATATGCTAAATTATCTAATAGAATATTAAAAAATTATCACAAACCTCCCCTTTTCTTTCTTATTGCAATTTCTGAATTATCATATGATGATTTTTCAACTTTTCATATATATATATATATATATATATATATATATTTTGACAGGAACAAACAACTTCATTGAACTTTTCATATATATATATATATATATATATATATATATATATATATAAATAGAACAATATATATAGACCAGAAATGACATATTTTGGATTCAGAGTTTATCTCATGAACTCATTTCATTTCATCTAATCTCATCTGATAATCTAATCATTACAAATTTTTCAAATTTTTATACAAAATATATTAAATATACAATTGATCATAAAAAATAATATTGTATTCAACTTTTATTTAAAACCATTTAATCTAATCTCACTATCTAAACCGCGCCTAAATGAATGGAATTGAGACATGGATGGATATATATACATGCATATACTTTATATATAGTATTTCAACACACACATGTTTTTAAAATGATATATAATTATCCTAGAAATTACTAGTGTTCTGTTATATAGACTTAATAGTTTAATAACTGATCGATGTTTATATATATATATATATATATGCCAATTAAAATCCTGGAAATAGTACTATATATGCCTGTTATAAATTCCATTGTTTTCTCTCTGCATTAAGCTAATTGGTTTCGAATAGAAAAAAAATGATGCTTATATATGATCTAGCTAGCTACTCAAGAGTTATGGAATTAACAAGCATATATAGTACAATTAGGACTGTTCATCCGGGTTCTAACTTGGGAACCCGGGTACACCCGGACCGCAACCCGGATCTCAAATATGGGCCGAAACCTGGCCCGGATTAGACCGGGTCTGAACCGGTCCGGAACCCGGATGTATCCGGGTTTTAAAAAAACGGGATTCCAGGTTCCGGATTGAACCCGGTTTTTTTTTAATTATTTTTTAATTTTAAAATCAGTGTTCAGATTGCAAAATTTATTTTAGATAGGGTGGAGAATGCCTTAAAAATGACATGTAAAAGCCATGCTGTATCGCATAATGGATTAATATAAAAAAAATTGAAAACTTAAATCCTACTCGCCCCATCACCTATAAGATACTGTAGACTTAGTGTATATACAAACATATTAAAAGGGTAAATTTTAAACCCTCATTCCCAGAAAAAGAAAAAAAAAAGAAAAAGAAAAAAATGCATATAAAACTATAAGCTATTAGCTCAAATCAAGTAGCTCAAATCAAGCCAAAAACATGTGCTACTTTCTTACTCCTTACAAGCATAAACTACCAAAAAAAGAAAAAGAAAAGAAAAGGTCAATGCCACCACTGGCCCACAAAATTGCCTTTGTTGGCGCTTCGCACCTTCCAAGGTTCATAAGCTCATTGTAGAGAGAACTTTTGAGATATTCCTTTGCTCGACCTGATAAGTAAGGTGGCCATTGAAATTTTTATTAGGAAGAATTATAACTGTCATAAATGCTAGAACAAGTCCAAGTGTACCAAACGGATTCCCATACGAAGATCAGTCCGAATGGAAATAACACAAACAATTTTCAAAACTTAGCATAATGACATGGTATATCATTTGTGTTAATTCTTCTAAGTTCTTATCCCACTTTATGCTAGCTGAAGTTGTGATGTGACGGCACAGAGAAAATAAAAAAGGAAATTGGATATTTATTCCCCAACTTAACATTTATATTTTCAAGTAAGAAATCCATTAAAAGGCACCATATGAGAACATAAATCCAAATTGTCAATATCAATACAGGGTATTAACATAAATTAGATTCTATTAGAAGTTACAACACAATCAACAAAGCTGATGACTTATGTTATATCTCAATTCCCTATATCTTGCAAGAATCCACGATTACCTTGCAGTCTTCATAGAAATGTGAAATATAAAAATGTATTTATAAAAATGATACATTTTTCTTTCTGCTGAAATATAAAAATGTATCATTGTGAAAGTGGAGTGGTACCTTGCAATCGTTTTGTCCAGCAAATGAACCACGAATTCTGTACCAAGGGGTAAAAAAGAGTGAACCAAGTATTAACATTTACAGAAATACAAGTTCATCCCATCAATATTTGAACTGTTAGCAGTTTTCCAACAAAGTATTTTTCTTCCTATCACTCAAACTTGTTGTAAACTATACATGTATACAGAGAATAGGGGTGGAGAAGCAGAGAAATCTTCAAAATAATGTAAACACAGGAGAATACATTGTTTGTGATGTTCATGACTTCATTCCATGTGGATAATTTTTGAATTTTATCAACTATTAAAATGACTGGACATCACTAGCAGAGTTGATTTGATCAACTACTAAAGTTATCCTAATTCATTTGATATTGGAGAGAGGGCGGAGGGTCCTGTAATAGACATAGAGAGGAAGTTTCCAAAACTACAACAAATGAAAGGCATGGTTATCCCTTTTTACCTAGCCTCACATCGTGTGAGGGTTGAATTCGACCCACTTCATAGCAAGTCAATGAAAAAAAATTGTTGTATGTGATACAGGTAATGAGAGAATGCTTATTAAAAGAATTTTACTGGCTATGATTACTTCCTTGAACAATGATAAGTGGTTGATAAATGAGATAGAAGCATCATTCTCAGGAGCAAAGTAGAAAATGATTTCTCACGCATGTAAATCGGAAATTGGAATTACGTAGCCTTGTACATTATGCAAATCCAGATTATTTTCCCTTTTATATAACTACATTATGCACATAATCACCCATAACCATATGCAGCAGTAATTGCAGGACCCAAGTCTCCGGTTCTTGAGCTAGAGCCTCAGGAGACTATTCCACCAACACAGGTTATCTAATGCATTTAAAATGCTCAAACAAAAATCACCTTTACTAAGCCTAAAGTCTGGCTGTGCCTTGGGCCTAATTTCTATACAATGTGAGGACAGAAAACACATAAATAATACGTGTTTAAATTATAATTATAAATAAATTGTATATTTATTTATAATACATTGTATATCATTTCTTTACTACTTGATGTTTAAGTCCGAGTCTTGTTAAATTATAATTATAAATAAATAAGTAAATAGCCAGCCAACTAACCATAAAATCTCATCAATGCTGCAGCAAATATTCACAATTAAGGCCCTGCAATTTTAAGAACACAAATTCTTAAACTGATGTAACCTCAAAGAAAAAAGTTATTTTCTTCCAACTTAGTAGATAAATAGAACAAAGAAAAGTTTCACTTACTCTAGTTTTTTTTCAACATGATTGGGAAGGCTGATTCACAGCAGCCTGCTGTGAAGATAAAGCTAGATAGTCATCTAAAAAAATATTAAAAAAATAGAGTTAGATATATAATAAACTAAATTAGATAGATATTAAAAAAATATTTCAAGTTTCAAACTTACCTTTAAAGTCCATCAACTCTATGTATTCTTCTAACTCCCGGATGTCAACAGGTTTGGTCCTTAACTAATTTTGAGTGCAAATGAGAGCTTCGATAGTCTCTGGAGACAATGAACTCCTAAAAGGATCCAAGATACGTCCTCCAGTGTTGAATGCAGACTCCGAGGCAACAGTGGAAATGGGGGTGGCTACCACATCACATGCTACCTCAGCAAGAACAGGATAATGGGCGGCATTAAATCTCCACCAATTCAAGATATCAAAATTGACTGATTTTGGTGCACATCCCTCCGACAAATACCTATCTAGTTCTGATCTAAACTCCATAAACCCTTGCTCCTCAAAATATTTCTCTAACTTGCTATCAAAATTAGTCGAACTACTAAAAGAAGTAGAAGTAGTGCTTGGCCTTTGTTGAGCCACATTAAAACTCCCCCCACTAGTCACATGAAATTTGTTATATTTCTCAATCAAGCGGCTCAACAAGAGTTTAACCCTAGCCTCTATCTTATCCCCCAACTCATCCCCTTTGCATCGTCGCAACCAAAACCTCATTGACAACATTTTGTATCTTGGATCAAGCACAAATGCAACATATATCATCAAGTTAAACTTATATGTGCTACCCTAATACTTTTCAAACTTATTTTTCATATTCGTGCCCATGGTCCTAGTGATGCTATCATTACTCATGCACATATCAATTAATGTATCTTCGATTGTGCACAGTTCCTGGAAATATACATTAGTTGTCACATACAAAGAATTAGAAATTTTCAATGTAACATCATGAAATATTTTCAATAGCTCTACAAAAATCTATGCTTTTTTCCAATCATCACTAGTAGGATTCACGAATTCATTATCCACATACATATAATAGCGTTCAAAAGCCAATTTGTGTTTTATAGCGATGCTCAACATCAAGTATGTGGAGTTCCATCTAGTGGAAACATCCAAGCAAAGTATCCTCCCGCAAATATTTTCCTCTATTGCACAAGCCTTGAACTTGGAAAACCTTGAAGGTGAAGACTTCACATATTTGACGGCTTCTCTAATCGTTGATATTAACTGATTAACGTCTCTCAAACCGTCATTAACAACCAAATGCAATATATGGGCAGCACACCGCATGTTAAGGAACTCACCACCCAATATGGTACAATCACTATCCTTTATCCTCCTCCTCATATAATCAACAGCAACATCATTAGAGAAGGCGTTATTAACTGTGATAGTCAAAATCTTATTAATCTCCCAATCATGCAACCCCAAGTCTAACACCCTCCCAATAGTTTCACCTCTATGATTGAGAATTTGGCAAAACTTTATTATTTTCTTATGCAATCTCCAATTGCAATCAATAAAATGTGTTGTAATGCACATGTAGTTCATGTTTTGCACCGATGTCCAGGTATCGGTGGTTAGACAAATTCTTTGACCATTTAATAATTTCTTTATCTGTATCTTCTCTTCGTTATACAGCTTAATACAATCCCTTTTGAGAGTGAGTCGGGATGGCAATGTAAATCGAGGCTCTAAATCAGCCACATACTCAACAAGCCCTAAGTGCTCCACTAGCCTAAAAGGCAATTCACACCTAATGAAAAACTTAGCGGTTGACAGCCTAAGTTTTTCAACGTCATACTTTACTTGTGGGCTAGATACTCTTCCCTCCTCATCCCTTTTACCACTAGAGGATTTACTTTTTCCAGCTACTTTAATTCTAAGGGGGGAATTTTCAGCTACATTATAAAGGTGGTGATTCATAGAAGAAGTGTCATTCCTATAGTGGCAACTATACTGCTTACCACAATGATTGCACATAGCTTTTGGGTTATTGGGGTCAATAGGTAGCACTTTCTCAAAATGTTCCCAAACCACCGATTGGTTACTAGGTGTTTTCTTCGATTTTTTGGGTAAAGGTGGGATGGAATGGGTAGGCTGTTGTGTATATGTGGATGAAGGAGTTGGAAGATTTCCATGCTCCTCCACATCAACTGAAAGATGAAAGGAGTCACTACCTACCCCTTGAGTTGTACCGACGCTGCAACTCATAGAATCTTCTTCCATCTGTTATTGAGTAACAAACACAGTAGAATAAACAATCAAACACAACAAACAAATAACTGAATTTGAAATTACTGATAACCATTAGGTGGTTGGTTTTAGTTTTCTTGGGCAGTTCACAAGGCAATCTAGTATAAGTACCCTAGGAAGATTGATAATATTTAATATTAACTCCTTTCCGGTTACATGTGGGTTTTGATATTAAAAAGTGTCGGCATAAGTAAGTCCAGTAGAACCATTACAGTCTAAGACCAAGCTAAAAATGGCATATAAGGAACATTGATGCAAATTGAAAAATGCCTCTTGAATGGTTAAGGGTTCCAAAACTCAAGATAATGATCTCAGTTCTAGTTTAAATATTAACATATACCCATCTCATACAAGAAGAAACCCTTTGAACTAACAGCATCTAACAAACTCTCCCATTGTCATTTGTTTTTTTTTCATACACCCTGTAAGGAAGGCTCCACCAACCAAAAAAATCATATTTGATGCAGTAGCAGGTCATATTTAACATATGATGGACAAAAAAAAACACTCCACCCTCTATATAGAACTCCATCCTACAACTTTTAAATTCAACTTGCTTGAACTACTGAGCTATTTCAAGCAAACTCAATTTCTTATTTTTCTTAATTAGTGCGATATACCAAGTTTGGTACCAAGCTTACAACTCCACAAAGTTGTTCAAAGCGGTCCAGTGATCAAGCCAGAAAAGTATTTTCTATGCTACATAGTGAGATTTCAATTCTGTATGCTACACAGTGAGATTTCAATTCTGGAAAGTCTTACCAGATATTTAATCAAAAGTATTTTCTTTTTTTAAGTTAGAAATGCAACATATAATTTCCCCAAATGTGCAGCACCACAAAGTTCTTTCTGCATTTAACAATACCTTCCATTGATATTCACTTGCAGAAGATATTCATATTCAAGCTGTGTCATAAATTAACAATATTTAAATTCTTCTCATTGTTTTCAATACCACTATAACAAATCTAGCAGGATTTAAAGGTCTACAAGAGAAGCAATACAACAAAAAAGAATTCAAGCAATTGGTTAGACAAAAGATACCTTATCCAAAGATAAAAGCAGAAAAAAATTAATAGCATTGTGTTTATGACTGGGAAAGCAAAAGATTCCCACATACAACAATAATTTAAGCAAAAGATTTCATCAGAACATTTCTGGTCCAAGTTATACAGATCAAACCCGAAATGTTCCCAAATCTTATAAACAATCAATGGACCGATTTCATCAGAACATTTCTGGTCCAAGTTATATAGATCAACAATAAGGACCTTTCTGTGCTTGGCGTTGAGCTCTTTGGAAACGTTGGCAACAAATAGAGAAGAAAGAAAATAAACCCTAATGCTATCGGCAGTCTAAGCTAAACAAACCCATTTAAATTTTCAGAATGGGTCACCATAGACGCAGAAACTATAGGCAGGAAATAACCAAAACAAGATCAAATTTAATCAACCAACCAAAGCATCTAGGATAAAGACGGTAGCATTACAGAAGCATCTACTTACATATATCGGCACGATGATGATGACGAGGCACGAGGATGAAGATGACATCTAGAGTTTTGGAGAGACACGGAGAGGGAAGATGGCGTTGGTTTCGGAGAGACAGAGAGGGTTCAGCGCAAGAGGAGGTAGGGGATGGGTTCCAGTCTTCCAGAGGCTTAGGGTTTTTTTTTTTTTCAATTTATATAAACTCGGTTAATCGGGTTCAGTATTATAACCAGATATCATATCCGGATCCTGACGGGTAGAACGGTTATATTGAATCCGGGTTTCGGCCCGGGTCAAACCTGGGCCGAAAACCGTAACCGGAAACCCGGTTATCCGGGTTTCGGTCCGGGCCGGATTTTATGAACAGTCCTAAGTATAATTTCATGGACTTTGGCATATGAGTAATGTTAGATATAAGTTTCAAATAGATAAAATTCATATAAGTCATTTGTAAAAAAGTGGGTTCCACTATTAAATTAAGAATGGTTTTTTTACATATTTTTTTAACTGAAATTCACTTTTTTATGAGAGCTTATATGTGGTTAATTTGTCTATTTAAAACTTGTACCAATTATTTCTCTAAAAGTATTGTTACGTAATGCGAGTATCGTAAAAAGAACGGACCCAAAAACACTGAGAAAGTCAACACATTGGGTAATTTGAAAGACTAGGTTCAACGAGAAGCATCTTTCTTTAGTACTTCTAAAAATAATCACACCTCTTTGGTATATATCATGGACAGCATAATGTGGGAGCCAGAGTCTTTTTTACACTTTTTGAATCATTTTTTATTTTTTATTTTTAATTACGGCTATATATTCAGATCCTTTTTTCCGACACACATTGATCAACTGCTAGAATATTTGTATCTTTCACTTACTTTTCGGAAGAATCGCATCCTTATGAAGTAATGAGAGAATACGAGCTACTAGCTGTGACACTTCTAGGATTATATTGGATACGACCTATTAATATTATTATAGCCTAATTAAGAAGCAGATCATCAATTTATAATAATTTTCAGCCAAGCTTGTTAACCTTTGAGAAACACTATAAATGTACAAAAACTTATTACATTACAGCCTGTTTTTTAATTGCAAGGAAGCTTCATTTTTTCTATCTTCACATGAAAGGCGTGTGCATTTACATGTGTCAAGGGCTGAACAAAAAAGCCGACAACTATTATGTTTGTCCGACCCGACCCGAAATTACTTGGACCATTCAGTCTCAAAATCGGAAACGGAAATTAGTTGTATTATACCGCAACGTTCCAAGTACAACTGAGGAAATAACCGATATCCGAATTAACACAAAACAACGACGTCGTTTTCGCTAATATATATATATATTTATATATATATATCTATCACGGTTTTCCCCCGGCTGCCTCCCTCCTCTTACGCGTCTTGGCTTTTGCAGACTCAGCTCTCTTTCTTGCATCTCTCTCGCCAACTCAACTCTCTCTCTCTCTCTCACACACACACAGACGCACATCTATGTGTCTCTCTGTGTCTCACAGCCCACCCTCTCTTGCAACTCTCTCTCTGTTTCTCATTCTTTGACTCAGTCTCTCTCGCTCGCTCTTAGTGGTGGTTGGATCGTGGAAGCTTTCTCTACAAGCACCGTAAAAACTGATGGAAGGTAAGGGAAAAAAGTGGGTGATTTTATCTGATTAGGTGGGTTCATTTTATGAGGTGTTAGGGTTATGGTTTGTACTGGGTTTCCAGCAGAAGGGTTGCTTTCTTAGGGAGATCCATATTTTCTTTCTTTTTCATAAAGCACATCACATGTTTGGGACATTGCCTCATGCATCCTCAGCTGCTTAATCCTCATTTGCTTTGATTTTGGTTTATTTAATTTGGTTGATGGAAAAGCCAACTCTGTTGTCTCTAAATGTATTTTTGGACGGCGTGATTCCACCGCAATTGACCTAATATATATTTGCTAGTGTTTTTCTTTCTCTCTTTTGTTTATGGAGTCTCCACCATGCCCAAAAGAAATGTTTATTTGTTTCCATGAATCTTATTCTTCCAAGAGGACCCCACAAATCACTCACACAGACACGTTCATATGCACCCATTTTTTCAGGTTTTCTCGCACAAACAGATGAAGAACAAGTGAAGGCTGAATCTTTGACGTGTGAAGGGTAGAGTAAAGAGTAGCGAAAGAGGGAGAAGTAGATTTGTTTGTTGGAATGTGTTGTAGTTTGATGAAGTCATGGTTGGTTTATTGGGTGGTGATTTTGGGGCCTTTTGCATCAATGTTTGTGATGTGTGGTTGGTGGATGGAGGGAGGTGGCACGAGATTGGTAACAAACTGTTGTGTTTGGATTGTGGGAATCTGACTGTGCTTTGTCTTCACCTTGTTTATCATATATACTAAAAATTTTCTTTTTAGTCTGGAATTTATTTTTGAAAGAACCATCTTGGAAATTAAAAGTATAAACTATGGTCCCAGATTCAACAACAAGGTCCCAAGTTTCTAGTGAATATTCATGCAACCTTATGCAAATTAGCTCTTTCAAAAGAAGATACAAGAGAGTTTTTAAAATTCTTATTTTGTTTTTTGGTGTTGCAATCATTGAACTGATCCTGAGAAATTTCTGAACTGTAAATTGAAATACTTCAATCACACTCTGTTATACCCATTCTTATAGAAAGTTAGATGGTAAAGAAGTAAAGGAGATTAACAATAGCCACCAGCAGAACCTCGGATTTCTTTCTTGGAGATTTTATCAACAGCAGCCAAAGACCAAAGGCCAAGAAAAAGGATAATTAAATGGAAAATATACCAAACTTTGAAAGCAATAGTTATACAACAACAAAATTGAGATACTACCAGTTTTACAACTTCCCCTTAGAAACTTAGATGACAGTCCATGACTCCGTGAAGAACTTATCACTTTAGCAACTGATATTATTTTGTGTTGTTATCATAATTTAATAGTCCACCGAAAAAAGAAAAAAGATAAAAAAAAGAATTTTATGCTCTTGCTTCTTATGTGAAGTATATGTCACTTACTATAGAAGGATTATTATTATTATTATTTTTTGACATGTACACATTGCTCTGTTTTGAGTATATATCACTTACTATAGAAGGATTTTGTTTATATATGGATTAACTTAGCAAACATTGAAATTTTGAAGTGGGGTTAGATGCAAAAAAGCTTTTTTCTAATTGTTAAATAAGATTAATTTGAATTATCTTAACGAACGGAATTCCCACAAGGCAGGACCTTTGCTTGTCTTACAGCCTATGTCACTTTACTAATAAAATTATATTCCTAATATTACACCAGTGATTTGAATGCTGTGGAGAGTTTGATACCAACAGAGTTTATTTGCTCAACTTCTCCCTTTTCTGATGATGATTATATTTTTCAGACACCTGAATTTTTACTTGATGAGAAAATTGATCATATCAATGAAGATGACTTTGATTTTTTTGATTGTTTTGCAGATTCTTCTTTACCACTTGAAGTACAATTTGCAGGAGCAAGATGGAAACCCCAGTTTGAAGCTCTATCACCACTAGACATGCTTAAATCTTCAGAGGAAGAAGTTCCCCATTTGGAATTAAAACCACTTCCTCAAGATTTAAAGTATGTGTTTCTTGGTCTTGAAGAATGCACTTTTCCGGTGGTGATTTCCTGAAAGTTAAATCAGAAGGATGAAGTCCAGTTGATTGAAGTATTAAAAAAGCATCGAGGCGCAATTAGTTGGACAATAGCTGACATCAAAGGCATTGATGCCGCTGTATGTACCCACAGAATCCATCTTGAAGATGATGCTAGACCGGTTCGTGATGCTCAACGTAGGCTCAATCCTACTATGAATAAAGTTGTGAAAGAGCAAGTGCTTAAGTTACTCGCAGTAGGTATCATTTACCCTACTCAGACAGTAAGAGGGTAAGTCCAACTCAAGTGGTACCAAAAAAATCTGGTTTGACTGTTGTCAAAAATGATAAAAATGAGTTGATTCCAACTAGAATGGTTACTGGCTGGAGAATGTGCATTGATTATAGAAAACTTAATTCAGCTAGTAGAAAAGATCATTTTCCTTTACCATTCTTGGGTCAAATTTTAAAAAGAGTAGCTGGTATGCATATTATTGTTTCTTGGATGACTATTCTGGTTATTATTAAATTGCTGTAGCGCCTGAGGATCAGGAGAAAACCACTTTTATCTGTCCTTTTTGGCACTTTTGCTTTTACTAGAATGCCTTTTGATTTGTGTAATGCTCCAGCTACTTTTCAGAGATGCATGATGAGTATTTTTTCTGACATGATTGATGATATTTGTGAAATATTCATGGATGATTTCTCTGTTTTTGGAAAATCTTTTGAGAGTTGTTTGCATAATTTGGCACGTGTTCTCCAGAGATGTGAGGAAAAAAATCTTTTACTTAATTGGGAGAAATGCCAATTTATGGCTACTCAGGACATTGTATTGGGACATATTGTTTCTTCTGAGGGTATAAAGGTTGACAAGGCTAAAATTTAATTAATATCTAAACTTCCTATTCCTAGAATGGTTAGGGATATTCGTTCTTTTCTTGGTCATGCTGGCTTTTATAGGCGGTTTATTCAAGGGTTTAGTTCTATTGCAAAACCTTTGTGCACTCTTTTACAAAATGATATTGAATTTGTTTGGACAGATGAGTGCCAAAAAGCTTTTGATACCCTTAAAAAGTTGCTTACTACTACCCCTATTGTGCAACCCCCGCAGTGGGAACTTCCCTTTGAAATTATGACAGATGCTAGTGATTATGCCTTAGGAGCTGTTTTGGGATAGCGGGTGGATAATAGGCTATTTGTGATTTATTATGCTAGTAGAACTTTGAATGATACCGAGAAAAATTATACTACTATTGAAAAAGAATTGCTTGTAGTGGTTTTTGCACTTGATAAATTTCGGACTTATATTCTTGGTTCTCCTGTTACTATTTTCGCTGACCATTCTGCTCTTAAGTATTTGTTGGCTAAGAAAGATACAAAATCACGCTTGATTCGCTAGATTCTATTATTTCAAAAGTTCAACATCAACATTAAGGATAAGAAAGGAGTTGAAAACGTGGTAGTTGACCACCTCTCTAGATTGTCATCATCTCATTCTTCAAATGTCAGCCTTCCTCTTGATGATAGTTTCCCGGATGAGCAGCTGTTTGTGGTTAATAAAGCTCATTGGTATGCTGACATAATCAATTATCTGGTGACTGAGCAAATGCCTTCTGAATGGTCCACCCAAGATAAGTGTCGGTTTCTCTCTGAGGTACGACACTTTTACTTTGATGATTCATATCTTTTTAAATATTGTTCGGATCAATTGATTCGAAGATGCATTCTTGATTATAAGTTTTCTTCGGTTTTGAGATTTTGTCATATGGGTGAATGTGGTGGTCATTTTTCAGCAAAGAAAACAGTTTCAAAAATTTTGCAAAGCGGTTTTTACTAGCCTTCCATGTTTAAAGATGCTTATAATTTTTGTAAGGTTTGTGAGCCTTGTCAAAAATTGGGATCCATTAGCAAAAGAGACATGATGCCTCTTTCCCCTATTCTTACTTTAGAAATTTTTGATTGTTGGGGAATAGACTTCATGGGATCTTTTCCAGTTTCTTCTGGAAACACATATATTCAATTAGTTGTGGATTATGTTTCAAAATGGGTGGAGGTCATTGCTTGCAAAACAAATGACCATCATGTTGTCCAAAAATTTTTACAATCTTTGTTTGCTCGTTTTGGCATGCTTAAAGTTATTATAAGTAATGGGGGTTCCCATTTTTGCAACAAACCATCATGTCTCTTTTGCTAAAGGATCATGTCTCACAAGCCTTGCAAAAATTATAAGCATCTTTAAACATGGAAGGCCAGTAAAAACCGCTTTGCAAAATTTTTGAAACTGTTTTCTTTGCTGAAAAATGACCACCACATGCACCCATATGACAAAATCTCAAAACCGAAGAAAACTCATTAACAGGAATGCATCTTCGAGTCAATTAGTCCGAACAATATTTAAAAAGATATAGATCATCAAAGTAAAAGTGTCGTACCTCGGAGAGAAATCAACGCTTGTCTTGGGTGGACCATTCAGAAGGCATTCGTCCAGTCACCAGATAATTGACTATGTCAGTATACCAGGGAGTTTTATTAACCACAAACAGCTGCTCATCCAGGTAACTATCATCAAGAGGAAGGCTGACATTTGAAAATGGAGATGATGGCAATCTAGAGAGGTGGTCAGATACCACGTTTTCAACTCATTTCTTATCCTTAAAGTTGATGTTGAACTCTTGAAGTAATAGAATCAAGCGTGGTTTTGCATCTTTCTTAGCCAACAAATACTTAAGAGCAGAGTGGTCAGTGAAAATAGTAACAGGAGAACCAAGAATATAAGTCCGAAATTTATCAAGTGCAAAAACCACTACAAGCAATTCTTTTTCAGTAGTAGTATAATTTTTCTAGGTATCATTCAAGGTTTTACTAGCATAATAAATCACAAATGGCCTATTATCCACCCGCTGTCCCAAAACAGTTCCTAAGGCATAATCACTAGCATCTGTCATAATCTCAAAGGAAAGGTCCCACTGCGGGGGTTGCACAATAGGGGTAGTGGTAAGCGATTTTTTAAGGGTATCAAAAGCTCTTTGGCACTCATCAGTCCAAACAAATTCAATATCATTTTGTAAAAAAGTGCACAAAGGTTTTACAATAGAACTAAACCCTTGAATAAACCACCTTTAAAAACTAGCATGACCAAGAAAAGAAGGAATATCCCTAACTGTCCTAGGGATAAGAAGTTTAGATATTAATTAAATTTTAGCCTCGTCAACCTTTATACCCTCAGAAGAAACAATATGTCCCAATAC
The DNA here is from genome assembly GCA_011037825.1 of Carya cathayensis. NCBI lineage: Eukaryota > Viridiplantae > Streptophyta > Magnoliopsida > Fagales > Juglandaceae > Carya > Carya cathayensis. The sequence continues at coordinate 140,699 of QGSO01000518.1, forward strand.
AATGCCTTGAGTAACCATAAATTGGCATTTCTTCCAATTAAGTAAAATATTTTTTTCCTCACATTGCTGGAGAATATGTGCCAAATTATGCAAACAACTCTCAAAAGATTTTTCAAAAACAGAGAAATCATCCATAAATATATCACAAATATCATCAATCATGTCAGAAAAAATACTTATCATGCATCTCTGAAAAGTAGCTGAAGCATTACACAAACCAAAATGCATTCTAGTAAAAACAAAAGTGCCAAAAGGACAGGTGAAAGTGGTTTTCTCCTGATCCTCAAGCGCTACAGCAATTTGATAATAACCAGAATAGCCATCCAAGAAACAATAATATGCATTACCAACTACTCTTTTCAAAATTTTATCCAAAAATTGTAAAGGTAAATGATAATTCCTACTGGCTGAATTAAGTTTTCTATAATCAATGCACATTCTCCAGCCAGTAACCATTCTAGTTAGAATCAACTCATTTTTAACAACAGTCAAACCAGATTTTTTTGGTACCACTTGAGTTGGACTTACCCTCTTACTGTCTGAGATAGGGTAAATGATACCCACTGCGAGTAGTTTAAGCACCTCCTCTTTCACAATTTCCTTCATGGTAAGATTGAGCCTATGTTGATCATCACGAACCAGTCTAGCATCGTCTTCAAGATGGATTCTGTGGGTACATACAGCGGTATTAATGTCTTTGATATCGACTATTGTCCAACCAATTGCGCCTTGATGCTTTCTTAATACTTCAATCAACTGGGCTTCATCCTTCTGATTTAGCTTTGAGGAAATCATCACGGAAAAGTGCCTTCTTCAGGACCAATAAACACATACTTTAAATCTTGAGGAAGTGGTTTCAGTTCCAACTAGGGAACTTCTTCCTCTGAAGATTTAAGCATGTCTAGTGGTGGTAGAGCTTTAAACTGAGGTTTCCATCTTACTCCTGCAAATTGTACTTCAAGTGGTAAAGAAGAATCTGCAAAACAATCAAAAAAATCAAAGTCATCTTCATTGATATGATCAACTTTCTCATCAAGTAAAACTTCAGGTATCTGAAAAATATAATCATCATCAGAAAAGGGAGAAATTGAGCAAATAAACTCTGTTGGTGTCAAACTTTTTACAGCATTCAAATCACTTGTGTCATCAAAATGTGTTGGCATCTTGCAAGCGTTGAAAGAGTCCAACTCAAGTGCCATGTTCCCAAATGTAAGCTTCAAAACTCCACTTCTGCAATTGATCAAAGCATTTGATGTAGTTAGGAATGGTCTTCTTAGGATGACAGGAGCTTGGTAAATAGTAGAGATTGGCTGCTGCATATCAAGAACCACAAAATCTACTTGGTAGTAGAATTTGTCCACCTGGACCAACACGTCCTCTACAATATCCTTCGGTACCTTAACTGATCTGTCAGCCAACTGTAGCATGATGGAGGTCTTTTTCAGCTGACCCAATCCCAACTGCTCATATACTGAGAATGGTAGCAAGTTCACACTACTCCCCAAATCAAGTGAAGCTCTCCCAATGCGTGATTCACCGATCATAATAGAAATGTTGGGAGAACCGGGATCTCCAAACTTTTGAGGAGTCTCGCTCAATATCAATGCACTTACTTGCTCCATTAGGAAAGCTTTATTCTTTACATTCAGCTTCCTCTTCACTGTGCACAAGTCTTTCATAAATTTTGCATACAAATACACTTGTTGTATGGCATCCAAGAGTGGAATATTAATCTTCACTTGCTTGAAAATCTCTTGAATCTCTGTGTAATATTTGTTCTTTTGGCCAGCTGTCAATCTCTGAGGATAGGGTACCACAGGTTGGTATCCCTTACTACTCTCAACATCTGCACTCACAAGCTTCTTCAGCTCTGATCTCACTATCTCTGGTTCTTTCTCAACTTCATCAGTCTCTGTTACATCTTCAGGTGTAGGACCAACTACCTATGTGTCTATAGGCACCTCTGGTTGGGGAACTTCTTTCCCACTTCTCAAAGTAAGAACTGCCTTCGCTGTCTCAATAACATCCCCTGAGACATTATGAACTTGCTGTTATTGTTGCCTATATACTTAAGGATTAGGTTGAGGCTATGCTGGAAATTTTCCTTTCTCTAGGGTGCTTAAGGTCGTGCTTATCTTATTAATAGTGCATCTCAACTCATTTATGGCCTGAGTGTTCTGATTATTTGTGGTGGCCTGAATCTGCATGAATTGTTGAAGTGTATTGGCCATCTGTGCCATACTGTCATCTAGAGTCTTCTTTGCAGATGATGAAGGCTTAGAACTTTGCGCAGCTACATAAGGCTAAAATCCAGGATGAGCTACATAAGGATAGCTCTGAGGATTCTGATATGACGGATACTATTGCTGAGGAGCACCCTGATGAAATGGCTGCTGCTGAGGTGGTGGGGACCGATCAGGTTTGATCATTTCTCCATGAGAAATTTGGGTGATTCCTCCACCCTAGATTATATGTGTTGGAGAAAGGTTGATTCTGTGTTTTATTAACCCAGTTAGCTAATTGCATCTACTCAGACCCACCTTCTTGAAATACTGGCATAATCGGGCAGTCTTGGGTCTTATGGTTCGAATCAGCACATATAAAACATGCCTCTACGACTTTCACAGCTTTCACTTTTTCCATTTCCATAATCTCCAGTCTTCTAGTCAATGCAGCTATTTGGGCTTGAATATTAGTGTCTTCCTTAAGCTCATATCTGCCCCCTCCAGAAATAGCCCTCAATGGCTGTGCTGCTAATGGAACTCGTTCAGTACGAGTGTTCCACTGTTGTGCGCTCTCAGTAAGGTAGTCAAAAAATGATAGAGTTTCATCAGGTTCCTTGCTAAAGAACTCTCTATTGCACATTGTTTGAACAAACTGCTTGCATTCTAGAGTGAGACCAGTGTAAAAATAGCTCACCAACCTCCAAGATTCAAAACCATGATGTGGACAAATGTTCCCCAAATCTTTAAATTTTTTCCAAGTAGCTTGAAATGTCTCATCAGATCTCTGATTGAATTGATTGATTTGCTCTTGCAAAAACTGAGTTCTCTGAAAAGGAAAGAATTTTTGTAAGAATTCACGCTGCATATCAGACCAACTAGAAATAGAATTAGGTCTCAAAGAATTAAACCAAATCTTCGCTTTATCATTTAAAGAGAAAGGAAATAAACGAAGTCTAATGAATTCATCAGTAACAGCCCTAGTGATAAAAGTAGTGCAAGCTAACTCAAAATCTGTTAAGTGCTGGTAAGGACTCTTAGAATCCATTCCGTGGAACTGAGGTATCACTGATATCATGCCATGCTTAATAGAGAAATTAGATGCATTTTCAGGTAGAACAATGCATGAAGGTGTAGTGGTGCGAGTGGGTTGCAAATAGTCCTTAAGAGTGCATGGTGCAGGTGCAGCCATGTTTTCTAGTTTGATTTCAATTTCCTCACCTGACTCACTCATAGAAAAGACAGAAGAGCTATCTATCTCCAAACTGTGTATACTACTCTCAACACTTGATGTGATTCTAAGCAACCTATTTGAACTCTCTCACCCATGACATGAAACATCAGTTTAAAGAGCATAAAAAAATAACGAGTTTAAATTTAAGTTAAATTACTTTCTCCGGCAACAGTACCAAAAACTTGACTCACTAAAAAATGAGTAGCACTAAAGCTATCCCAAGTGCAGGAGGAAGTCGTGTAATAATTAGGAATAAATTCCTAAATCGTCTCCTCAAGAAAAGTTACTTAAAAATCAAACTCGTTGAAAATGGTGAAAAACTTCACAAAGAGGAAATAAGAGGATTGTATGTGCAATGGATGGAAAAGGTTACTAATCAAGGACTAGATTCATATTTTTAAATTTTGATTGTTGGATTGGAATGTAAAGGACTAATAAATTAAACTCATAAATTAATAAGACTAAATTAAGAATTAAACTAGAATAGAAAGTAATTGACAAAACATGCACTGAAAATTAAAAAGCCTCAAAATCCATGTTCTAGGGTTCATTATTGTATTCAAATCACAAATTCTTAAATTAAACCATAGTAATTGTAATCACTATTAAAATGAAAGCTTAACGAAACGAGAAAAATAAATAACATGAACTAAATGAATAACAAATAAATTACTTAAACATCTAAATAAAAAAATCTCCAAAATAATTCAGAAACTTAAAACTGAAATGAAATAGCATGTAGGGAATTAAAAAGATCAAGCCAATTGAATGGAGATGAAGATTCGAAGCAGTGGAGGAGGCTGAGCTGCAGTAGCAATTAGACCCCTTAAGGAGTTCTTCAATCTATTGCAGTGTGAGTGAATGATCCAGTGGAAATTGTGTAGCTGCGTGAATGATCGCTTGTATGAATCATCTTCTCTAAATCTGAATGAAAATTAATGGAAAAATAAATTATAAGTGTTTCTCTAATCAAAACCAGAGTTTTCCAAGGCCAAGGGTCGGTCATAAGATGTAAAAAATCATTTATATACTCTGACGGTGGAATAAACCATAATCTGTAAGATACGATATTCGCTCGAGCGGAGTGTCGTGTGAACATCGAGCGTTCGACTCTGCCTAAATTCGCTCTGGCGGAGTGTCGAGTGAACATCGAGCGTTCGACTCTACCTGACTTCGCTCGAGCAGCCAAAAGCTTCCGCTCGAGTGATCTCTTTTCCCGCACACCCGCTCGAGCTCATTGTCGAGCGACAGTCGAGTGTTTGAATCTGCCTGAATTCGCTTGAGCGGCCAAAAGTTGCCGCTCGAGCGATATGGACCATATTCCACATTAATCAACAGTTGATAAAATTAAAACAGAAATTCATACTTTTAATCAATTAAAATCACAACTTTGATTTATTCATTTTTCCATATAAAACTAATGATCAAGTAAGTGCGTGCGTGAAGAGAAATCAATTCTGGCGAGATTTTTTCTCTCTAAGAGTTGGGTCTTCGTAGGGGTCTTTTTCTGCCGTACGGCAGTCCCTTTCGTCTCTTTGCTTCCCTGTTAGGCAGTAGCGGTATGGAGGGCGATTTAGATGATTTGTATCAACGGCTATCTCTAACCGAACAGGAGGAGGAGGCAGTTGTGGTGGAATCGTGTGATTTGGAGGAATCATCTTTGTGTAATGGTAAGGGTTTAGTGTTATCCCTTTTCACTAAAAAACATTTTAACCGGGATGCTTTTAAGGTTACGATGAAGCGATCTTGGAGACTGGTGCGTGGGGTGAAATTTCGAGACCTTCACTCCAATCTTTTTTTGGCCGATTTTGAAGATTTGCGTGACAAAGAGAAAGTGTTAAGAGAAGGCCCCTGGTCCTTCGATAAGCACCTTCTTTTAGTCCAGGAAGTGGACGGGAGTAAACAGGTTCCGCAAATAAAAATCCGAGAAGCTTCTTTTTGGGTCAGACTACATCACCTTCCTCTTCGGGCTCAGAATGATCGAGTAGGACAACGTATTGGTGCGAAAATCGGGAGGGTGTTAGAAGTTGATTTGGATAATGGTGAATTGGCGTGGGGGGGACTTTCTTCGGGTTCGAGTTTCACTGGATGTGAGGAAGCCTTTGCTGAGGGGTACCGGATTTTCCATGGGTTCAGAAGAATCATACTGGGTTCGGTTTTCATATGAGCGCTTATCTACTTTCTGCTTTTATTGTGGTTGTCTGGGTCATGGAGATCGGGATTGTGTACGTAGAACACAAGCAGCTCCAGGTGCCTCTGAAGAATCTTTCCCGTATGGTTCCTGGCTAAGGGCCTCCAGTTATGGGGACTTATTTCGCGATGGTCGAACGTGGAATCAACGAACTGGATTGCGATCAAGCCGTCGTGCTTCTCCTCCAGCTTCTCCCGTCTCAGGGGACTATGCAGCAGCTGGAAATCGGGATGAAATGCCTCCTGCTTTCTCGGCGCAGATTAAGGAATTAAATGGTAAGGTTTCGAACTGTTACGTTCCTACTGAGATTGGAGAATTATTTACTAATGGGGAAACGGTTAATGGTGATGTTTCGATTCAAATTTCTAGTGAGGGGGTCGACCATATGTTTGCTGAAATTCCTGAAACGGAAATTCCTCTTTTTAAGGATGTTTCGGTCTCTGATTTGGGTGCTAAGTCAGATGGGCTTGATTTTGGTGATGGGCCGGGGCCATCTTTGCAAGCTGTGGAACCTAAAGGGGCTCATTCTGATTGTGAAAGGCTGGACAGTAAAGCTCAAGACCCAGTTTCGGTGGATCGGCTTGACGGTGTTTCTAGCAGGAAATGGAAGAGGATGTCTTGTATTTCCTCTGCTTCTTATACCGTAGCTAAGGGCTCTCATTCTTCCTCTCTAGCTCTGAAGCGGAAGGCTTGTTCTCCTGATGATAATGAAAAGGGAAGACCGACTAAACGAGGAGGCTCTTCTCGGGGTTTTTTGACTGAATCTCCCAGGGAGATGACTTCATATCGGCGGTGGCTGTTACTCAGCCCCGCCGAAGGCAATGAAAATTCTTAGCTGGAATGTCCGTGGGCTTGGGAACCCACGGGGCATTCGAACTCTCTGTGATTTGGTGCGGAGAGAAGCTCCCGACATTTTGTTTCTCCAGGAAACGCGATTGAATGCAAAGGAATTTGAGATATGCAAATTTAAATTGGGTTTTGTTAATTGTTTAGTTGTTGATTGTAATGGAAGAAAAGGTGGTCTTGCTTTATTGTGGGGTAGGGATATTTCTTTAACTATTTTGAACTATTCGACGTGTCATATTGATAGTCGGATTGATGATGTTATGGGTGTGGGCACTTGGTATCTCACGGGTATCTATGGTTTTCCGGAAGTTTCTCAACGTTTTAAAACTTGGGATGTGCTACGTTATTTAAATAGACGAGATGGAGAGGCGTGGATGGTGATTGGAGACTTTAATGAAGTTTTGCATCATGATGAAAAATGTGGTGGTTTACCTCGGCCAAACTGGCAGATAAATGCTTTTCGGGATGTGGTTGATGACTGTTTGCTAAAGGATTTGGGGTTTAAAGATAACCAGTTTACATGGTGAAATGGTGGAGGAGGGGAGTGAAGCATTTGTGAGGGACTTGACTGTGTACTGGCAAACCAACCATGGTGCGATTTTTTCCCATCTGCAGGTGTTTCCCATGGTGTGGCCGCTTATTCTGACCACTCTCCCATTTGGGTGATTACGGAAGCTGACAGTGATCATGGGCACTTTAAACGCCCATTTCGCTTTGAAGAAATGTGGGTGGGGGAAAAGGATTGTGAGGATATTATTAAAGCCAATTGGAGGGGTGTAGAAGGGGGCCATGATTTGGATCATATTATTCATAATATTAAGGAGTGTGGGGTTCAACTGAATTTGTGGAATAGGAACTGTTTTGATAATGTGTAGAAGCAATTGAAGTTGGCTAGGCTGAATATGGAAATGCTTAATGTCTCGGATCCAACAGGAGAGTGTAAAGCTGATCATATCAAGGCTAGAGGAGATTTTCAGAAATGGTTGGAGCAAGACGAGGTTATGTGGCGACAACGTTCAAAAGTCTTGTGGCTGAAAGAGGGTGATAAAAATTCTAAATATTTCCACATGAAAGCTTCTCAGAGAAGAAAAAAGAATAGGCTGGATAAATTAAAAGATGGGGATGGGGTGTGGAGAACTGGTATTCAGCGTGATAAAATTCTTTAAGACTATTTTGGAGCTCTTTTTTAGAGTTCTAATCCAAGGAGCTCAACAAATTTTCTGGATGCACTTGCTGATCGAGTTACTTCAGCGATGAATTTGGAATTAAGTTAGCAATTTTTTGAATCTGAAGTGTGGAATGCGCTGGTAGAAATGAACCCCTCTTCGGCACCAGGACCGGATGGAATGTCTCCTGCATTCTTTCAGAAATATTGGCATGTGGTAGGATCTTCCATGAAGGGTGCGATCCTTCAAGCTTTAAATACAGGTGTTTTTCCTACCTTTCTTAACCATACGTACATTTCCCTTATTCCTAAGAAGAAATGCCCTTCCGTTGTTGCTGACTATAGACCCATTAGTTTGTATAATGTGGCCTATAAAATTATATCTAAAGTCATTGCTAATCGATTGAAAGCTGTTTTGCCTTGTATTATTGGGGAAAGTCAAAGTGCCTTTGTTCAGGGTCGTTTAATTACTGATAATGTATTAATTGCTTATGAATTGATACATTATCCAAAGCATAAGAGGGCTGGGCGTCAAGGTTATATGTCTTTGAAGTTAGATATGAGTAAGGCTTACGATAGGGTTGAATGGAGTTTTATTCAAAAGGTGATGGAAGTTATGGGATTTCAGCCGAGCTTTATTTCTTTGGTGATGTACTGTGTTAAAACAGTTTCCTTTTCTGTTTTAGTTAATGGTGTTCCAAAAGGGCCTATTATTCCTACTCGGGGGTTGAGACAAGGAGATCCTTTATCCCTTTATCTTTTCCTCTTTTGTACTGAATGTCTTTCTTCTTTGCTGAATGCTGCTTAGAAAGGATGTTTCTGGGCTGAAAATTTGCAGAAATGCTCCTAACATCAATCATTTGCTTTTTGCGAATGATAGTGTTATTTTTTGTAAAGCAAATGTGGAAGAGAATAAAAGGGTACAAGAGGTGTTAGACGTTTACGAGCAAGTTTATGGGCAGAAAATTAATAAGGAAAAAACATTTATGGTTTTTAGCAATAATGTCAGCCACGAGTTACAGCAAGAGATCCGCTCTTTGTGGGGTAATGGGGATATCCAGCAGTATGAGAAGTATCTTGGATTGCCTCCAATAGTGGGTAGATAAAAAAATCAGGGCATTTCAATCTATAAAGCAACGAGTGTGGCAAAAATTGCAAAGTTGGAAGGAAAAATTATTGTCTCAAGGGGGAAAGGAGATCTTACTCAAGGCTGTAGCGCTTTCGATTCCAACTTACTCGATGAGTTGTTTCTTATTGCCTGCTTCTTTTTGTGTTGAATTAGAGGGTCTCATGTCAAATTTCTGGTGGGGGCAAAAAAGAGAGGAAAGAAGGATTCATTGGGTTAGTTGGCGCAAGATGTGTGAAGCTAAGTGTAGGGGTGGATTGGGGTTTAAAAATTTAAGATTTTTCAACCTGGCTCTTTTGGCTAAACAAGGTTGGCGTTTACTACAGAATAATAATTCGGTGTTACATAAGCTACTCAAAGCTCGGTACTTCTCCAAGTCCAGTTTTTTAGAATCCAATTTAGGGCATTGTCCATCATTTACATGGAGGAGTATGTGGGAGGCGAAGCATTGGCTGAAGGAGGGCTATATTTGGAGGATTGGGGATGGACAAAAGGTTAATTTATGGTATGATAAATGGCTGCTAGGTCATCAAAACTTAGCTTCATAACATGGGGTAGTCGAGATTCACATGGAGGATGTTGTGGCATCGGTTTTCCAGGTGGATAATCTGGGATGGGATATTCAAAAACTAAGAACTCTCTTCAATCCAAGTTTAGTGGGTGAAATCATGAAAATTATGGTATTTCCGAGTGGTACAGCTGATAAATTGATTTGGAATTTTGAAAGAAATGGGATGTTTTCGGTTAAAAGCTGTTATAGGCTGATCATGGACCTCTCTCGGCTTGAAATTTCTGAATCTTCTAATATTAGATCTCAGCAGCAGTTGTGGAAAGCTTTATGGAGGATGCCGGTGCCAAATATAATTAAAGTTTTTGCTTGGAGAGCTTGTATGGATAGTCTTCCATCAAAAGTTAAGTTGATGCAGAAACAGGTTCTTCAGGATGCTTGCTGCAGGTTCTGTTCTTTCCCGGTAGAAGATTTACTGCACGTTGTTTTCTCTTGTAATCAGATGCAAGCTTCATGGACTCAGTTTTTCCCAATGTTACATAATCTTCGTCCCAGTAGCTTTGTTGAGTTGGCTATGCAGTTTGTTGCTGGACAAGATTTGTCTAATTTGGCAAGATTTTTCTGTTTTGCATGGGGTTTCTGGTTTAGGAGGAATAAGCTTGAATTTGATCACAAGATCCTCTCTCCTTCTTATGTTATTTCCCATTCTTTGGATCTGTTACATAGTTATAAAGCTGTGGTGATTAAATCTCGGATGCAAGCCCGGTCTCATTTTAGTTGGAAAGCTCCTCCTGTAGGTGTGCTAAAACTTAATACTGATGGTGCCATTTTTTCAGATGCTCATAAAGCTGGCGTTGGTGCTATATTGTGTGATTCTACTGGGCATGTCCTTATGGCTGTTTCAAAAATTGAGCTAGCTTTAGAAGACCCTAAAACTGTGGAGCTCCTGGTTGTTTTCCGAGGCGTGCAGCTGTGTATTTCCATGGGAATCTCGGCTCTTGAGGTGGAAAGTGATTGCTTGCTCCTTGTTAAAGTTTTGCAAAAGGATAATATGACAAATTCTTGGCTCAGCAATTTGTTTTCAGAGGTGAAACGTTTATGTAATTATTTTTTAAGTTTCTTTTGTTCATGTGTATAGAAAGGGCAATAGAGCTGCTCATCTACTTGCTAGAAATGCTTGGAGAGTACAGGATATTGATATTTGGTGGGATAGTATTCCAGACTTTCTTTCTTAAGCCTTATGGTTTGATAAATGTCTGTAATTGTTTTATATCCAATGAAAATGTTAGTTCCTAAAAAAAAAAAAAAAAAAGTCGCAAGGCTGCAAGCGTTCAAGTGCTGTGACCATAACTTTGTCTCATTCATATTGCTCCACATTAATTAATGCGTGCTGATCAGTTTATATATAATATATATGGACCATATATATAACTCCCCCATTTTTTAATTACCTTAATTAATTCTCTATTTGAGAGCCGATCACACTTTTTATAACCTTCTACTTTCATCTTTTAATGAAGCTAGAGTAACAATTATAAATAAATAAATGAGAGATTAAAAGTGGGCTGATATCGGCCCCAAGTGTACATTGCTGCCATCTATGGGCCGAGTACTACAATGTTATTTATAAATTTGGGCCCTTGCTAGCTAGCTTTTGGTGTTTGAGAAACATAATGATTTCTTTTGAGTTGCGCATAGATATTAGATACATGCAGGACCTGGCATTTGGGTTCAATAGGGCTCCCAATCGGCTGAAGATGAGACATTTTTATCATTGCTAAATCTCAGGCTCATGCACTTTTCCATTTCTTGTTAACTATTCATGATGATAATTTCTTGTACCCGAGAGATCTAGTGATTGGAATGAACAATAATAAATACAAAAACTAAAAGTTATTGTTAATTTGCAATGGAAGCACTTGCGGCAACTGAAAAATGGTGGAAAAAAAATATTTTGCGATGAGAATTATTTTATGACAAGTTTAAATTGCCCCAAATATAGCTTTTTCAATAGTTTATGAGTCGCAGCAAAATGGTTGACAGGAATGCACATTTGTGACCAAAACAATGAATATGTGGCAATTATCACTCCGAACAAAAAATAAAATAAAAATAAAAATAACTCACCACATCAGTAACACTTTAATATTGGTGTCGATTTTAATCTTGCCACAATTAATGATGTACAAATAGAAATTTTGAAACTCTAATTTTCTCACTTCAATCTCTTCTCTCCCGTTGCCCCTCTCTGTTTCTTCTTCCCCTCCTATTCTCCTTTCTCCTTCCGACTCTCTCTAAAGACGCCGAAGATGACAACAAAGACCTTAACTTACTCAAAGAACTTGACAACCATTCTGACTAGGAATCCTTTAAAGATGACGATTTTGAGAACTTTAACGATGTCAACAATCCTATTGATAAAGATCATGGATTTAGGGAGCTAGAAATGGATAGCCTGGACATTGTCATTATGAAGGAAGGTGATTTCATCCAGTTCGTGGAGGACAATCGGTTTATGATGGTGGGTGGTGATAGTGGCTAAGCATAAAGGTAAGGACATGGACTTGGCAATGGTGGGTGCGATGGTGGAAAGCGATTTGTGTGATCCCCATATTTTCTTGTGTTTTAATTAAATAATTACTTTATTTATTATTATTATTGGTTCTCATATTTTGAATTTAATATGATTTTCATTGTATTATTTTATGATTTCTAAGTGTGAAATTTGTTTCAATGTGCTTTTCTTGATATTAATTATTGTTTAGTATTTAAATTGCTCTCTATTTTAAATTATTTTTATTGTTGGGTTTTACTATTTTATTTTACTTAGTTACTGTGCTTTTAATTTAAGCAATCGTTTTTAATCCCTTTCGTTGGATCAGTTTTAAGACCCCAAGATGTAGGGCTTGGATCTAACTCCCTTTTTTTTTCCTCTTTTTTCTTTCTTCCACTTTTTCTTTCCCTCTCTCTTTCCTCTCCCCTGCACCCCGATGGTTCCCATTCCCCCTCTCTACCCGTGCTCCTCTTAGCCCTAGCCCCGCCAGGCACCACCTTGTGGCGTCACCTCCCATATCGCTGACTTTCCCTCACGCCAGTGACCACCACCCGCCGATCTCAAACCTTGTGCCGCCCTCTTCCTCCCTCATGCGAGCACAACTCGAGTGGGTTTCCTCCCACTCGATTTCACCACTGTATGGCCTTATCGCTGTTGCTAGTTGCCACCATCATCTCATCGGACCACCTTTTTCCTCCCCTATCCTCCCTGTGCCCCACTGTGACCCGAACTCCTCCTACACCCTCTTACTCTCCCATGGCCTCTCTCTATCTCTTTGGCTTGATCCACCGTCCACGGCCACTAGCTACCACCATCCATTCCACCAACCTCCCTAAGCCCCTTCATGCCCGGCCACAACCACCCCTTAGCTCCCCCTCCATTTTCCATGCATTGAGAACCACGGTCAGCCACTTGAAAACATTACTCCATTGTTGCTCTACTACTTTTGGCATCACCCATAGTCTTGAGCACCTTTGATCTTCCAGAGTTTTCCTTTATGTCGTTGTAAGTAATTTTTCAAAGAATTTATTGAGATTTAAATATGTTTTTATACTAATTTGTTTTCTGCAATCTAATTGGTTGTGATGGGCCAAGGGTCTGAGAAGTGTGGATTTATGAATTGTTGTCGTTGTCGGATATGGGCCTTGGGCCAAATTGGAGAATGGGTTTATTTGTGGAGTTGGACTGTGATTGGTGTATTTTATCTAATGTGTGATATGCTATGACATTAAATATACTGTTTTTGCATGCAAGTGGTAAGTCCCGCCTGTGATTCCCGCCTACAGTATAAGTTGTAGGGATAGTAGTAAGTAGGGTTGGTGGTTAGTCCCGCCTATGATTTCCGCCTATAGTGCAAGTTGTAGGGATGATGGTAAACAAGGATAGTGGTAAGTCTCCCCTCCGATTCCCGCCTACAAGGACTGAATGAATGGATATTTCTATGGGCCATAATCTCACGTGGTATTTCTCACGTGGTATTTCTACCATACGGTTCCGTTTTAATGTTTGGTTGGTTACTTACTGAGACTCATAATCTCACGTGGTATTTCTACCAAACGGTTCCGTTTTATGGAATCGTAGATTTTGATGTAGAGGATGACGTTGAGCCTGAGGGATTGGCTCTGCCAAAGGAGTGACTCGTGGTTGCCCTTTTTTATCATGGGATTTGTTTCCCTTTTTAATTATGTAATTTGGCTTTTACTTTATTTTCATGGATAACTGTATAACCTTTTGAAAGGCTTCTATTTTGGTGGTTCTATATTTAAAATTATGGTACTTAGTTGACTATCTTTTATTTATCCACTGTGATTTTTGTTATATACTTTTTGCATGTACACCCACTTAGCACTTGTCGTTTAGGGTGCATGATCCGTATTGTCATTATTTCGGTGTCATGATTCCCACCTTTTTGTACGTGGGAGTCGAAGCGTCACAATTTGTGTCATCCACTTGAGATACAGTCATGATTTGTCTCACAAAAATTCTTTAGGAACCCTTGAACATTGTCCCGACAGTGTATTTCAGATAATCCATTCTTTTTCTTTTTCTTCGATGCTTTTACTGTTATAGAAACTCATCTTCAACCTCATCGAGCTTCTCATTTGCTAATAGTTGTTTCTCTTGTGTTTTTGAAGCTTGGTATAGATTGGTGTATTGTCTAGTTGAAACCTGCAAATGCAACAAACTATGATTTGATATTTTATCTTTTCCCCTATAATGTTTCTATATATCAGGAATTGAGTGGATATGACTTGGCTTCTAGGAGTAATTGTGTTTGTGCATTTTATATTCTTTATTTATCATATTATTCTGCTATTCATAGTTTGTTTTATGGGGTTTTGAGGCTGTATTTCTTCTTGACTTCTTCTTATTAGAATCCTTAATGTTATAGAAAAGTGATTCGACACTTTTTATTGACCATCTTTGTGGCTTTATGTTGTTATTGTGGCTTATAATGTTATTTAAAATTATTTATTTGCTTGTTTGACATGTGCAATATGTAGTGAAAGTGTTAATGCAAAGGATATTTTCATAAAATCAAAACAAGTTTGGCTCTCGTGTGTTACAGGCTATATAGAAACAATACTTAGATTTTTATCTATTGTTCATTAAGTATGTTCAATAATTGGTATTTACTAGTTGCTAGTTGAACAAAATTTTCTTATTATATTCCACCTATTGATAATTGTTGGATTTGTATTCTATTTTTCCCAATTGGGTGATTCAATTTTGCTAGCATTTTGGTTGACTGTTTTTGCAAAGCAGTAAAATGTGCACTATTTTTGGGGTTGTTTGTGTTATGCTATAAGGTTTGGAATTTCTACCATGCTTTGCACAACTTGGGTCCAATTGGTTGGCTTTTTCACATGGGCTGGTCTTGGTTTTTGGATTCCCACTTGCAGTTTTTGAAAAGTTTGATTTTTTTTTCTTTTTAGGAAGAACTAGAAGCCACATACATAGCAGCCCGTCTCAAATTATTAGTAAGCCCTCACTTGTGGCCGAGGAATACCATGGTTACAATCCGAGGCCTAGGGGCTACAATTATCAAAATAAATCCAAAACCCAAGCCTCCAGAAACCCATATAAACACAACCACAATACAATTGGCACTAAGAAAGCAAAGAAAAAATACGCAACGCAACAACTTGCGCAAACATTGATTAAGAAAAGAAGTAACTAAATGCAAAGAGAGACGTACCTGGAGAAAAGACTAGTGCCCATAACCCACTAGCAACATCTTCAAGTTTTCCATAAATAAGGAATACCCCCTTTGTCCAGCTAGAAATAACCTCTAATGGGAGAGACGGCTCAAATAAACCATGAGCCATCTTGACAATTAGCACCCATTATAGCAAAGCCATCAGCAACTGAATTACAAACTCTGAAAAATGCGAGCGAGCCACAACAATGAAACTAAATACGAATGTATGCTAAACCCAATTTATCAAGTCTCGTAAGACCTTTAATATCACAAGGAAGGCTCTAAATATCCAAGTAAAACATGTCCGCACCTTGTGTGCCCTCCTTTGCTAAGGAGTCTGCCACAGAGTTCCCTTCCTGAAAGCAATTGTTGCACTCAACATCCATCACCTCAAGGTGATCAACAATTTGGTCCAAAAAATTCCACAAATACCAAAGGGAGCAAGATTTAGAATTAACCCAGGAAACAACCACCTTGGAATCACAATCAATATCAACCTCCCTCCAACTGGCAATTCTGTAAAGACGTAGCCCTTCAAGCAAGGCACGAAGTTCTGCTCAATATTAGTACATGGCCCAAAAGGTTTTGAGAAAGCAAAAATAAGTTTACTATCCCTATCACAGAGCACTCCACCACCACCTCCACTCCCCGGATTCCCAAGACTACTCCCATCCACATTCAATTTGACACAGCCTTGAGTCAGTTTGGACCACCAAACCACCCTTTCATTTTTATGTTTAGGAATAGGGGGAATATCAAGCCACGCAAGAAGTCTAAAGTCCCCAGTACTTAGCTTAGTAACTTTGGAAATATTATCCATCACCACATGCACCCATAATTTAATCGAGTGCCAAACTTCATTCACAGGCTCCCTCCTATTTTCCATCCGGGCCTTACATCGACGTTGCCACAATCTCCACACAACAATGGACGGAAGTAAACCAGTAAGGATTCCAACTTGGGTTTGACGTGTAGCACGGCGAAACCAAGCTGAACTACATTCCCTCCAACTTTGAATAGCCACAAACGGAAACCTCATCTCGGCAGACACTTTCCTCCAAAGGGCACTAGCAAATTCTTCACTACCCAGGACATGATTCAGATCTTCACATTGGTGGTTCTCACAACAGTTGCAACAAGAGACGACCGGAATACCAAGCTTGCAGACTTGATCATCCACACTAAGACAATTAGAATAAGCTTTCCACATACAAATAGATATCTTGCCGGGCAACCATTTGTTTCAGATCCAAGCCGCACCATCAATTCTTGGGAATTTGACACGAATAATCTCCCAAGCCGACCTGGTAGAAAACTCACCATGTTTATCATGGATCCATACCAACACATCCTTTTTATTGTTTGATTGAGACCATTTGACATAAATTTGATGAAAATTTTTGGGCATATGATTTTGTTGGGTAGTTGGCTAAGGTTATAATTTTTTTTTCCCAATCCTATAAACACTAGCACCATTTTCTCATTTCAGATTGTATTTCTTTTTTGTAATCCTTGCGTGTTGTATTGAACCTGTAGTTTGATGTCATATTTGACAAAACTACTGCATCTGTGGAGAAGATTGCGCAGCACCGTGATCCTAGCTACATTAGAATGCAGTATTGCTGTCAAATATTACTTTAAACTGTAGCTTCAATACAACAAAACCAAAAGCAAAAAAAAATCAGTCCTTATCTTTCAACTCCAAAGGATGTAGTTTTATTAAAGGTAACCAGTCGGGCACTAAGCAAGACAATATCTCCTCACATACTCATCAATCCTATAATGCATCATCTCAGCACAAGACCAAGGATGAAATCGCTTATCAGATTTGTAACAAGTGAAACCATACTGCACTTAAGTGCTTTCACAGGTTCAATCACTCTTTTACCCTGGAAAGTCTGCCCAAAGACTTTGCTACCATGAAAGTTTCTAAAACCTCATATCCTACCTAGCATCCTGACTTGCCACATACCATATGACTTCTAACCCAAGTAATATCGACAACTTGGTTTCTTATCATGGATCTAATGGTGTAATGGTAGGTGATGGTGATACTCCACCCATTATGCATATCGGTACAAAAACCGTTGAGACTAGTAATTCTCCACTTAAACTCAATGTTGTTTTGGTGGTTCCTGAGCTTGAAAAGGATCTTCTATTAGTTAGCAAACTAACCACAGATTATCCTCTAATTTTTTAGTTTGATGGTTCTTGTTTTGTTATAAAAGGACAAGATCACACTGAGGGAAATAGTATGGGGACGAAAGTAGAAGGAACAATATATTTTTTTTATGGCCAACCACCTAGAAGTGATCACTATAGAGAAGCACCCACTTTTTTTCAACCTGTTTTCGCAAAGTGAATAAAGAATGTTGGCATCAACATTTAGGACACCATCATACTCACATTCTCGAGCATCTTCACTCTTCAAAGCTAATCAACATCTCTCCTAATTCATCCTTTTCAAAAATTTGTAGAAGCTGCCAAATGGCAAAATCCTACAGACTTCCTTTTTTGTAAACAGACAATAAAACAACTTCTCATTTTCATAAGCTCCATTGTGATTTATGTGACCAACTCCTATAATGTCTAAATAGAAGTATTGCTACTATGCTAATTTTTTTTATAAATATAAACATTTTATATGTTTGTTTCCTTTAAGACAAAAATTGGATCTATTTGCAACTTTTCAACACTTCTATAACTATGTCGTATGTTAGTTTGCTACCAAAATTTGTGTCTTTCAAAGTGATGAAGAGGGCACTACAACATAATGGGCTTTTTGCAGCAGTTTTAATTTCACAACAAACAAAATTGCCATAAAAAGGCATTTATTTGCAACGTTTTTCATTTCGCCACATAATTCCATTGCAAAGTTGAGAAATGCTGATGGAGAATTCACTGTATAATCTTTTTACAACGATTTTAATTTCGCCGCAAAAGAAATCGCTGAAAAAAAGCATTTATTTGTGACGTTTTTCATTTTGCTGCATAATTCCATTTCGAAGTTGGGAAATGCAAATCCCAAATTCATTGTATAATCTTATTACGGCGACTTGAAACCTATTGTGGCGGTTTTTGTTGTTGCTACAAATCATTGCACTGTTGCGGCATTTTCAATTCATCTAAGAGAGGAAAATCGCCGCAATTCACAACTTTTTATGGCAACAAAATGTTGCCGTAATAAATCTACCGGTAAAGTAACAAATTTTACGGTGGGAATATAATTGTCGTAACTTTTTGCATCACCTTTTAGTTTTTTGTGGCGAGAATTTGTTGCCGGAATAAAAAAGAATTAATATACCGTCCTTTCTTTTTTCCTCTCTCTCCCTCTGTCTCGCGCTCTACTCCTCTCTCTCTCACTTAGTTCGGCCTCCCCATTTCCAGAAAGCCCTAACCCTCGGCCTCCTCTCTCCCCCTCACGCTCTACTGCTCTCTCTCTTGCTTTGTTACTTTTCCCCATTTCCAGAAAGCCCAAACCCTAACCCTTGGCCTCCTCTCCAGCTCGTCTCTTCATTTCCATAGGGTGGAACCCTAGCCTAAATCTCTTAAAGGAGAGGGATAAATATGTGTTAAGCTTCCAAATTTTGGTTTCTGTTTTTGGGGATTTTGATTGTACACCAAATGGCAACCTAGGGTTGCTTTGAAAATTTTGTTTTCCTTCCAGCCGAAAGTCCTCTTCCATTTCTTTGGATCACACACTTCCATTTCCCTTGCTTTGATGCTTAAATTCGCACCTTGGGAAGAAGAAGAACAAGTCAGGTAACACTCTTAGTTCCTAAAAACCTCTTGTGGTTGGATTTATGCTTAAGCAAACCGTGACATGCTATTTGGTTTTCTAAATCTGCTGTTGGCCAACTGTGTGTAGTGGCTTCAAATTCGAGTTCTCATTTATTTTCCTCTGATACTTGTTTAGTTGGGTGTGTAACCGAGTAGAGGAAATGTGGATAGAGTAAAAAATCGTGCAACCATTGAGGAGGTGAAATGGAATTTTCTGCCATGTTTTCATTTCAGATATGAAATGGAATTAAGTGCCCTGTTCTCATTTATTTATATGTGTTAAACCAGTGGGGATGAGAACGTATTTTTTTAACACTTCTCTTCAAGAATTAAGTGTCATGTTTTTTGCCCTGTTCTTTGCATTATGTGGACGATTTGTGAAGAGGGAATAACTGCAGTTTTTTTTTTTTTGGAGTATTTCCTTTTAATAAGTAACTGCACTTTTTAATGACATAAAAGCTTAGTGGAAACTCTTAAGTCCATGTTCCTGGGGTCTTCTTTGGGTGGTATTTGATTTTATTTTGTTTTGAATTTTAATGTTTGTAGTTTTTTTAAAAGGACATTGCACACATCCTATATATTCAGTATGTATATATATTTATTTATTTCTTATCAAAATTAAAGAAAAATATGTGACTATTGATAGAGAGCTGAGCAAAAGATCTCTTGTAGAAAGAAGGTGGACTGTAGATTTCTTGTAGAGGAGAGTGTTGAGACCCACCTTGTAAGTTTTCTTCCCCTACTTTTTCTCTTCTATTTTATGTTACTCTAAGTTGAGAACATGTTAGCATGGAAGTTAGAATATTTTTCTTAAGTTTAATGATTGGTTCTTGGTGAATTTAGAATATATTCAATTCAGTTAGCATGTTGTTGGTTGTTTTGGAGTTTTAACTTGAAATGCCATATAGTCTTAGGCTTTCCTTATGATTTCGGTTTTGATGGAGTTGATTACATGTATGGTGTATCAAATCTTGGTTTTTAGTTTGTGACACAAGTGCCTTCACTCAAAGGTTGCATGAACCTATTAGGGTTGGTAAAGCCAAAATTCTAGTGCGAGTGCTCTTTGAAAATTTGGCTATTTTGATCTCTAAGTTTTGGTTTGGAGAATAGATCCTCTAAACCCTTTCTAATTGGAGTCAGATATAAGTGTTAAGCTTTGTTTTGAACCATAAAACAAGAGTTTAAGTTGAGTTTTTATGAATACTTATGGATGCATGATTTTGGTGCAAGCTTTGAAGTTCTTAGCAATTTGTTTGATTCAATCTTGAAGCTCGTTTATGACATGGTTACAATGGTACTAAAACCTAGCTAAGACTTCACTATGATGATCATGGGTGGGTTATTTCAAGAAAATTAGCATGTTACATAAATAGTTAGTCAATTATTCAAGAGTAAAGGACTTGCATGTTTCGGTTTTAGGGATTGTGGTATGATCTGAATTCCATTTATTTGATATCATGAATTTGTTGCATATAGTTGTGTAATACCATCTAGAAATGAGTACTTAGCATATTAGAAGTTAAGATGTCTGATTAATTTAAGTTCTTAGTGTTCATTTGCAAAAGAAAAGCTAAGAACATCATGTGCTAAGCTTCGGGTTGTGATGTTAGCATTGTGTTTGTATTTGTTAATTCATATGATGAAAATTTGTCCATGAAGGATGTGATCCTAGTGAAGTAACATGTTACTAAGTTCGGACTGAGTTTGATTAAATTCTAATTTCGGTTGTCACCATGGGTATGCACCTCTAATAATATTTCAATTATATTTACTCTTCTTTATTGTAAGTAGAGACTCATGTTATTAGTTATTTCTATTTCTCTGGTTGCAAGTTAATATCTTTAGTCTATCTGTTTAGTGCAATTTTTTTGTTTATTTTTTTATTTTGTAAAAAAGCTTTTCCCACGAGTACAGTCGCTGGAAATAATTTTTTACAGTTAAGGGACTATTTCCGACGAACTTCACCCACCAAAAATATTCCCAATTTTGCGGCAGTTCCTTTGCTGCGAAAATTTTGGCTTAAGTCACACTCAAATTGCAGCAGTTCACCTGCAGTTTGGAAATCGTAGTAAAATAAGTTTTGCTACAATTTTAGGACTTTTTGCTACGAAATTAGACTGCTGCAAATACTAGCATTTGTTGTAGTAGGGTGAGTTTTTAGCACAAGAATTCACTAATTTTCTAGTTAGCAAATGAATTCATCATCAATCTACTTGTCCCAAAACTCCTAAACAAAATGGCAGGGCTAAGAGAACACATCGCAACATTATTGAATTAGGCCTCTCCATGCTCTTTCACGCCAAACTCCCAACTCGATTATGGTTGGATAGCTTCTCTATTGCTGTGTTTTTACGCAACAAGCTACCTACCCAAATTTTGCTATGGACTCTCCTTTTTTTCGTCTCTATGGAAAGCAACCAGATTATGGTACTTTTCAAGTCTTTGGTGCAAGATGTTTGTGAGTATTGTCACAACAAACATGAACCAAAGTCTCTACCATGTGTATTTCTTGGCTATAGTAGTAAACATAAGGGCTACAAGTGATTCTATCCACCTACAAATTGTGTCTACCTATCACGGTATGTAGTTTTTTATGAGTCAATCTTGCCTTAATATGAACCTACTCATTTTTATGACCCTCATCATTTTGAATGGGAGCTTTGCTTCTTCTCTAAAAGGCAGGAAAATGATAAAGATGGAATTGTCCCACCATTGCCAATACACCTCCCTCTGCATTCACTCCTCCTATTGCAGTTATCTCTCTGATCCTATTTGAGAGTTCACACTTGGCTACACTTACAACACCTCAAGAAAATAATTCTTCTTTGTATCATCAAACTAAGCCTTGTCCTTTGGCACTTGCACCTCTACTACCATTTGCTTCATAAGCTCCTCAACATCCCATGCTTACTAGGTCCAAAGTTAGAGTGCCCAACCCAAAATATGCATAGCTTCATGTTGCTAACCAGATTCTAGCATAGCCTAAATCCATCACTGTTGCCTAATGCCATTTTGGATGGTTCACTACTATGGAGTAAGAATTGACTGCCCTTGCTACCAACAAGACGTGGGCCCTTGTCTCACAAAAACCCAATATGAATGTTGTTGGTAGTCGATGGGTTTACAAAGCCAAACTACAACCTAATGGCTCTCTTGTGCATCTCAAGGCAAGACTCATAGCCAAAAGGATTTAATCAGGTAAACAGAGTAGACTTCATAGAGACATTCTCCCCTGTTATTCGACCTACAATCATATGAGTTATTTTATCCATTGCCATTGTTAAACACTGGGAGCTCAGATAATTGGATGTAAAAAATGCTTTCTTTCATGGCCTCCTAAGTACCCATGTGTACATGGATCAACCACCTAGGTGTGAGGATCTGGTTCATTCCAATCATGTCTGCCAACTCTGTTGAGCTCTTTATGGTTTTAAACAAGCTCCTCGCACTTGGTTTAATTGCCTAAGTGACTTTCTGCCTCAACTTGGTTGTTTATGTAGCATCATCAATCCTAGCCTTTTAATTTGCAACTTTTCACATGGAATCCTTCTGCTCCTGCTTTACGTTGATGACATGATAGTCACAAGAAATAATCACGATCGTATCAATTGGCTTATCTCATAGGTTGGTAGGCATTTTTCTATCAAATATCTTGGTTTTTTGCATCATTTTCTTGGAAAAGAAGTTCACAAGATTGGCCAAGACTTTTTCTTATCTCAACATCGCTATGCTATTAATCTTTTGACTCAATTTGACATGCATGCATGTAAGCCTATCTCTACACCAATGCCTTCAAAAGGACGAGCTCTTCTTTCATCCAATGATCTTTTCCATGACCCTACAAAGTATAGAAGCATTGTAGGGGCCTTACAATACTTGTTACACGGCCAGACATAGCTTATTATGTTAACCATGTCTGTCAATTTATGCAAACTCCAATTGTTGCACACTTCCAGCTTGTTAAAACAATTTTGCAATATGTACAAGGCACTGCCAAGCTTGGTTTGCACATCCTTAGTAATAGTAATTTTGACCTATATGGTTTCTCAAATGTTGACTAGGTCGGATGTCCAACCACACGAAGGTCTACCTCTTGTTTTTGTACATTCCTTGGAAGTAATATCATCTCATGGAGTGCCAAGAAACAAGCAACCATGACCCGTTCTAGTGTTGAAGCAGAGTATAGATCAATGGCTGCCATTGCTACTTAGCTCACCTGGGTATCTTTTCTTTTACGTGATCTCAGCATCCCCTTGCACTATGCTCTTGTACTCCATTGTGACAACATGAGTTCTCTCTATATGACAATTAATCACATTCTTTGTGCTCGAACAAAACATATTGGGCTTAATTATCATTACATTCATGAACGTGTAGCTCTTGGCTACTTGAATACTCGTTTTGTCACCTCTACAAATTGTCTTGCTGATATCAACACGAAGCCACTACCTAAGGCTCTCTTTCAGGTCTTCTGCAGCAAACTTGGTGTTTGTCTTAATCCTCGGCCATGTTTGAAGGGGAGTGATAGCTCTACTGGATCAGTGGAGAAGATTATGCAACATCGTGATCCTGGCTACATTAAAATGCAAGAGAATATCTCTCATCATGAAGAGGATATTCCGCATCAAGACTTGAAAAATTGATAGAATATTTACTGCATCATTATAGGAAAGTCTAGTTGTAATTTCCCTTATTTAATATGTAAATATAGCATTCTTGTATGTAATTACTTTGTAAATACAATATATAATGAAATGCTAGTATTCTCTCTATCTCATCCCATGAGATAAAATTTCTCAAACTTTAAATTTCTTTAATATCTCCTACCCTTCCATACTCTGTACTCAGTCTTGATGCCATGGAAATCAGAAGAAAGCAACATCTTGAAGTAGTAGGCTTTGCAAGTAGTATTTATGCACTGCTTGGTAATGATATTGTTTAATCTTTGAATTATATTTATGTGATATAACTAGCTTTATTTTGGTGGTGGGGGATTTTATTATATTAGCTGGGACATGTTCAATAAATTTTTAATGTTAATTATTATAGAAAGGAGATCCATGGGATCAAGGCCAATATTTCATATGTTAGCTATAGGGAGCTACTCACTACTATTGAATTTATTTGTGCCTTCTTGATATGGTTAGCCTGGAAGGTTTTTTAACGTTTTCTTTTTTAAGTTTGGATTGATGTGGTTTTATTTTGGTGTCTTCTTATCTGGTTGCAAGAAAGGGTAGTAGAAGCCACGAATATATATTCTAGGTTAGGGTAGTAGAAGCCATGAACTTATATATTCTACATGCACTTGTGAGAGTTTATAGCTTGACTAGGTTATGGTTCACCTATTATAGAACTTCATAATAGTTTTTGCTAGTTTCTTTTTTATACATGTTGAACTTTGGTTGTTGTTTGTAGGCATGCACACTAATTTTGCAAGTGATCTTACGAACTTGTGCTCTAAAGCCTCAGCTAGCTTCTTGGTAGTCTCCAACATTTTTCAATGACTTAATATTGTTTTGTTATAATTTTTGTATTGAACTTATCTATCTTATATACTGTTTTTATAGTTTCTAAAATTGAGTTTGCAATTGTTTAGGCAAGGGGAAGAATGAGATATATATCAGCTAGTGAAATATTTTGGTTGACCCTTAATCACTTCTTTCACTCGTTATATTCATGGTAATATTTTTGCCAGATTCATAGATTTTTTCCATTTGCATAGTTGATTTGTTCAAGGTTGCTTACTTCTTCATTGGGATAAATTCATTTGTTCAAGGTTAAAGCATGACCAATCGATAGGGAATATATACCACAAGATTACAGGCAGCTTCATATTTTTAAGAAAATCATTCTCCTATCTTGGTCTTCAATATATGTAATTAATGTGTTATTTAGTTTTCTTATTTGCTATTATTATGATGATGTTTAAGTTGGTAAACATGTTAGCACAATTATAATATATATATAAATATATATATATATATATATATTTAAATTGTTATATGAGTGTGAAATTGGATCTCCAGGCTTTGTATATATATATTTTTAGCTTATATTAGATTACTTCTTTTAAATATTTTTGGCTCAATCTCATTTCCTTGCTTTTATAATTTTATTTTATTTCCTGAAATCTTTTAGCATTTGCGGCAAATATCACTTGCAGCAAATACTTGTAGTTTTATCGGAAGTGATTATTTCTGGCGATAAGACTTCCTTCACAAATAGACTTTTGCAACGAAATTCTTTCTAGAAATATAATTTGTGTCGAAAATATTTTGTGGGAAATACTTTTTCCCAAGATTCACAACCTAATCATGCTATCATGTTTCCCGTGAACTCAGACGCCTTATTGTTTGCCATTTTATTTGCCAAAAAAGGTAGGTATTTCCTACAAGTTGGGCCTTAGGTGGAAAAAGATATTTTATATCACCAATTTTATTCCACAAGCTCCCCACAATCAAAATTGGTGAGAAGAGTTTTTCCAAACTTGAGGCTTTCTGCCACCAAAATCTATCGTAGAAAAAATAGGTATTTGTTGTAGTGATATATATAAATATATATATAACATATCCGAAAAAACTCGTTGGACCTTTTTGCCCTTTTCTATTTTTACGCTCTACTAGGGTTCAAAGCAGAGGAGTGTCATATGGCTGCTGCTGGGGGCCCAGGGCCAACGGCGAACGCTAGGCGGCAGAGGAACTTTGCGGACATGGTGGCTCAATTTCCACAGCCCTTACCGGAGCTCAAAATTCCTTTTCGTCCGGCCAAAGTGATTGATGGAGAACTCTGTGTGATTTTCTCTAAGGAAGAGATTGAGAGGTCTGCCGCCCCTTTCAAATATTCCATGGTTTTGAAGTTCCTCAAGCAAAGGCCATTTCTAGATGTCATCCGTGCCTTTATTCGGAGTCAATGGGGCTTGGAATTTCAACCTGTGATTTCGGCTATGAGAAGGGCCATAAATGTTTTTATCCATTTCTCCAATGAACCAGACTTTGTCAAGGCTTTATCGAGGGAAGCGACGGACGTGGATGGGGTCCCTTACCGTGGCTTTCATTGGCATCCAGATTTTGATGAGGAGTCTGAACTGTCTCTAGTGTCGGTTTGGGTTTTTCTTCCAGGTTTGCCTCCTCACTTTTACCATAAATCACTTTTGAAAAATATTACCTCCCCTCTTGGGCGTTTCCTACGCCGTGACAATGCTACAAGATGTGCCAACAAGACTGATGGAGTGAGATTCTGTCTGGAGATGGACGCTGCCGTAGAACCTGTCTGAGAGATCTAGATTGGCATGCCCAACCATAGTTCCAGCTTATACGTGAAAATGGAATGTGAAACACTCCCTGCCTTCTGCTCTAGATGCAGGGCCCAAGGCCACAACCTTCAAAACTACAAACGAAAAGAGGGGACCAAGAATGCTGGGGATAAGAATGGGAAAGGAAGAGAGGAAAATAAACAAACCTGGTAGCTTCAGAACTTAACAAATGGAGAAGAAAAAAGTAAAGAAATAGAGGCCTTACTGCAGTTGAAAATGGTTGAAAATGGGGGTGATGGTCTGAGTGGTTTAAAGGTGGATAATACAGTTGATCTTCAAGTGGAAGTAGGAAACTGTCTGCTGGAAATGGAAAGGGAACAATTGAATAAACAGGGGGAAGATGTAGATGCCGAAACAGAGGCCAATGAACTGGTGGTGTGGTCTGAAATGGGGGAGTTAGCAAATGGGAAAAATGGTGAAATGGAAGATTCCGAACTAGTTATTACCGAACCAGCCCAAGAGACAGAGACTGAATTTCTGAAAATGGGGGCTAATTTGGCTAAACTTACGATGACAGGGACTAAACCGAATACGAAAGGGCCTTTGATGGAAATAGAAGAGGTGCAAGATTATGTAAATAGGGAGGTAAATACAATGGAATTGTGGTGTATGAAAGGGAATGGGAAGCTATATTGAGGAACACTGAAAACAATGTAACGGAAGCTCACGGCATTTCTCTTGAAGCACTGGAACTCTCACCGATAGGGGAACAAACTACAAATTTGCTCTTGTGTTTAGATGGAGATTCCAATGTGGTTAGTGACGAAATAAGTGTGGAAATGGTGCTGGAAACTAGGCCAGAAGAGATGTTTATTCAAGAGTCACTAGATACTGGGCAAGGGGACCAATATAATTCCAGAAATACACAAGATGGTAGGGTCGAAGAAAGTCTTTCAAAACCAAAAAATGAAATTGTGGAACATTTGAGTAAAAATAAACAATATCCATCGAACAGTGATGAAAAAAAGGAGAAAATTCAAGGAAAGGGTAGGAAAAAACTCAGAAGTTCAACACGGGTTCCTCGTAAGCCCGTTTGCATGGATTTATGAATTGTAGTCCATTATATTGGAATATATGGGGTCTCAAATCATCTCGGATAAGATTGGGTAAGTTGGTTAGAAAGTTGAAATTGAATTTAATTATGCTTGCTGAACCTTTTGAAAATGAGAATAGGTTGGAAATGTTGAAGAATAGGCTGAAGTTCGAAAACAGTTTCTCCAACCAATGTGCTGGTGGGAAACTTTGGGTGCTTTGGGAAGGTGGTTTACAAATCTCATTCACTAATTTCAGCTCCCAACACATCACAATCTCCATGGTTATGAATTCTCGGCATTATATCATATCAGTAGTTTATGCCAGATGCAGTTATTTGGAAAGGCGAGACCTCTGGAGGTCGTTACACCTGGATGCCGTGCAAGGCACTCCTTGGCTATGCCTTGGGGATTTTAATATTATTTGTAGGGAGGAAGAGAGAAGAGGTGGGAGACCTCAGTTGAGGGCTGCTATGGATAATTTTAATGAGTTTATTGATAGTTGTGGACTCATGGATATGAATTTAGTAGGAAGTAGGTTCTCTTGGTGCAATGGCCAGAGGGGTCTTTCCAGAAGTTGGTCGAAGATTGACAGATGTTTGTGGAACCCACTGGCTGCCAATTCCTTACCAGATGCCTATTGCAAGTACTTAGCCTGCACGACATCTAACCATGCCCTAATGTATTTTATACTACACTCCCCTTATACTCGGTATGGTCACACCCCTTTCAAGTTCCAACAAATGTGTGTCTCTCATTATAACTTTAGAGACATTGTTAAAAATGCATGGAACGATCCAGTTTTGCCTAGGGGTATTTTCAGTTTGACTACCAAGTTGATGAAAATGAAAGTGATTTTAAACGATTGGAATCAACGGGTATTCGGGCACACTGAGATCAACATACAGCTCTTGGAGAATCAGATTGAAAATTTAGAAAACCAACTTCAGATTGGATTTTTGGAAGCTATTGAATCAGATTTGTTAGTTGCTAAAGAAACTCTTGCTACATGGCTTCAGAGAGAAGAGATCAGACTTAACCAACAGGCAAAGCTTAGCTGGACAGAAAGAGGGGAGGCATCGGCGCAATTCTTTAAGACCTATGCCTCAAGATCCAAGCCTGTGGTTCTTGAGATAAGACTTCAGGAGGGATCACATTTGACCACCTCAGAAACTATTCATTCAGGCGCGGTGGATTTCTTTAGCTCCTTTCTTCAAGCGAGACCTCATAGAGATCTCCCAGATTTATCGGCCTATGTTTAAACCACTATTCTAGAGGAGGAGAATGATTGCCTCCTTAAGCTCCCTTTGATCCAAAAGGTAAAAGAGGCAATGTTTTCCATCCTGGTAGATAGTAGCCCTAGCCCTGATGGATTCGGCTCTGGATTCTATAGAGCGTGTTGGGATTTGGTCGAAGCTGATGTGGTGGCAGCAGTTAGAGACAGGTATAGTGGGGTCCCGATGCCAAGATTCTACTAAGTTCTTGTATTGTTCTCATTCCGAAAATGCAGTAACCCACAGGTTTTGATAAGTTTCGACCCATAAGCTTGTGCTCGGCCATTTATAAAGTATTTGCAAAAATTCTGTTTCAAAGGATGTCCCCCATCCTAAGCAGAATTATCTCCCCTGAACAAGGGGCTTTCCTGCCAGGGAGAAGCATTTTTTAAAATATCACTTTGGCCCAAGAAATGATTCAAATGATAAATAGAAAGGTCCGTGGGGGAAACATGCTCATCAAAGTGGACATAGCCAAAGCGTATGATAGTCTTGACTGGGATTTCTTATTACACGTCATGACATCCTTTGGCTTCTCTACCCGGTTCTACGACTTAATTAGACAATATATTTCGACTCCATGGTTCTCAGTGGTTATGAATGGGTCGGCTAAAGGCTTCTTTCCCAGTGGTTGTGGGCTGCGCTAAGGTGACCCTTTGTCCCCTTACTTGTTCATCCTGGCTGAAGAAATCCTATCCGCTTGCTAAAACATAATTTTGAGATGGGGAAAATTGCACCTTTCTCCCATCCTCGTGGCACACCCCTTGTCTTCTATTTATTTTATGCTGATGATATTGTGGTTTTTGTAAATGGTGGTAGAGCCTCCCTTCAAACCATTTCTAATGTATTTACTTTGTATGAAAGTTGGTCTAGTCAGGTGGTCAGTAAGGAGAAGTCATCCATTTTCTTCCCAAAATATGTTAATTCGGCCCGAAAAAGAAATGTAGGGACAGATTTTCTAGCTCGCTGGGCTTCAGAAAAAAAAATCTGGAACTTGGGCGAATTTCAATGATGTTTCTCACAAGCTGAAAGGGATCTTAAAAGTTGACAAAATGGGACTGTATGCTCTCAGTAGGTAAGAAACGGTTTTTTTTTTTTTTGGCTGCTTTCGCTCACTGGGTTGTGGTTCTTTGTTGGTGGTACTGGCTTTAGATTAATATGTCATTTTTACACTTGGGTTTTGGGTGTTTCTTGTAGCCCCCCAAGCGTCTGTTTTGTTCCATGGTTTTCCTCTGCCATACGTGAGGGTCATTTTGAATAAATTTGGGACGGGACCACTCTTGGACATGTGGCCCAACCTCTTAAAAAAATATATATATATATATATACACAATATATCCAACTTTCAATCGAAATAAAGATGAGATAAAAGGAGCATCGATCATTGAGACAAACGATGCAATAGTTTGTTATATAAATTATGTGCATAAATGCTATACCAAAAATTGGAAAGGGGACTCGAATTTAATTAACATATCTAAACATACAGATTTAAACTTTATTGAACAAAAATTTCAGCTTTTTATTTTTAAGTTAATTAATTTTACTAATAACCTCGTTGTTTGTGGAAAAAAATTAGTGGAAAAAGAAAATTGATCAGAGATTACTATATAATTAACGAAAGTAATCATGTATACTAGTGATCAAGCTCAATTCATTGCAAAGATACCCATCATAGGCAATTGAAAGGGTGCGTGAGTGACCGCAAAGATTGTCGAAGAGCAACATATGTATAGCTAAACTGTTTGCTAAGCATTTCTTTCTTTATAAACATATATAGACAATGTTGAGTGGAAAATTTCACCAAAAGGAAAAAAAAAAAAAAAAAACATCTTGAGTGGAAATGGAGTATGAATTTGCATATAATTAATGTCATCCCAAAATTCAAAATATTTCCCAAAAAGCCTAGCTAGCCAACTCACTATAAGAAGAGAATATGATTCAACAATAAAATTTGACAAACATAATTGATACCACAAGATTTAACCAATTTTCAACGCCGATGGTTCAACAAATTATTAATGCGTTCATGCCATTTTCCAAGGAATTAGTAATAAGGAAAGGTAAGGATATGAGAACTTGAATGGGATCTTAAAAGTTAAAACCCCACCAGCCACTTCCAGACAATACCATCTTATATATATTCAATTAAGACATTCCCAAAGGTGACAGCCATTTAACTTACCAATAAAAGGTAAAACTAAGTTGGGTTTGGATGTTGGGTTGAGTTGAGTTGAATAAAATATTGTTAAAATATTAATTTTAAATATTATGAGTGTATTAGAGTTTGAAAAAGTTAAATTTTTTATTATATTTTATATAGAAATTTAAAAAAGTGTATGAAGATTTGAAAAATGTGTAATGATGAGATGAAGTGAGTTGATGAGAGTTTGGGTTCGAGCCTAAAAGACACATGTAGTGAACATGATGTACCAACTCTCAATTTGGCCGCAATAGGCTAATTTTTTTTTAATTGACTTGTAACTACTAAACATGTACCAACTCTCAATTTGGTCGATCGCAATGGGCTAATTTTTTTTTTTGCATTGACGTGTACCTACTTTTTAACATTGCAATTTGGGTAAGGTGGTGTCAATTTGGCAAATAATGGAGGCGCGTGGTGTTCAGCGGCTTCAGCCTCCAGGCCGAGTGAAATAAATAAATTAATGATAGATATGGTACTTCTTTTTGAAAGGAAAGTTGCTTGTATATTCAACTTAATAATAAAGAAGAGTACATATTATAATTAGGCTGACCGACCCTTGTAGATGACTCCTCAGAAACTTCTAAAGCTTCCTTAGCTAAACAATGTGCTTTTTGATTGCCACATCTCTTGACAAAAGAAACACTGAAATGAACAAATCTAGTGAGAAAGTTTCTAGTGTCTGACATGACCAAACCTACACTATCCCACCTCTCCTTGTGAAGACCAAGACCTTGGACAACCTGCAGAGAGTCACCCTCCAAGATTACTGAGGACAGGTTCAGCTCGGATGCAAACATAGCAGCTTAAAGTCCTCCAATAGCCTCTGCCAGCAATGGAGCAACACAGCCTTCCTTGGCTACCTTCTCTACAGCAACCACACTGCCCCCATGGTCTCGAGCTATCAGACCAATCCCCACCCTGTCACGAGCTTCACTCAAAGCTGCATCCTAATTTATTTTAACAACACCCTCTGGTTGAGGGATCCAACTTGATGCCTAGCTGGTGTGTAATCGGGAGGCTAACATTGGAACCACCTGAGCAAATTTAAAGGCCTCAAGTTGATGAGCAGCCCTCTGTGCTAGAACTCTAGGATGTAGAAAGGATCCCTCAAAAACCAACTTGTTTCTCCTCTGCCAGATATCCCTTGCAGTCATAGCAAAAGCCCCCAAAGTTTGTATGTCACATTGGTCCTTTAACCCCTCAATTATCTTGAAGAAACTCTCTGCCCTCACAGAGCTCTTTTGGATTCTTTTTGGTCCATAACTCCACACATCCATGGCTGAGGGACAGTTCCACAGAATATGGCCTGCTGTCTCATCAGAATTGCAACAGACTGGGCACAATGGAGAATTCACTATCTTCTTCTTGAAAAGATTCGACATGGTAGGCAAAGATTCTAAGCAAGCTCTCCACAGGAAGACCTTAACTGCATTGGGAACCTTTAGTTTCCAAAAACAAGTCCAGTTTGTAAAATTAAGTGCTCCACTTGATGACTGACCCTTCTGACCTGTTGTGAGTTCCTTTTGCAAGTGATATGCACTCCTGATTGTGAATCCACCATCCTTAGTGCCTAGCCAGACAAGTCTATCCTTTGCCCCACTAGTGCTCACATGAATCTTTTGGATAATTGCAGCATTTGTAGGGCCAAGCAACCTTAAGATCTTTTCTCTGTCCCACTGTTTGGTTTCTTCATTTATTAGTTCAGCTACCAAAGCTTCCTCAACAATGTTTTGCCCGTGTCTCTGAACCATAAAAGATGAAGGTTGAGGTAACCATCTATCCTTCCATATTTTGGTCTCCTTTCCATTACCAATTCTCCACATTGATCCTTTCTCAATTAGAGCCCTTGAGGACCAAAAACTCCTCCAAATAAGTGATGGTCTGGCCCCCAACTTGGCCTGAAGAAAGCTAGAGTTCCTGAAGTATTTTGCCTTGAGTACTTGGGAGGCTAGAGATGCAGGGAACTGGATGATGTGCCAAGCTTGCTTAGCCAAGAGTGCTGTGTTGAAACTCTCAAAATCTCGGAACCCCATCCCTCTTGACTCCTTTGATCTTCCCATTTGACTCCAAGAGACCCAATGTACTTTATTTCCTTTATCTTGTTGGTCCCACCAGAATTGGTTCATCACTTTGTTAATTTCCTTCAATATCACCTTTGGGAGCTTGAATACTCCCATACTATACATTGGAAGAGCCTGGATGACTGCTTTGAGGAGAATCTCTTTCCCTGCCTGTGAAAGGAGCTTTGTCTTCCAGTTGGACACTCTGCTTCTTACTCTGTCAAGAATGCTTTTGAAGGATTTGTACCTTGATCTACCCACCAGAGAAGGCAGACCAAGATACCTCTCATAGCACTTGGTAGCTCTAGTGCCAGCAATCCCCAAGATGTAGTCCTTAGCTTCTGGTTTAGTGTTTGAACTGAAGTAGATTGAAGTTTTATCTTTGTTGATCTTCTAGCCCGAGGCCCCTTCATAAATACTGAGTAGAGAGTTAATAGTGGCCCATTCCTCAGCTTGTGCTCTACAAAACAACAGGCAATCATCTGCAAAAAGCAAGTGGTTAATGTTGATCTGGCCCTTACCTACAGGAAAGCCATGAATTCTTCTGTTCCTTTCAGCATGGTTAAGGAGACTACTAAGCACTTCGGACACTAGCAGGAATAGGTATGGGGAGAGGGGATCCCCCTGCCTAATGCCTCTTGAGGGTTTAAAAAAACCTTGGGAGGACCCATTAAGGAGCAGAGAGTAAGACACACTTGATACACAGCCCATAACCAACCTGATCCACTTCTCAGAAAATCCCAGCTTAACCATAACAGCATGTAAGAAGCCCCACTCAACCCTGTCATATGCTTTGCTTATATCAAGCTTAATGGCCATATGACTTTGCTGTCTCTCTCCTCTAATTGACATAGAGTGCATGGTTTCAAAAGCCACTATTACATTATCAAGGATCAATCTCCCGGGTACAAAGGCACTTTGTGTTTGGGAGACAATTTGAGGGAGGATCAACTTAAGTCTATTGGAAAAGACCTTAGATACTACTTTGTATAAAACATTACACAACGAGATAGGTCTGAACTCCATGACAGTTTTAGGGCCTTTTACCTTGGAGATGAGCACTATAAAAGTTTTGTTGATACCACTAATATCTCCCCCTAAATTGAGGACTTCTAGAACAGCTTGAGTAACTTTTTCACCAACAATGTTCCAATGAGCTTGGTAGAATTCAGCAGGGAATCCATCTGGTCTTGGGGAACCGAGGGGGTTCATCTGAAACAAGGCTTCTTTTACCTCACCAGCTGAGAATGCTGCATCAAGTAAGGAGTTCATGTTCCTATCCACTTTCCTGTCGAGCCTGGCTATGCACCCATCAATTCCCACAGGATTACTTGAAGAGAAAAGGGACTGGTAGTAACTCCCAAAGCACTCAGAGATTTCCTCTAAGTCCCTAGTCAGGCTACCATCTTCTCTAACCAAGCAATTGATCTCCTTAGTTTTCCTTCTCTGATTGGCACATCTGTGGAAGAACTTGGAATTACTATCTCCATCTTTGAGCCAAGCTTGCTTTGCCCTTTGTTTCCATTTGACATTTTCCTCTTCAAGTAGCTTGTCAATTTCCAGCTGAACCTCCCTGATAATACCATTATTTGCT
This sequence comes from Carya cathayensis, assembly GCA_011037825.1. Lineage (NCBI taxonomy): Eukaryota > Viridiplantae > Streptophyta > Magnoliopsida > Fagales > Juglandaceae > Carya > Carya cathayensis. Next base: position 175,004 of record QGSO01000518.1, read on the forward strand.
CCAGTGTTGCCTTCCTGCAAGATAGCCAATTGAGTCAGCTTCGATTGGATAACTTTCCTATGTAGTTTAAGGGTGGTATTGCTCCATTTCACTAAGTCTTCTTTACACTTGCCCAGGCATTGCTGAGACCACCACAGGTGTGATCCTCTTTGCTGCTCTAGAGAGGACCATCAATTGGCTACTATTCTATTGCATTCTTCATGCAATTTCCAAGAAGCTTCATATCTGAAGATTCTCTCCTTCCCACTCCCGTTACTGATATACCTTCTCCCACCCTTCTTTAGATGCATTACCAGTGGGTTGTGGTCTGAAGATTGTGCTGCCAGAACTTGGATGCAACTGTCAGAGAAGCTCAAGGTCAGTTCCAAGTTTCCCAAAGCACGGTCTAGTCTTTCCTTGGTGAAAAAAGGCCCCTCTCTATTGTTACACCACGTGAATTTATTGCCTTCAAACCCCATGTCACTTAGGCCACAATCTACCAAACTTCTTCTAAATTCTTCCATCTGGTGGTAAGGTCTCATAGCTCCCTCTTGCTTCTCATGTAGGTGCAAAATCTCATTGAAGTCTCCAAAGCATAGCCATGCTAGGCCCTCTCTTGGTTTCAAAAAATTCAAAAGCTTCCAACTGTCTTTCCTATGAGCTGTTACTGGCGAGCCATAAAAACCAGTTAAGAGGACTTGTTCACTGTTGTGTTCCAGTTGCAGAAGCATAGAAATATGATGCTGAGAGTATGATTGAAGGATAAAATTATCCTCACTATGCCACATGAAGGCTAGTCCTCCACTCAAGCCCCTGCTTTCAACGATAGATATGGTACTACTCATGAGTTATGTAGGAAAGTTTGTGTATTTCTTTTCAAAAAAGTGATATTTATTATTAAAATATTAATTTTTTTTATATAAATTCAATATTTACTTATTTATTTTTAAAAGAAATTTTCACATGACTTGTATATTCTATTATTGCAAATATAATTTTTGGAAAATTAATCTCCTCGATCCTCATGATGACAACGCACTTGCATGCCCACATTAATTGGTGCTGGCCACCTTGCGGCCTCTAGTTATTTCAAAAGGAAAAATCTAGTTATAAGTACAATTGCGAACTAATATATATACTAATCTAATATGATTGGTCAAAAAATAGATTTTATTGATAACAGTGTTAATTTAAATTTTGAATATGAAAGAATCAGTATTGGTACACAAATTAGTATGCAATTTTGTTTGTACGTAGCAAAACTCACTTCAAAATGTGTCTGCTTTGAGTTTTTCTTTTTCCTTTCTTGTTTTTCATCTTGTGCCTTTTTTTCTAGCTCTTCAATTCAAAGTGTGCGTTTGCTTGAGATGATGTATTTTGGTCTAGGTTAAACCGGCCATCTGCATGCATGCACTGATACACAGTACTACCGCTTATATATATATATATGCTATTNATATGTATATAGTGATCGTGATCATCTCAAGATTCACAACACAAGTAGTCTAAAGTTACTTTATGATTAATTTATGTATATTAATTTTGACTGACTTTAGCCACCACACATGACATATGAGTTAGCCTGGCCCTAGTTTCCACTTTCTACAAATTAAGAATAATGTTACATGCAGTCGTAAAGTACACAAGTGTCACGTAATCATTTTAAAAAAAAAGTAAGGTCCACTATTAAAAAAAAAAAGCTTTTTTCATGTTGATCTCGTTTGTACTCACTTTTTTCAAATAAATTGTACAGCGCTTGCACACTCCATAAGTACAAATATAATTTCTCTACCATTAATCAAGGAAAAGGGGAGGAATTAAGCTGTAGGACCGAAGCTCTAAATAAGCTCAATTTTGGTAAACAAAGTATATAAAGATGTTTATATATATATATATATATATATATATATATAGTTGAGAATCGATTTAGAAGTGAAGCTACATAATTTATTTTTCCACGATCTAATAACCTATGATGAATATAGTAGTATTTTCAATCCGTACGTAGATAAAATAAATTATAACAAAAGTTGTAGGATCAGTTCGTAGTATCCTGATCTCTACATGTATGCGTATTTCTTCCTCTTTATCCAGACCTGAGACCTCTTCTTTAGACCAGAGAGCTGGATTTCCCATACTTCCTTGGAAAATCTGGACTTCTTTCTTTTCTATAAACTCCTCCCTCGTCTCCAGAACCCATCGATTTGACCAAACCCACACTATAAGAAAAGTAGACTTTTGTGACTAAAATTTAATGACCAAAAGGACTATTTCCGACCAAAACGGTAGGAAATAGTCCTTTTGGTCACTAAATTTTGGTCACAAAAACTCACTTCTCTTGTAGTGCCAATTGATAATCGTACATCTAGCGTGAAAATGGATTTGAAAGTGTCTCATAAGCCTTCTGAAGCTCAACAAAACGTCTTGTCGACTCTTCTTTGCAGAGAGAGGACCCACATCTGGGTGGCATTGAAGAGCCAAATTTCTGTAGGCTTTCTTTATCTCGTTGTGCCCAACATTCACAGAACCAAGTCAAAGAACTTCATAAAAGTTAGTCATGTTCTTTTTCTTCATGGCTAACTCATTCGCTCTACACGATATAGTTTTGAAGTCATGATCATAAGCCTTCCTCCTAGGCCTTGTTTAATTTGTGTGGCTTTGGAACCAATATATTGTTGCAATCTTTGGATTCATTCTCAAGGAAATCTCCATAGCAGACTTGCATCCCCTCTTGCTTGTTGAGAAGAAGAAGAAACAGCAGCCTAGCGAGTATGAATGAGTTGGGTGGCCTATACCAAGATATATATATATTAGGCCTGTACAATGATTCGTTCGAATCATATTTTTGCACAACCCGACCCGACCCGCATGGAAGGCAAGCACCCACTAGACGTGATCCGATCCGCAAACTTCGGATCGGGTCGAACCCGTTATTTTTACTCGCATGCTTATGTTGTATTCAATATTTATTTTTCTGAAGCTTTATCCATCCCTCTCTCTTTGAGTACCGTGCTCATCCCCGTTGCAGCTTTACCAATCTCTCTCTCTCTGAGTACCATGCTCATCCTCGTTCCATAGATCACCATCTTGCAGAGGAGTACGAAAGTACTACATCCTCGGATTCAATTTCTTCATGTTCTCACAGTTCCTTTTGCTGCAGTCCCCAAGGTAAAATAGAAAAGAATACAACTCTTTAATTCCCACTTGTACCACTTTGGTTCTAGAGAATCCTCGTTTTTATCAACTTGGTTTTTATCCCAATTCTGGATAATCCCAACTCTGTTTTTATCAACTTTGGTATCTTCTTCTTGTCAATCCTCTCAAGTTCAAATACCACTTTGCAAGCTTCAACTTCTTAAATCTATTGTGTACTTCTTTTTTATTATCTAAAATTTGATTTGAGTTTTACTTCCCTTGTCCTTGTGGTTATTTGGTTTGTTTTTGGATCTGGTACGAAGCTCTAGGGTTTATCTTTAAGGAACTAAGATTTCTTGCATTTTTGGATCTAGTATATGAATTTCCTTGCATTTTGGAAAGATGGGGGTATTTTCTAAATTCCTCATCTTATGCTTGTTTGGAAAGGGCACTCGGATTCCTTTGGAAAAATGAGGAGAAATCCAGATGGTGCGTGGTGGTATAGCAGTGAAGAAGAAGAAGGGAAAGAACGACAACTATGGTTTGAGGAGAAGGCTAAACGGGTGATCGGTTTCGACCAACTTTGAGAGTGGTTAAGCTCGACTTGTTGTCCAACCCGATCAACCCGATTTTATTCGGACGGGCTCAATCGGGTCTTTCAGTTCGGATCGGATCCAGGCTATTTTGCACAAGCCTAATATATATATAGTTGTATTAGTATTGTATACGCAGCCTAAGTTATAATATTATATGCTTAAACCATGGACTGATGATGGAAGAACGTTATTTTGTCATGAACTCTTCGTCCTTGTCTTTATCAATTAGGGCCTTCCTCGCTGTTGATCTCTTCTAATTTCCACGACCATATTTGTTTGCATTGCCAGTTTGATTTTATTTTCCACGACAAATAATAAAATTTTGATCATGAAAAGATAATGATGAGGGGTTACGAGGCCGATTGAAGGGGACTTCATGCCTTATTCAGCAACTAAGGGGCATTGGCACTCAACCTGATCTCCTCCACCACCTCCATTGATATATATTGATCATGTAATTATATTGTTGGCCTTTGACATCTGGAAAAATGTATATCAACAATTTTATTTCAAATAAGAGAAAGATCAAAGATGATCTTATCCATGATCATGTCATTATTACCAAAAGTAATAGTAAGAAGCTAAAAATTAAAATACTTTAATATATTAAAGTATTTTTATTTATATATATATATATATATATATATATATAGAACCTACCAAGCTTATAAGGTATCAAAAACACATGTTTATAATGGAAGACGTTGGTTTCCAAGTATTCAAGCCTTGCAGAAAGCATATATACATCAATTTAATTGGCACTCGTGTTTGTTTGTGATCATTATGTTGATTAAATCAGAATTAGCTTTTGAAAATCAACTCATGAAATAAGTCCCGATTAACGTTTTCCCCGTGATTTCCCACATCTTTACAGGGACGTTAATCTATGCAAATGTAATTTGAAACAGGGGCCGCCATGATCGAGTTGAATCACATTTACGCGGCATGCATGCACCCGAATAATTAGTCATTGCTAATACAGACCGACCAAACTCAATTTATGTTGCTTTATTGTCTCATTCTCTGAACTTTATATATGTCCAAATAAGTCGAACCAGATCGAATTTTAAATATTGCACGTGTGATCCATCTCTGCCGGCCGTGGTCGTTTTTTTTCTGTATATTTGTACATTTTTCGATTCGTATTGTAATCTTGACTATGAACCAATCTATATTTGATATAAACTTCTTTTTTCTTATTTTAATTAATTAGTAGCCCCATTGATATCCCAAATAACATCGAATTTATTCCCAAGGAGATTCCATATAATGACAGAATTAGAATCAACTAAATCAGATTAAATTATAAGGCAATCTATATTTATATATATATTATATATGATACGATCTTTTCTCGATCGTCATTTGGTCCATAAACCCGTACGTATAAGTAATATTGTTTTTGTTTTGTGGGCAAAAAACCTGTAAAACTGATCCACAACATGGTCCAATGATCACGTGGGAAGCCATTTCCTGTAAGATTTAGAGAAGAAGAAGAAGAATAATAAAGGAAAAGGAATAAAGAATGAAAAGGTGGCTACTAACTTTTCATTCCTTGCGCAATACAATGCAGAGTACTGCCATCTATATATAGTAAAAAGGACAAATAACTAACCTACCAAGAATAAAAGAATCTCACTACCAAAATCTATAAAGACTAAAATATACATAACACCTCATCCATTTAAGGGACATTCCAGTAAATTATTTACAATACAATCGGTGGTATGATGGTATCAAGTGTGAGCTGTGAGGGCAGCTTCTGCAAATCAGGTGTATTGGCGTTGCCACGAATGGCTTGACCATCATGATCCTGCAGTTTCAAGGCATTGGGACTTTGTTGTGCATTCTGCTCTAATATTTCAGGCCCGGAACAAAATTCACATACGGCAAAGCCGAGCGGACCCAGCTAGCATTCCTAACCCTACAAAAGACGGAATTTCGACTTCGCCGTAAACCGACCCAGCATTCCTAACCCTACTTATATCACGTAATCCCAACACATTGTGTTGGCTGATGGAGTGTATTTTTTAGTTCCGACTTAACTGTGTGATGAGTACTTCAAAACACGCAAACCATTAATGAAAGAACAAAAACGTGGATCAGTCAAATCACATCGTTAACAATATTTACATGATAAAATTTGATTTGTAACGTTTAGATTTTAAAGTCTTTTTTATAAATTAAATCATCTCATGTCATAAGCATTGAATATTGGTCCTTCACACCAACTTGCTTGCAAATAGATTATATGTATGTGTTGCTAGCAATGTGTTTCTCACACTCGGTACTGGGCTTAGTCATCTGTAAGTTGTAACACAGAGAAGATAAGGGGCTCAAGGTGAAAGGGACACATTCAATGCCTAAGTCAGTTTTTTGTTCTTTGGATAGAGTTTTAGTAAGCAAGAGAGCATGGATATATCGTAATTCTAACCTGGTACTCGGTATTTATACTGCCTGCTAAGGGGCCTCCTGTACCCAGCGTTAGAAGTTACTATCTTTCAAGTGGGCCTCCACACCATCGTCGTTGTTGTGGTGTGGCTCTCCCAAGTCACATCCTTGTGGTAGGTCGATGAGTGCGGGCACCTTCCATGCGCTTTATCAAGAACAAGGGTAGTGTCACACACATTGTCAAGGATGGGGCACTTCATTGTCATCCTTGTTTGCATTTTTTGATAGTACATAAGGATGGCATGGCCCTATCATTACATGCGTATGCAGGGCGGTGTGGGAAATGTCGGTGCCCCGTCACCCCCTATCTACTTCCCTCTCACTCAGATTTTGGGCCTCTTTATCCCTTACCCAAGCCGTGGGTCAATTGCGCTATTGAACATTGGGGGCCCCAAGATAAACTTGGCTCAACCTGAGAGGGACATAAATATCCCTTACTCGGGGGCCCCCAACTTTCTCAATTAGTAAAGTAATCCACAACGATGACTACAAACCTCACTCCTTCCTTACTCGGGGGTAGAGGTCCGACCAAGTTAATCCCCATTATGTGAATGGCCAAGGTACTATGATTGACGTCAATTCCTCCAATGGGCAGTGCAGTACAGGGGCATACAGTTGGCACTACATACATTTCCAGGCAAACGGATTTGCATCTTTGAGGGTATGTGGCCAGTAGTAGCCTACCTTTACCACCTTCCCAGCTAGTGCCCTCCCACCAGAATGGTTCTCCCATACCCCCTCATGTATCTCGGCTAGTATATATTGTGCCTCTTCTAACAAGATGCACCTCAAGAGCGGCGTCAAGTAGCCTCACCGATACATGACTAGTTCATTTGCATCTAGGTATTTTATCACATCTAATGCCCATTTCAATGCCCTTGTTCTTACTTCTGAGACTTCAATTCCTATGGCGGGCATATCCACCGTTCTGATGATCATCTTTTCTAACAGCGACGAGTCTTCCTGCCCCAAGGTAGTCTGTGCCAACTTGTTGGCCCTTTCGTTCTTTCCTCTCGACACTTGCTAAATACAGAATTACCGGAAACAATTATGCTTCTCCCATACTAACAACATGTATTTCTTCTATTTCTCGCCCTTCATGGCGAATTCTCCCAAGACTTGGTTCACAACCACCTGAGAGTCAGCCCCAATTTCCACCTCAGTTTCCCCCGCAACGTCTCAGCAATCCCTAACACAACAAGTAGTGCTTCATATTTTGCTTTGTTGTTAGTAGTCTTGAACTCCAGCTTGATCACATAGTGATGCTCTTCACTAATATCGGTGATAATATGCACCCTTAGTCCCCTGCCAGCCTAGCAGGATGAGCCATTGATAAAGACTTGCTAGGGTTTTGCTGCAGGTGTATCTTGGACCCTTTTAGGGAAGCCGGTGAATTCTGTGACAAAGTCGGCCAATACTTGTCTTTTTATCATGTTTCAAGGGAGGTAGTCGATGTCAAAGTCTCTTAACTCAATTGCCTAGTTCATCAAACAGCCTGAGACGTCCCTTTGCTGCAAGACTTTTAAAGGCGCTTTTGCTAGACTTTGATTAGATGGGCTTGAAAGTATGGCCTTAGTCGCCAGGCTGTCATCTTAAGTGCGAAACACATTTCGATCTGGGGTTATCTCACCTTTGCTCCCAGAAAGACGGACTAGTGTAGTAGATGGGTCTCTAGGACCCCTTCATGTCCCTTACCAATGCTGCAGAGGGTGCGTGTGGAGAGATGGACAGGAACAAGCTCAGAGCCTTTCCCGGCTCGACTTAACTAAGGAGAGGTGGGCTGGTCAAGTACTCCTTGAGTTTCTCAAATGCCTAATCGCACTCGTTGTCCCAAGTATACACCTTCCATAACACTTTGAAGAATGGTAGGCATTTGCCTGTTGATCAAGAAATGACTCGTTCATGTTCCTAGGCGGGGATATGTCCATGATGGCTTTAACCTTATCGTGATTGCTTCTATTCCTCTCTTTGACACCATAAAGCCCAAAAACTTCCTTGACTCAACACCCAAAGTACACTTGGTTGGATTGAACTTCATTTGATACCTCCATAACACCACAAAGGCTTCGCACAAGTCTGCCAAATGTTGCTTGAGTACTTTACTCTTGACGAGCAAGTCATCTACATAGACCTTCATGTTACGCTCTAGCTCTTGAACATGCAATTGACTAGCCTCTAGTAGCCTTTAGTCATCCACAACACTAGGTGACTAAATGAAAGAGTTTATCTTATCATTATATTTGTAATTTTGGATGAATGTAAAATAATTATTGACTTTATCTATAACAACATTGAGTTTATCTAGAAGTCTTAGAGGTTGTTTAGATAAGTCATTTATGTGAAATTCAAGTCCATGAAGATCTGCACTTATCCAGAACAAAAGCTAAACAGAAATTAGTTACTAAAAGGAGAGTTATCGCAAAGTGTAAGCAATCTGTCAGAAGATGTCTTTGCGACAAATTTTAACCATTAGCAGAGTCCTACCTCAACTAAAACTCTTTTCAAACTTTCTATTTAAAGGGATTTGGTTTCATAACTCTTTAAGGAGTTTTAGCCATGAATTATTGAGAATATATTCCGAGTGGTTGAAAGAGAAAATTCACTTGAGAATTTTCACCTTGTTTTTCATCTCTCCTTAAGTGTGATCATGCTCCAAGTTTGGAGGATCGTTGATTAGATTTCAACCACTGGAGTTCTAGGAGAAAATCCAATATTTAAAAATTGACAGAGGTTCTAGCTGCTACTACGGTAGAAGACAAACGAGTTGTTTGTCTAGTCAAGTAAGAGAGTCAATTAACAAAGGTTTTGTAATTGAAAGCTTACTTGTAATTTGATTTACAAATAATAAAATTGACTTTTCTGGGTTTGGCTACCTTGTAAGGTTTTATTTTTAAAGAGTTCTTTAAAGGGTTTTCCTTCATAACCAATCGTTGTGTTATGTAAATTTATTTATTTACTTTAAGTATTTGATTGATTAAATAATCACAAGATTAAGATCTAACCAATTTGTTCAAGTGAACTAGTGTACAATTTTGTAAATACACGAGTACATCGGGAATTTCAATTGGTATCAGAGCGTGGTTCACTCATTCGAGTGTGATCCATGCCCCTAGAAATATGACGTCATACACTGTCCCACTGCACTTCAATGGTGAAAATTATGCATATTATAAAGTATGCATGAGAGCCTTCCTCAAATCGTTGGATAAACGAGTATGGTACTTTGTTGAACGAGGATGGACTAAACCCAAAGCAAATATTGATGCTTGGACGAGAGATGAGATTAGCAATTGTAATTGGAATAGCAAGGGACTAAATGTTATCTTCATGGCTGTATCCGCAGAAGAATTTAAGAAAATCTCCATGTATAAGATTACTAAAGAAGCATGAGATATCTTAGAGGTTACACATGAGGGAACAAAAATTGTGAAAAACTCAAAATTACAATTGTTAACCTCAAAATTTGAGGAGATTAAAATGCTAGAAGATGAATGTTTTAATGATTTTTATGCTAAGCTCAATGACATTGTAAATTGCAGGTTTAATCTTGGAGAAAAAGTCTAAGACTCAAGAGTTGTAAGGAAGATATTGAGGTCTCTACCAGAAAGATTCAGGCCTAAAGTTACCACTATTGAGGAAAGCAAAAACTTGGATGCAATAAAGGTTGAAGAACTGGCCGGCTCCATACAAACGAATGAATCCTCATTTCCTCAAACAAGGAAAGGTAAGTCTATTGCCTTAAAAACTATAAAAGAAGATTGTGAAAATTTTTATGATAAGGGAAATTTGAACAATGAGGACATTGCTCTCATTGCAAGAAAATTTAGAAAATTCATGTTTAATAAAAAGGCTATTGGAAAGTAAAAAAGAGGTAAAAAAATTTTTGCTAAGAAAAATGAGTATGAAAATTGGAATAAAAATAAATTTGAGAAAAAGAATAAAGTGAAGTGTCATGAATATTTTGGTTATGGTCATATAAGAATTGAATATCCAAATTTCAAGAAAAGTAAAGGAAAAATATTAAATGTCACACTTAGTGATAGTTTAGATTCTGAAAGTTCAAACTTATCATCGGATGATGAAATATCTTTTATGGATTTTTCTACTTTTGTAATGATTTTCTTGAGATTGCACTAACAAAATCTAAAAGTGAATGTAATTATAGTAATTCAGATGTAACGCTTCTTGATGCTGACCAAGAATTAAGTGTACAAGAAGCATACAATGATGTGTGTGAGAAGTGGTCAAATTAAATAAACTCAACAAGAAGCTGTATAAGAGATTTACTAATGTGGAGAATGAGAAAAATAATCTCTATGAGGCATTAAAATTTCTAGTGTTGAAGTATCAAAATTAAAGGATCAAAACATTGTACTAGAAAAATAATTGGAAAAGTTTCGGGAGCACAAACAAAAAACTGCAACACAGAAATTAGAAGAGATGTTGAGTTTTCAAAATGTGAGTAGTGATAGAACTGGCCTAGGATATACGACTTCCAAAGGGAAAGAAAAACAAGTCTCGTCATCCGCTGCCACTACATCTAAAAGTATTGTTTTTGTTAAAGGAAGTCAATGTATAAATATTCAAAATCATGCTGTATATAGGCCAGTTTATTCAAAAAATTGCATGGAAAATTAACCACAAAAATTGTGAAGAAAGGTAAATATGATGGTAAATTTATTTCTACTTGTCATAATTGTAGAGTTGTTGGCCATATAAAACCACATTGTTTTAACTTGTATCAAGTGCAGAAAATCGAAAGTGAAAGAAATCCAAAAAGGAAAATGAAGAGTCTAGAAAATCAAGGTAGTGATCTGAGTCAACAAATCAATTTCATAAATCTCAAACTTGGTGAACTAGCAGATTTTTGCTTTCAAAATAAAGAAAATATCATTCAAAGTAGTAAAAATGAAAAGAACAAGTCAAAACTCAAGACAAAATGGGTGACTAAGGAAGATGTCATGTGCCTTATTGCACACATAGCACTTAGATCAATGGAAGATTGCCTTTGGTACTTGGATAGTGCTTGCTCGAGACACATGTTTGGAGATAAAGCTTTATTCAAGAAGGTTGAACCATCCTATAGAGGCAAAGTGACCTTTGGAGATGGTAGCAAGGCTGTTGTAGAAAGGAAATTGAGTATTGAAATACTTTGATTACCTATTCTACATAATTTTTTATTTGTTAGTGGTCTTAAAGCTAATTTACTCAACATTAGTTAATTTTGTGATGATAATCTCTTTATACAGTTTTCAAAAGATGAATGCAATGTATACAACCAAGCTAGAGAGTGGATCTTAAAAGGTACTAGAACCTCATATAATTGCTATGGAGGCTCTCCAACATCAAGATTGAGCTGTCATAAAGTCTTACTTGATGAAGCTGAGTTGTGGCATCAATGCCTTGAGCACGTTAATTTTAGAGATCTATCGAAGATCTCAAGGAGAGAAGCTATAGATGGACTGCCCAAGGCCATTAAAGCCAAGAAAATAGTGTGTGAAGCATGCCAAGAAGGAAAGCAAACTAGAGCTCAACATAAGAAAATTTCTCACTTTCTTACCTCTCAATCACTTGAGTTATTGCATATGGACTTGATGGGTCTAATATAAATTGGGATTCTTGGTGGAAAGAAATATATCATGGTGATTATGGATGATTTTTCAAGATATACATGGACTATTCTCTTGAGAGAAAAATCTGAAGTTTTTGATCTTGCCAAGAAGCTATTCAAGAAACTACAAATAGAAAATGAAGTTTCTATCTCTAGAATACATAGTGATCATGGTAGAGAATTTTAGAATACTAATTTCACTTCTTTTTGTGATGAACAGGGTAAAAATCTGGAATTTTCTACACCTAACACTCCACAACAAAATGGAGTGCTGGAAAGGAAAAATAGAGCAATTTAAGAAATGGCTCGAACTATGTTGAGCAACAAGAAGATGGCACTATATTTTTTGGGAGAAGCTGTAAACAAAGCAAATCACATCCTGAATCAAGTGGTTCCAAGACCTGGTACCAAATATACACCTTATGGTTTGTGGAAAAATAAAAAGCCTACGGTAAAGTACTTTAAAGTTTTTGGTAGCAAATGTTACATCTTGAGAAACCAAAAAAACACTCAAAAAATTGAAAGCAAGAGTGATGAATGAATGTTTCTTGGTTATTCTTCAAATAAAAAGGCCTATAGAGTTTACAACTTACGTACAAAATCTGTTATGGAATCAATTAATGTGGTTGTAGATGACTTTTCAGCCAAGACTACCATGAGGGAACTTGAAAATATGAAGGAGTTGGTGCAAGCTATTGAAGAGGATTCACAAGTGCAAAATGAAGAAGATCACATAGAGAAAACACCATAAAATTCACAAGATAAAGAACCCTCTTCAAGGGTTATTCAAAATCATCAAAGGGATAATATTCTTGGTGAACTAGATGAAGGTATGAGACTTAGAAAAAGAGTATTAAATCAAGTCTTCTTTGTGTGTTATTTGTCATAGGCTAAACCCAAGAAAGTTGAGGAAGCATTGAATAATGAAAATTGGGTCAACGTCATGCATGAAGAACTCCATCAATTCACTAGAAATGATGTATGGGAGTTAGTTCCTAAACTAGAAAATTACAATATTACTGGGAATAAGTGGATCTTCAAGAATAAGTCTGATAAGCATGACACCATTGTGAGAAATAAAGCAAGGTTGGTTGCACAAGGAGACAAACAAGTAGAGGGGATTGACTTTGATGAAACATTTGCCCATGTGGCTTGTTATGAATCTGTCCACATTCTCCTTGCACTTGCTTATCTTCTAGACTTCAAATTATATCAAATGAATGTCAAAAGTACATTTCTAAATCGATTATTACAAGAATACGTATATGTTAAACAACCTAAAGGATTTATTAATCTCCTATATCCGGAATATGTGTATAGGTTAAAGAATGCTCTTTATAGACTGAAACAAGCACCTCGCACTTGGTATTAAAAGTTAACAATTTACTTGATCATGGTTTCATTAAGGACAAGCCGATAGGACTCTTTTCATAAAATGATCAAGTAAACAACTCTTAATTGCTCAAATATATGTTGATGATATTGTTTTTGAAGCAACACTTGAGTCTCTTGCATATGACTTTGCAAATGAAATGAAATCTAAAATTGAAACGAGCATGATTGGTGAGTTAAATCTTTTCTTGGGCATTCAAATAAAACAATATAAAGAAGGAATTTTTATCTCACAATCTAAATATACAAGAGACCTTGTTAAAAAGTTTATAATTAAAGGAAAAAGCAATACTCGCACTCCCATGAGCACATAGTAAAAATCAGCACTGATTCTACCGGTAAAAACATTGATTCTACACTTTACAAAAGTATGATAGGAAGTTTCTTATACATCACAGCAAGTGGACCTAATATATCTTTTAATGTTGGTGTGTGTGCTAGATTTCAAGCAAATCCTAAAGAATCTCATCTTACAACATTAAAAAGAATCATAAAAATATTTAAATGCAACTGTTGATTATGGGATATGGTATTCTAAAGACATTAATCTAAAACTAGTTGGGTATTCAGATGCTAATTAGGCTGGGAATGCTGATGGTAGAAAGGGTACTATTGGAGAATTTTTTATGTGGGTGGGAATCTTGTAGCTTGGATGAATAAAAAGCAAAACTCGATCTCCTTATCTACTGCTGAAGCTGAATACATAGCTATAGGGAGTTGTTGTACACAGCTATTGTGGATGAAAAAGATGCTTGCAGATTATGGTTTTTCTCAAGATACTATAACAATTTATTATGATAATTCTAGTGCTATAAGTATTTCAAAAAAATCCTATTCGGCACTCTAGAACCAAGCATATTGACATTAGACATCATTTTATTAGAAACTTGGTTGAGCCTAAAATAGTATCCTTGGAACATGTGTGTAGTGAACATCAACTGGCTGACTTGTTTACTAAATCTTTAGATGGTCTAAGGTTTGAGTTCTTCAGGAAAGCCATTGATGCGTGTAATATCAAGTGAGAGGCATTTAATTTTATTAGTCTGGGACTTGTATTTTATTTTTCTATTTTTATTTTCTTTGTTTTTGTTTTTCAAATTTAAATAAGAAAAATATAATATAAAAATCAATTTGGTTGGTCTAAGTTTTTTTGTGGAAGTGCATGTTTGATAAGTCAAAGTTTTAAGCATGTGTAGTCTCACATAATAAATTCTTGAACGTATGCATTTCTCTATTTTGTGCAGTTCACTTTGTGCATACTAACCCTATGGGTCATCTTGGCAAAGTTCATTTTACAAAAACTATGAGGAATTTATATGTATGCATATTAAAATTAAAGTTTATATTGCTTATAGAGATGCTCATCATAGAGAGAGGCCATGCTTTGAATTAACTAATACTAATTGAACCTAGTACATTAATAAAGAGATCTCCCATTGCCAAACACAAATAGTTGATCCATATAGAAAAAAGTTGATGTTAAATCATTGCGAAAAAAGACAAATACCCTACACGGATCTAACCCTTAAGTCCTTATAGAAAGAATCACTGCTCTAATCATTGCGGAAAAAGACAAGCAACAAAAATGGACATATAAAACGATTGTGCAAACTATTGTTTAGAGGAGATATTCATGTATCTAGGGCCTAGCATAAAGTTTGACTTTTGAGGTGAGTGGCAAACTCTTAGGAGCATTTACAAGAAGAAAATATACATAAATAATATTATCAAAAATATATTGCAAGGAAAAGAAAATAAATAGTTGCTACTTTATATAAGTTTATTCACTCACACACTAACATGAACTCTAACAGTGATGCTCTTATGGGGTGTGAACATCCATAGTAATAGTTGCAAATAAGATAATGTAATCTATTGAATTTATTTTGTAAGTGACATTATGTTTAAACTAAGATGCATTTAAGCAAGTCACTTACCTCATTATTTCCATATATGAAGAAGATTAATATCTTATAATTTATTTTTTTATTTTTTTTATGTTGGGTATTTATTTAATTTTTTTGAAAAATAATATAAATGGTGCAAATAAAAAAATAATATATTTTGTTGGTGAGATTTTTTTTACATAAGTCTAGGTGATATTGATTTGCCTAGAGTCCCATAGGGATACTAGAGCATAACTTGTGTGTCCCAATGGGACTCTATAGCTCATGGCATGCACATGGCAACAAGTCACTTAAGTGACTTGAGGCATTTCTGCCAACCACATATACGCCCTGCCCCCAAAATATAAGCGCCATTCACTTGCACGGGAACTATCCCAAACACACGGCACCTTAGTCTCATTGCAAGAGCCCTAGCCACAACGCCACTCAATCTTATCTCTTCCAATTTGGTTGGGATAAATCAACAATTCCAAGTATCTTGCTTCACTAATCCATCACAGTAAGACTTTTGTTTGGTTTAAATCTATTATTGAGAAATTTGTTTCCTTCTCAATTTCTAGGGCTCAGTGCCCATATAAGAAGTTTGGGTTGTGGATGGTTGATATATGGAGTTAGGGCTTAAATTTCTGTTGCGTTGAGTTTCTATTTGTACTTATGTTCACTTGGGTTAAAGCTATTCATGTATAAAGGCATGATTTTGGTGGGTTGTGACATGCTTGTTTTCGGTTTCTCACATGTGCACACCAAGTGTTTGTGTTTATTCCAAAACCAACTCAAACTACCTGTTTATGTCTATTTACTATGATTTATTGACCCGTATAGCAAGAACATAACTGTGAGTGGGTTGTGTATGAGTTTGAGCTAATATCGAAGGGCTATAATGTCATGGTCTTCACTATCACCAGATTCTTTCAACTCTAACCTTGGCTATTTTTTATTCTGATTTGGTTGATATGATGATTCAGATGAGGTTCAAGGAACGGGCAAAGAGAAAGAAGTTCACTTCACCAGTACCTTTCTGAGAGCTCCTCAAGTGAAGACTAACCCATACAAGAACTTGTGCAGTTAAGAGAAACATCAGTTCCTCCTCCTCCACCACCCGTGATTGTACCATCAAGAGCTACTTCTGATCGCTTCACCTCTATTAAAGTAGAGAATGCTTACAGAACTACATTCTACAAAATATCCGTGTTGAGGGAACGTTAGGTAAGCATCAATTATTTTCCCATGAATGACTTTCAGCTCATCCGTCGTATTTTCACTGAACGAAGTTGGGAGAAACTCACTCATGCCTCTCCCACACCTTGTGTTGAGGTAGTCCGGGAATTTTATTCAAACATTGCACACATCAATTTAGATGATCACAACATAATTTCCATTGGTCAAGGAACAATAATTAAAGTATCCCTGGTTGTTCTTCGGGAGATGTTTGATCTCCCTAAGGTGGAAGCACCATTATACCTATACGAGGGCATGGGAGCCCCACAAAGACTGACATGTGCAATCTTTTTATTGATCCCAATGGCCCAAAATGGACTGCCAAAACCCATAGACTACCTCTAAAATCATATGCTCCCTCAGTTTAGACTACTTGCCAAAATATTGCTCACTAATCTATGGCCCAATAGTAGCCACACTAGGATCACATTAGAGAGAGCTTACTTCATGTATGCTCTGGCCACTGTGGTATCTATTGATTTTCCACATCATGTTATAGACAACATTCATCGCTCTTACGTGGAAAAAGAGTAAAATCTACCTTTTGGCGGTTTGATCACGAAGTTGGCTATGAAAGCCAAAGTCCCTCTTAGGGACAATGAGCCTACAATGAACTTGCCTACGTTTATTTCAACCTTAATTGTGGTAAAATCTGAGGCAGTACTCACACAAAAAGAGGCCCCAAACTACTGAGTCTACATGTTCACCCTCCGAGCCCTCCGTACCTATGTCTCAAGTACTTGGGAAAATCACTCTTTTGTCTCAAAAGATTGATTTATTTACTGCTAGATGGAGGGAGATTCAATCCAAGATAGAGCAGCAAATAGCAGCTATACGATCTGATTGTGTACAAGAGAATGATATATTGGTTCAGCTCTCTTTAGATGTGCAACAAGTCATGGAGAATGTGATTGATTCAGATGCTGATCAATAGACTCCCATAGCTAATTGCTAACAAAAAGGAGTAGAAAAATCTGAGGGGGAGCAGCAAGGCGCAGCAGCACCAATAGATGAGAGCAAGAGCAGGAGCAAGGGAAAAGTTATTTTGATTTTGTTGACAGATATTCTATTTTATTATCCTACTTTTATTTCTAGTTTTTGTTGTAATTCAGATACAATTTGTTATGTTTATTTGGTTATATTTTTGTTAGGATGATAGACATAATTTCTTTTATTTGGTTATGTTTCATTTAACTGGTACTTAGAACTTATTTGACCATGACAGTACAATTGATTTCTAAGTTAGTGAATTACAATTTTCAAGAATTTTCTGAGTGTTCTTTCTTGGTCTACTATTTGAAATGTTTATAGGGAATTTACATTCATCAAGTTGGTTTTGTCACCAATCTGCCAATGGAGGAGATTATAAATACAAGAGTTTGGCTAGGACTAGGTGACTAAATAATAGAGTTTATATTATCATTATATTTGTAATTTTGGATGAATATAAAATAATTATTGACTTTATCTATAACAACATTTGGTTTATTTAGAAGTCTTAGAGGTTATTTAAATAAGTCATTTATGTGAAATTCGAGTCCATGAAAATATGCACTTATCCAGAACAGAAGCTGAACAAAAATCAGTTACTACAGAGAAGAATTATCATGAAGTGCCTGCAATCTGTTAGGAGACGTCTTCATGAAAAATTATAACCGTCAGCAGGATCCTACCTTAACTGGAACTCTTTCTAGACTTTGTATTTAGAGTGATTCGGTTTCATAACTCTTTAAGGAGTTTTAGCCAGGAATTTTTACCTTATTTTTCATCTCTCCTTGAGTGTGATCCTGCTAAAAATTTAGAGGTTCGTTGATTAGATTTTAGCCACTAGAATTCCAGGAGAAAAGCCAATATTTGAAAATCACCAAAAGTTATGGCTGCTACTGCAGTAGAAGACAAACAGATCGTTTGTCTGGTTAAATAAGAGAGTCAATTAGCAAATGTTTTATAATTGAGAGTTTACATGTAATTTGATTTTTAAATAATAAAATTGACTTTTCTGGATTTGGCTACCCCGTAGGGTTTTACTTATTAAGAATTCTTTAAAGGGTTTTTCTTCATAACCATTCGTTGTGTTATGCAAATTTATTTATTTACTTTAAGTATTTGATTGATTAAATAATCACAAAATTGAGATCTAACCAATTTGTTCAAGTGAATTGGTGTACAATTTAGTGAATACACAAGGGTACATTGGGAATTTCACCTCCATAAAAGATTACCGTTGTTAATGTTTTTAATTTGTTACGAACCATCAATCATTGAAGAGAAAAAATTAAAGGAGGCCGTTAGTAATTGTTTTTGCTGGGATTAAAAATTAAAATTAGAAAAGTAGATCATACTGAAGTAAAAAGTAGGGGTGTAAACCGATGGTATCGATGCAGTTTTAGTTTTGAACCAAAACCACACCAACAACAACAACACATTGATAGAATCGTCTGAAACTAGCCAGTAAAGGAGGAGAAAATCGGTGACGTTGTTTTCGGCGTGATCCCAATTAGTCGTCGATGTCCTTTCAATGTCACAAATGCCTAGAAACTCAAGAATAGAGGTGCGAGCTAGCAGGGTCGCAACCGTGTGATGAGAGACAAAGATGGATCGGTGTTGCGATGAGAGAGAGAAAAGAGGTGCACAGCAGACGTCACAGAGAGAGAGAGAGAGAGAGAGAGAGAGAGAGAGAGAGAATTGGGGGAAGAAGAAGAAGAAGAGAAGAGGGGGGAGAGATTAAATCTAAACTAAAAGATGTTGTTTAGTGTATTAAACCAAACAGTGTTGTTTCAATTTAAATTTTTTTCTAAACTATTTGTGTGTTTTACTTAAAATATATAAAAAATAGATATATATATATATATATATATATTATCAGCCGGTTCGCCAGTACCAAATAGGCCAGTGTCGGTTTCTTCGAATTTCCACAGTATGCCAACCGGTTCTCCACCAGTTCTAGTCGATTCCTTACTCCAGCGGCCAGTTCCAGTCAATGCTAGTCGATTTTATTGGTTCCTGTACATCCCTAGTAAGAAGTTAATAAAAAGAGACTGAAAATTAGCTATGAGTCGCTGGAACAAGATGATGGGCTAGGCTTATATAAATGCAAAAAAGTGACAAAATGTTTATCACAAAAATATGACAAAGGGATATATATATATATATATAATAGCTAGCAAGATGAGGAAAAAATATATCATCATGCAATTATATATGCCCTTCGATCAACATCTAAAAAAATGTATCAACTATTTTATTTCAATTAAATAAGAGAAAGAAAGATGATATTGTCCATGATCATGTCATATATGATTATATTTTTACAATGGAAGACATTGGTTAACCAAGTTGTTAAGGACGTGAACTTCAAAAAAAAAATATTAAGGACATCTTTCACACCATAAACTACATGAATACCTGCAAGAACGTAAGAGAGCGGTATGGGATGCCTAGTGGAACTCCGATGCCTAAGTTAGAGAAATGATCTTAAGTAAATATATGAATGAATGTAAATGTGTTATCTTTGAGTACTATTTATAGCATCGTTAAGCATAGAAGATAACCAATCTCCTGAGTATAACTTGAAGGCTTTCCGTATTAATTAGAGTGATTCCTTTTCTAATAAGTCGGAGACGTTACCTTTCATCTTTATGTGTATCCATAAGACTCATAGTCGCATACTTTGACTACTAGGCTTTTATTATGGCAAGCCCGTGGATACCAAATATCCATTCCACAAGTATTTAAGCTTTTCCAAAATCATATATACATCATGAATTTAATTACCAGTACTCACTACTTACAAAAGAAGAAAAAAAATAAAAAATAGAGGAGTTGATCTATTATATCTTATTTCAATAAATGGCATTATAAATCTTTAGGCAAGAGTATTTAAACCAAGTTACATAACACAGTTGTAATCCAAAAAATTTTATGAATCCCATAAAATCTAATTTGTTAACATATGATCCTCAGATTTTGCAGTTGACGTTGATCTTGGATTTTCTTGTTTTAACAGCTTTAAATCAGGATCTCCCTTATTAATCGAAAATGATGGATCTTCATGCTGATTTGAATTTTCCTTAATTGTAGGATTTGTTGAATCATCACTTTGTTTTGAATTTGTTACCGTTAGAGCTCTAATATCCCTCAACATTTCTGTATTGATTTCGGCTAGATTGTGAGAGTCTTCCACCTTTTTTCTCTAAGAATCCCATACTTCCTTAACTTCCTTATTACTCCATTGACTCTCACGATTGTTGAGTGTTTCAAGTTGTGATATGTTGCTAATACCCTCCCGCAAACTTTGCTAGGGTTGAAGGCAAAGTTTGTTGCGAAAATAGTAAAGGGCTACTTTTGACATTGGCTTTGTGAAGAGTTTTGCAACTTGGTTTTCAGTGGAGATATGTTGAGCGATAAGCAGTCCACGTGCAACTCGTTTGCACACAAAGTGATAATCCAACTCAATGTGTTTGGTTTGAGCATGGAATACAGGGTTAACTATCATATGAAGAGCACTGAGGTTGTCACAATAGAGTATGGGAGGAGACGTCATTGTAAATCGAAGGTCTTTGAGAATGAAGGTCATCCAAGTGAGTTTGGCTACTGTGTTCGCCATGGCACGGTACTTTGCTTCCGTGCTTGATCATGAAATTGTATGTTGTTTTTCCGCACACAACGAATGTACAGTAGCATGTGGTTAAGCGTCTTGTTGTAGGACACCCTGCCCAATCCACATCTACAAAGGCAAATAGATCAAGTGTAGTGTGAAGAAAATGTAATCTCATTTCAATTGTTCCTTTGACATATCGTACGATACATCAAATCATTTTAAAGTGCATTGTTGTGGGAGCATGCATGAGTTGGGATACATAATTAACACAAAATGAAAGATCAAGGTGAGTGAGTATGAGGTATTGTAAAGCTCCAACAAGTCCTCGATAGTAACTACGGTCTTTCAATCAGAATTTCATTGGAATAAGCTTTTGTTTTAGCTTCAAGTAGGGGTGGAAACTGATCATTCGGTTTCATTTTTGGACCAAAACCGAAACCGAACCGATATCTATAAAAGTGGATAAATCTCGATCGAAACCGGCCATTTAAAGGGGAGAAAACCGTTTACATCAGTCTCGACATCACTTCGGTCGGTTTGACGCCGCAACCCGCAATGACTGCCGATTGGGTCAGAGAATACATTGAGAGGTGCGATTTGAGAGTGAGAGAGAGAGAGAGAGAGAGAGGCCCTCCACCCTGCCATGGCTGCATGCACCAAGAGAGAGAGAGAGAGAGAGAGAGAGAGAGGAGCGGCGTCTGATGAAGAGAAGAAGAATCAAGGAAGAAAAAGGGTACCCCGGGGGACTTTAAACCCTAGACTGAAACGGCACCGTTCGGCTTAAGCCAAACGGCACCGTTCGGATAGTAGGTTGAGTTGAGATAAGTTGAGATGAAAGTTTAAAATATTATTTTTTAATATTATTATTATTTTAGGATTTGAAAAAGTTGAATTGAGATTTGAAAAAGTTGAATTATTTATTATATTTTGTATTGAAAGTTGGGAAAGTTGTAATGATTAGATAAGATGAGTTGAGTTGAGTTGGGCTGGATTGGCTAACCAAATGGAGCGAAACGGCATCGCTTAAGTAAGTTATAAATCAAAAATATATAACTTATTTAGTCGGCCTGTTCAGCGGTTTGAACCAGGGTCAAACCGCTGCCGAACCGACTTAAGTCAGTTTTGAAGAAATTCTACCGTACGCCGACCGATTCCTAACGCGGCCGGTCGGTTCCCGTCGGTGGCAGCCGGTGGTGTCGGTTTCTGTACACCCCTATCTTCAAGTGGTGTACTCATGGGCTTACAATCAACCATACTGGAACATTCAAGTATGGTAAGAGCATAGTGTGATTGAGATAGATGAAGCCCATTATTTGTTCGCATGATTTCAATTCTAAGAAAATGATGAATTGGTTCCAAATCTTTCATCGTGAACTCACTACTCAGTAACTTGATGAAATTTGCAAAAAGTGTTGGAGTTGATCCTATGAACAATATATCATCCACATAAAGAAGTAAAATCAATGAGCCAATATCAGAGTGAAAAATAAATAATGAAGGATCGGCTAGACTACAAAAGAAGCCATTTTTAAGAATAAATGCACTAAATCAATCAAACCTAGCACCACGTGCATGGTGCTTGTTTTAACCCATAAAGTGCTTTTTGTTGTTTACAAACATATGTTGGCTGTTGTGGATCTACCATTCCTGATGGTTGCTGCATATATAGATCTTCATAAATTTAACCATGCAAAAAGGCATTTTTTACATCCAGTTGACGAATAGACCACTGCTTAACGAGTGCTATAGTTATAATCATTTGAATTGTTCCTGGTTTGATAACTGGAGAAAAAGTTTTAGTATAGTCTACTCCATCAATTTGATGATATCCTTTTGCAACCAAATGTGCTTTGAGTCATTCTAAAGTGCCATCCGGCTTAAGTTTTGATGTGAATACCCATTTAGAACCAAGTACATGCATGTTAGACGTGCGGGGAATAAGTTTCTAGGTCTCATTTTAATGAAGAGCAGCAAGCTCTTCATTCATGGCTGCTTTCCAACCAATGTGGGCTAAGGCTTTTTTATGTTATGAGGCTCACGGGATATGTTGGCAGAGGTGATTGTGGTCAAGGCATACTTTGGATTGGGTTTTACCACAACTAGTTTAGATCTAGTGACCATAGAGTGTGTGTGTGTTCAACTGGTTTATGATGAGATAATTCTGGTGGTGTAGATACGGGTTGTGGGGCTACAAGTTTGGATAATTCCGAAGTTTTAGGTGTGTGTGACTCGTGTGGTGGTGATGTTTATAGTGAATATGTGCTGTGAGGTAACTCGTGAGGATCATTTTCAATGTTATCTGCTGTGGTTTGAGACACTATGTTGAGGGGAAGCTGAGGTGAAGGTTCGGGTGACATGAAATTTTATGAGGATGATGCAGTATCTTGAAGTGGCGGTAAGGGACTTAAAAATGGAGGAGTGGAAGAGATCGAAGATGTCCCTGTAGAAAAGTAATTTCAGTATGTGGTAACCAAGTTTTGGAAATATTAAATTACATCTGGCTTTGTCTTTGTCATGCAGGTGGTATTTGTAGACTTATAAGGAAAAACTAACTCATCAAATACAACATGCCGAGAGATTTAAAAAAAAAAAAATTGCTTGATGGATGAAAACATTTATAAGCCTTGTGTTTTTCACTATAACCAATAAAAATTCAAATGAGTGTTTTAGGATCAAACTTGTGATTTCGTGTCTCACAAGTCTAGGAAAACACTTCGATTCAAAGGCTCAAAGTGAGGAGTAAACTGCGTGGGTTCCATGCAATGCAAAGTATGGGGTTTCAAAGTTGAGAGCTAATGAGGGCAGTTGATTCATAAGATAAACAACCATAATGAAAGCTTCTACCCATAAAAATAAAGGAGCACCATAGTGAAACAACATAGTCATACCTAATTATCTTATAGTCCTATGGCATCTTTCAACCATACCAGTTTTCTCGGGAGTATAAGGAGCTGATACTTGATGAACAATGCTTGTGGAAAGAAAGTGAGTTGACAATTTGGAATTGATGAACTCACCACCTCCATCTAAGTGGAAAATTTTTATTTGTTTGTTGAATTGTCTGGCAACATATTTTTCAAAGGCTAGATATGCATTGTAAAAATTAGATTTTTGACGTAAAGGGATAATCCATGTATGTTTAGAGAAGTTATCAACCAAACAAACATAATATTTGAATTTTGTAATAGAAACAATAGGAGCGGTCCCTGCAAATCACAATAAATTAATTAATTAAGATCTCGTCATTTTAATTAGTCATTGCTAATACATGAGACCGACCACACTCAATTTATGTTGCTTTTACTTTATATATGTCCAAGTAAGTTTGTATTATATATGTGTCCAGATAAGTCGAACCAGATCATCGAATTTTAAATATTGTACGTGTGATCGATCTCTGCCGACAATGGTATTTTTTTGTCTGTATATTTGTACATTTTTTCTATTCGTATTGTAATCTTGACTATGAACCAATCTATATTTAAAAAACTTCTTTTTTCTTATTTTAATTTTTTATCAGCCCCATTGATATCCCAAAAAACATCGAATTTATTCCCAAGGAGATTCCATATAATGACAGAATTAGAATCAACTAAATAAGATTAAATTATAAGGCAATCTATATTTATATATATTATATATGATATGATCTTTTCTCGATCATCATTTGGTCCATAAACCCGTAAGTATAAGTAATAATATTGTTTTTTGAGTTTTGCTACAGATAAGCCTACACATGACTACACACCACACTTTTTTTATTTGTTTTTTGATTTATTCTTTTTAAATTAATTAAATTCTTATACTCATTATTCATATACCAAATATTTGATAGATAAAAAAATAAAAATAAAAATAAAAAGTGTAGTGTATAGTATGTGAGCTTATGTTTAGAATTTTTTTTTTTATTTTTTTGTTTTGTGGGTAAAAAAACTGTAAAATTGATCCACAACATAGTCCAATGATCATGTGGGAAGCCATTTCCAGCCCAGAACAAAATTCACGTACGGCAAAGCCAAGCAGACCCAACTAGGGGTGTAATTTTGGACTGACAAACGGGTAAACCAGCCATGTTTGACTAGTTTATAACCGGTCCAGTTCTAGAACTGGTTCTTATGTTGTGCAAACCAGCCGAAACGGGTCCGAGCAAACCAGCCGAAACGGGTCCGATTTCAGTTTCCTACTTTCCAGGATCGGATTGGACCGGTTGTGAAAAAATTAATTTTATATAATTTTGAATATTCTATAAAATATTTTATGTATATATAATTATATATGAAATAAGTCTATATATAAACATAAAATAACTATATAAATCATTATAGTATTAGTAGTTATATTAATGATATATCACTAAATGATACTATAGTGATATAATACTATAGTGATATCACTATAATATATATATATATATATATATATATAGTGGGGATGATGTTATACATATAGCATTATACTATAGTGATATCTAGGGCTGTAATCGAGCCGAACTGAGCCGGTTTTTGGCTTGTCGAGCTCGGCTCGACTCAAAATACTCGAGTTCGAGCTCGAGCCCGAACCCGAAATTTTTGTTAAATCTTTATTCGAGCTCGACTCGATAATTTAAAATCTCAACTTGAGCTCGAGCTCGAGCTCGTCCCACAAAAGAGTTCAAGTCGAGCCGAGCTCAAGCTCGAACTTGAGCTTGAATTTTTTTTTTTTTTTAATAAGATTTAATAATTAATAAATTAAATAAATAAATAAAAGAACTAATATTAAATTCATACAACTAACAAGTAAAACCTCTATTAAATTATAAAATTTTAAAAAATTTATAAATAATTAATATCTAATTAGTTAATATTTATTCAAAATAACACTATATTATATGCCTACATATATTATTAATACATACACTTAATATGATAATATATATCTATTTCATATATGGTTCCCACATACTAATATATGAAATTATTAAATTTTATCGACTAATTATTATACAAATTATAAGATATACTTATGAAGTATATTCACTATATAGACATAAGTAATTAGAATACATATTATATATTTAATTATAAAAGTGGTATTCTTATATTATTAGCTAATACATATATACATGCATAGGTGTATGTATATATTTATCAATATATGAATGAGTTTTAATCGAGTCGAGCTAACGAGTCGACTCGAGTATAAACGAGCGAGCCTAAACAAATTTTAGCCGAGTCGAGTTGAGTTTTATCGGGTATGTGTTATTTACAAATCGAGCTGGTATCTGCTTTCACGAACGAGCTTTTTTTTTCACGAGTCGAATTCAATTCGAGTTTAACCGAGCGGGCTGTTAAACAGACTAGTTCATTTACAGCCCTAGTAATATCATTATAATAGTATAATATATAGTGAGGATAATGTTAGTATAGTTAACTATCATAATATGTTTTTTTTTTTAATGGAAATGATGAACTTCATTAACTTAAAGAAATAGCAGGAGCCTACCTACAATCTAGTTGAATAAACAGTTCAACAGCATTTGTTTCTAACTCTAAAGATGCCTTAGCAAGAGAATGAGCAAAAACATTGCTACTTCATTTACCAAAAACAGTTTTCCAACTACTAAAGTTTGAAAGAAGAACCTTAGTATCATTGAGAATCATTCCCACCCTATCCCCTCTGTCCCTTTGTTGTTGAAGACCAAGAACAACTTGTCTGGAGTCACCTTCTAGAATAATTGAGCTCAACCCCAGTTCAAATAGACTAGCCTTTGACAGCTTTTTAGTAGCAAGAACCCGACCCTCATGATCTCAAGCCAGAATTCCATACCCTGCGCTTCCTTTTGACTCAGATAAGGCAGCATCCCAATTTATCTTGACTTGACCATATGGAGGAGGAGACCCCCTCGTACATTCTACCATGGACGCACTAGAAAAGGCTTTGGAACCAAACTGGACTGCTTGAAACTGAGTAACCAATTCCTTTGCCTTGCAAACTAGAACAGAAGGATGATCAAATAAGCCTTCAAAAATGAACTAATTCCTTCTGTGCCGTATACTCCTGGTTGTAACTGCAAAATTATCCAACACTTCCTGGTCACAAATGGGCATCTGCCCCTCAACCAAATCTTTGAAGCTACCTAGCCTAATAGAGCTTTTGTTGATCATTGTTGGCCCTTGACTCCACACATCCATAGCTGAGACACAGGTTCACAAAGCATGAGTCACGGTTTCTTCTTCCCTTAGACATATGGGGCACAAAGGTGATTCAACAACCTTTTTCTTGAAGAGATTCAGACTTGTTGGCAATGATTCAAGACATGCTCTCCATAAGAAAACTTTCGTAGCATTGGGAATTCTGAATTTCCAACATGAGGTCCACTCTAATTGTTTATGTTTTCCAGATGATGAATGTCCTTTAGGCCTGTTAACAATCTCCTTTTGCAAATGATAGGCACTCTTTACTGAAAAGGGTCCATCTTTTGTACCCAACCATATCAATCTATCTCTGGCTCTAACTGAGCTAAGAGGAATTTTTTGTATAGTAGCAACTTCATTCTCCCCAAACATAGCATTAACCCTCTCCATCTTCCACCGCTTGGTTTCAACATCTATGAGTTCAGCAACCCTTGCAGATTCTAGTAAGTAGTTAATGGGAGACTGAGTCTTATAGCTGGTAGGAATAGGTAACCACCTATCCTTCCAGATTAAAGTGTCAGCTCTATTACCAATCCTCCGAAAAGACCCTTCCTCCACTAAACTCCTAGCAGCCCAGACACTCCTCCACATAAATGATGGCCTTGACCCCACCTTAGAATGAAAGAAATTAGAAGAAGGAAAATACTTCAGTTTCAACACCTGTGAAGCCAAAGAATTAGGATGTTAAAGAATCCTCCACCCTTGTTTAGCCAACAAGGCCAAATTAAAACTTTCCAATTCTCTAAATCCTAATCCTCCAACAACTTTAGACTTCCCCATTTGTTGTCAAGAAACCCAATGGACTTTATTTTCCTGTTGTTGCTGACCCCACCAAAACCTATACATGACCCTATTGATCTCTCGTAGAAGGGCTTTAAGCAATTTAAAAACACCCATACAGTAAGTAGGGAGAGCTTATATAACAGCCTTTAAGAGGATCTCCTTCCCTGCCTGAGAAAAGAGCTTTGTTTTCCAATGGCTAATACAAGTTCTAACTCTATCCAATATTCCTTTGAAGGCCTAATACCTTGACTTGCCAATGAGAGCAGGTAAGCCAAGGTATTTTTCATAGCAAGAAGTAGATCTGAGCCTAGCCATCCCCAATATATACTCCTTAGTAGCCCTCTTAGTGTTTTTACTGAAAAATATGGAGGTTTTATCTGTGTTTAATTTCTGCTCTGATGCCCTTTCATAAAGACAAAACATTTCACAAATTTTAGTCCATTCCATAGCATTTGCTTGACAAAACAACAAGCTATCATCAGCAAAGAAAAGGTGATTGATGCGGAGATTACCCCTGCCAAAAGGAAAGTCATGTATCTATTTAACTATTTCAGCATGATTCAAAAGGGAACTTAGAGCCTCAACAACTAGAATGAAAAGATAAGGGGAAATAGGATCCCCTTGTCCTATGCCCCTAATAGGTTGGAACCAGCCTTGAGGAGAACCATTAACGAGCAGGGAATAAGAAACAGTTTCAACACACTTCATAACCAACCTAATCCATCTGCCATTGAAACCCAGCTTGCTCATGACCTCAGCCAAAAAACTCCACTCCACTCTATCATAAGCCTTACTCATGTCCAACTTCAAAATCATATACCCTTGTTGCCCCTTCCCCTAAGACTTCATCGAATGCAAGGTCTCAAAAGCCACAACAACATTGTCAAGGATCAATCTTCCAAGCACAAAGGCACTTTGTGTAGGGGATATAATTCAATGAAGTATAAGTTTAAGCCTGTTTGCCAAGACTTTAGATATCACTTTGTACAATACATTACACAAAGAGATAGGTCTATAATTAGTAACAGTTTGTGGCTTTTTGACCTTAGGAGTTAGCACTATATATGTCTCATTGATACTGCCAATATCACCTACAGAATTGAGGACCTCAAGCACAGCTTTAGTAAGGTCACCACTCACTGTATTCCAATGTTTTTGATAGAAGACTGCTGAAAAACCATCTGGGCCAGGATACCCCAGGGGGTTCATTTGGAACAAAGCTGCTTGGACTTCTTCTTTTGTAAATTCTTTTACTAACATACTGTTCATTTCCTCATCTACCAACTATCATAATATGTTAGTATTAAGTATTAGTAACTTAATAGTATTAGTATAACTACTAATGCTATATCACTAAATGATACTATAGTGATATAATCAATGATCATATAAGTGATATTCCATCATGGTAATTTATATGTTAGTATTAAGTATAAGTAACTTAATAATATTAGTATCAATAGTATTACTAATATTTATATAAGTTAATATAATATATATATATAAAGTATATTGTATTAATGTAAATATCATAGTATATTGCATTTGTTTTTACAAATTTATATTTTATTAAAATCGAATCAGACCAGAACCGGTAAAATCGGATGTACCGATTTAAGGAATACCTAGCACGTAATTGGTTTTTGAAAATGTAAAATCGGTACATAGCAGTTCGGTCTTAAATTTTCTCGAATACCAGACCGAATCAGACCAATTACCCCCCTAGACCTAGCTAGCGTTCCTATCCCTACATAAGACGGAATTTTGACTTTGCCGTAAACCGACTCGGCATGCCCAACCCTACTTATATCACGGAATCCCAACACGTTGTGTTAGCTGATGGAGTGTACTTTTGAGTTCCGACTTAATTGTGTGATAAGTACTTCAAAACGCGCAAACCATTAACGAAAGGACAAAGACGTGGATCAGTCAAATTCGGTACTGTAGAAGAGACACGGTCCCCAATATTGAAGTTATAAAATATGATTTGTAATATTTAAACTTTTATAATTATTTTTTATAAATCAAATCATGCCATATCATTAATATGGGATATCTATCCTCCACACTAACTTGCCTTGCAAATGGATTTTATATATATATATATATATGTGTGTGTGTGTGTGTCCATCGGCAATATTACCAAAAGAATATTAGCTAGTTTGGTTTGAATATTAAGAGTATCTTAGATCATTGATAAATAGTAGTAAAATGGTTTATAAATAATAATGAATAGTTTAAACTGTTTGTGAATGGTTCTTCTATACATAAGCCACTGTTCACTAACACCATACACTTGGCGTGGCACTTTTTTTTTTCTCCTTACCTGAATGGAACGTGCGTTTTGGTTTTCAGAAATCTTCAAGTATTTCTTCACATTTTCTTCTTCAGTGTTGCTCAGTCGATCTGCTGTGTTTCTCTGCCGATCTCCCGTGCTTCTATGAATCTGTGTTTTTGTGTGTATCCATCCATTCCTTTTTTTATTCCTTACTCACATTGTACTTTTTTAGTTCAATCTAAAGCCAAAGTTTGAATTTAAGGAAGTGTATGAAGGATCTATATTCCATCGTAATGGATTCTACCAAGTCAAAAGCCAAAATTATGGGAAACAAATCCTCCATTCGCAACAAGAACCTTCTTTCCTAACTTCCATCCCTAAGATTTTAAACTTTTTAAAGGGGGAAAAAAGAAAAGTAAAGTAGAACCCCAAATGGGTTTTTGACTTGTTTCCCTTATGATCGGAAAAGAGATAAATCAATCTGCTATAAAAACATTTCTGAAGCTAGCGGCTACTCCCGGAAACTCTTTATCACCTGATTCTATTGCTCTTCATGGGCTTTAAGGGAAGATATTATGGTCAGCTAAAAAAAGATAATTATGAAACATTATTTCTTCAAGCAATTGAGAGAACACAAATATTCGCACCAGAGCCAACACTCCCAAATCTATCTTGCATAAAGATAACATCGTTTAGAACTTGTAGTTCAAGTTAGATAAGACAAACCACTTGCAATGTGACCAACAGGCAAAGTACTTGTCAAAGTAATAGGTCGCAAGTTTTTTAAGGCTTCAGGAATTTGGTAGGATCTCTCACCTTGTGACAAGTTACCGAATAAATATACAGGTTGCTTCCATTGTCTGAATCATTTTTTCATATTTATTTTCACAACCCAATCTTAAGTATAGCACGGGAGGCCATCACTGTGGAGAGAAGAGACAAAGGAGCTACACACATTCGACCGATTTTTGGGGCAGAGGCCCATTTTGGAATTTTGACTCACATTGGGTTTTATAGAGAGAAGCGGCTGAGGAGATTAGTGCTCGCTGATCATCAAGTCTCAGGCATAGGGACGAAGGCACGAGAGATTCACAGAGAAGATGAGACAAACCCCATTGGGGAGGAAGACGCGAAGGGGAAGATGTTGGGGCGAGAGAGGAGCCAGTTCATTTGTTAGTGAACCCGGTATGACACATCAGGTATGGGGTGTAAATTAGATAAATCAACTGATGAGAAGAATTTCTCTTTGTAAATAGCATTGAAGTAATTTAAAAAAAAAAAAAAAAATCTGAGAACACTTGTATTCCTAAACACAACCTAAATCTATTGTCACGATCAATATAGATTGCAACCACACTATCAACTCTTTATATTTTCAAGCAAATAACTACGCCTACGAAAGAATATGTGGGCAGTGGGCAGTGGACCTCTTGATGCCCATGAAACAATAGAAGAAGCCTCGGAAACTACATTTATACGATAGGGGCTTTGAGAAGAATGCTATTTAAACCAACACCAATAGGCCCATAATAATACATGATTGCCGAAGTAGATTTGGATCATGGGATTGGGTTGGAGATAAGGGAGAGAAAATTATACACTTTACGGGCTAGAGTTATCACAACGCCTTAATTCCTTTCCGTGATCCTTTGCTTTTGTTTTGTTTTATTTTATTTTCCCGACTCTGATCTGAGTACTACTAACTACATGATGATCCGATGATAAATAAAATATTTAGAAATAATTAAAAATAATTAATATTTTTTGTAGCTCTACATGATGATCGATAATTTGTCATTTTGTAGAACATCTACAATTTAATTAGATGCTGTACTTATAATTACAAAAGTAAGCAATGAGAAAACTGGCTTGCTGTCACTCATTTTATTTGACCATTTCATTATCTGCCGCCTAGATCTCTAACAAGACCATTTACATACATGCTTGGTTCCCAGGAAAATTAAGGAAGCAATGAGAAAAACTGGCTTGCTATCTGTCACTCATTTTAGTCGCATTCATATTAATTAACCTGATGCTGATCTAGATGTGATCAGAGAATGATCTCTCACTGTTGGAAAGGCAAAATTGGAATTGGTCTCTCTTTCTCTTTCTATATAATTATGAACACTCCTTGACCATTAAAATTTAAAAGAAAGACGACAATATATAAGAGTACTAATACTCCATGTGCATATATGGGAGGATCCACCCAAGTGGAAATTAAGGTACAAAATACATGCATGCAATGCATCTCTCTCTTAGGACCACAATCTTTAAAGCAAACCAATCTATTTTTTGTAATTATTGGATGGTCTGGCCTGAATTTTGTTGGTCTACAAGGATACATGTAATAACAACAACCTTTCATGGAGAACATGACATGCTTTTAATCACTTTTACTTGAAACATGATCCTTCAGTACGTACTAATTGTCTGCATTTACAATTAGCTAATTAAATTACATTGAACGATCGAGATTTCGAAATTAAGGAATCTAGAGCCTTCCTCATCATAAATGAAAGAAAAGAGATGATCATGTTAGAGCATTGAACTTTGAAAAGTTAAACTATTTTTATTTTTTGTTTGAAGGTTTGAGAAAGTTATAATGATTAGCTTGACAAAATTGTAATAATTAGTTTGAAAGTATTTGTATTTGAGTGGTGTTTTGAAAGAAGATGAGATGAGATGAGAATTTTGTAATTGAAATTTTTTCCAAACAAGTCCTAAAAATCAAAACCAATTACCTTCATTATAAGTTTTGGTATCGGTGACCACAAGATCGAAATCAGCACTACAAGAAAAACGAATATTTATGATTGATTATTTTGCGATGAGAATGACTATATGTGATGAAATCAGACTCGTTTTAGCAAGAAATAGTCATTTTTACAAGAAGTAATTTGTGACAGGTAAGCAGTTTTTTTGTAATACGATACCCCTACCCAAGTGTTTGAATTCTAAAAAATTTTCTTTCAAGGTACCAACTGAGATGAAAGGACCATCCATGGTAATTGAATCTGAATTTCTTGCGCGCTTAAATTTATAATACACCATCATTATATTTTCCTTTTCCTTTATGAAAAAAATAACAACAATAGCAATTGTACGTGAAGGTTTTCACAAAATTGGTAAGTAATTATTTTGACAACACGACTGAGAAAAATCTAATTAGACATACAATATACAAAATGAGAAAAAGGTCTGTAATTTACCATTTTAGAGAGCGCAGATCAGCACTCAACACTCTCTCTCTATCAGTTATTCTTCATGGGTGCCACCTGTCTTGCTAAGCTAAATCATTCTAGACCCTTCGTATCATATCTCCTCCTCATGTGTCTCCCCTCTCACTTTTTTGATATGGAAAATCATAATTTGTCTTAAGAGTGTGTCCCTTTAATTTTATTTTATTTTATTTTTTAATAATTCTTTATTTAATAATTAAGAAAATAATTATTAATTTAAAAAATATTTAAAATAAAAATACAATTTATACTAGGGATACACCAATTGGGCAAACTTGGGTGGTACAATAGAATTACCCTTGTGATAATTTTTTCAATACTTTTCTAGAAAAATCTAGTTGTAAGCACAATTACGCACTAATATATGTATCAATTTAATGTAATTTATCAACGAGTAGATTTTATTGAAAACAATACTAATTTAAATTTTGAATATGAAAAAATCAATATTGATATGTAAATTAATATGTAAATTTGAATATGTAAATTAATACACGACTTTGTTTATATATAACAAAACTCTACTTTTCCGCCCCTCCTGCGCCAATAGCCCCAACAATCTTTCACAAACATTTCTCTCTCCCCATGTATCCGTCCCTCTCTCTCTCTCTCTCTCGGATCTCTCTGTTATTGGGTCACGCTCTCTCTTCTCTCCTCTTTGTTTCACCGATGTTCTACCAACAGCAGTTTCCGCCATCTTCCTTCCTCCATCTATCTCTGTAACTCTTCTTTTCCATCTCCCTCTCTCTCATTGTCTCTCTATCACTTGGTTGCACTTTCTCCTCTCTTATCTCTGTTACATCCAACTTCCATCACCAAGAGCCACAACCCTCCACGGCCTGCAACCTCATGCCGCCTTAGTACTACCTCGGTGTAAGGACCTCTCAAATCTGCCTTGTTTCTGTTTGTTAAATCCTCTCATCATCAATTGTTTTTAGATCTAAACATATATACTACATAGTTTTTATTTTATCTGACTTGTTGTTTGGTTTCATCCGATTTGATGCATATCTAGTGATTTCATTATTTCAAATGAAGGATAACCCAAAATATACATATGAGTTATTTACACAGGTTCTAAAAATCCAAACAGCTTCAACTGAGAAGAGAGACAGAGATAACTCATACCCACGTGATGTTGAGAATCACGGGCAAGGGGAAAAAATCCAACGTTAAAGAACCCATAAGTTTGTGTGAGGAAGTGGGGAGTAAAGAACACTAGAAACAGGAGAAAGTGAGAGGAAAGAGATAAACAATGTTTTTGCATACAAAGGCTCTAAAGCGACACGTCAGAGTAGAAGTACTGAAAAAATACAATTTACACAATTGGTGAAATGAAGAAAAAGGACAAAAGGTAAGAGAATTTCTTAGAAAACACGGGGCAAATTTGGAAAAAAAAAATAGTGAACCAAAATTACTATTCATATGCTATAAACACTTAGCACTCTGATTGGAATATCCAAATATAAAAATGTTATAGATTTTAGCTACTAAATAAAATTGTTCACATTGAATATCATAGGGTAGCTACAATAGCTTTTATTTACAGTAATTCTAAAATTAAAATCACATTTGATAATTACTGTACATATATCAAATACTTATTTTATTATTTCTTTTATAACATTCTCTCTTCTCTCTATCTACATCCATACACTTCTCTCAATTTTTTTAAATTAAATAGTAAAATATGATAAAATAAAATAAATTAATAATTAAAATATGATAAATTAAATTAAATTAAAAATTAAAAAATTAAATATTTTGAAAATTATTAATTACTCATTACTATATAATAAATAAATAGATAATTCAATGTGGAGATGTGATGTGAATAGTCAAAGTTCAATTTATCTTATATTATTTTATTGTTATATAATAAAAAATAACTATTATAATGTGGAGACTTATATAAATGGAATAGCTAAAATTTAAATTCATCTTATATTTATCAAAAGTGTCATTTACATATGCATAATCTAATAACAATGCTCTTAATCGAGTTAGAAGAAGAAACTTTAGACAAATTCACAGAAGACAAAATAGAGAAATCTACATGGGATAGAACAAAAAAGTTGAATAAAAAATCACCATCGTTTTTTGGATTGTCACTTTTATATATATAGAAGCTAGATATAAATTTTATAATAAAATTATTAACTTTGTAATATAATATAATATCATATTAAAACACGTCAATTTATATATTTACTTTTATAAAATTTCTTTATAGTTTAACATGTCTCTAAATAAAATAAAATGAAGTGTTCTTTTAACCTATAAATTAATTTTCAAACCATGGCAAACTCGGCGAGAACAACGTTTTATGACAGGGAAGGAGCCACGTACTCGGGCCCAAAATGTGTTTGATGACAACATGATTACTTTAGAACAAAAAACACATGATAGATTCACGGGACTCTTCCTCCTCACCAAACCAAAGTATTTAGGGCCGGGGGAAGTTTGTCGAAGCATGTTATAATAGGTACAAGCTAGATAGCAGCATCCATCGATCCCCTACCTTTTTTCTTTTCAGTTGCCTTGTTCAACCACACAAATATAAACTTCAAGGGAACTTTTTGAAAAGTTTCTTGCTCAAAGATGTCGCCTTTCTCAAAGTTTAACTGTTGATGTCTTGACAGGTTGAGGTGAGCTGCAGACAGAGAACGACTACGGACGTGACTGGCGGCCTGCATGGAATCTATTGCTCGTTATATAATAACGTTCTCTGAATGTTGGTTAGAATTTTCTCGTCCTCAACTTCCATTGAGCCCTAACCCTAGATCTAGTGATGTTTTCACGTTAGAGTATTGTACAATATCTATAAAGAAATTATTATTAAAAAAATTTTACAAAATGTAAATTAAATCTATTTTATAATAAAATAATTTTATAATTTAATTAATTATATCAAATCATATGAATTTATAAAATTATTTTTATGGCTAAAGTATTTTTCATTCAATATATAACTAGATTGAATCATTGATCATTATAATAAAGATTATCCTAAAAACATAACTTGTTCAAAAAATAATTCAATTGTTGACTTGATTAAATAATACTGGGGCCCATACAGTATATCATGTTCTAGTATCCATTCCTTCTTTTTCAAAGATTTAATTTGCTTTTGTTTTGTTTTGCATGTGATCTGCACCAGTACCATACTCACGAGCAGATCATGACTAATTACGGTTCAAGGAAACATGAAATAATATATATATCAAGATTCCTACAAATGAAACTCTTTCTCGTTCTTGGGTTTCGAGATTGTTAAGGGAGAACCGCACATGATAAATAACATATATTGATATTAATTAGACGAATGGGTGCGAACTCAGATGCATGCAATCCATGATAATTGAAGAATAATTGTCACCTATTTCATAAATCCTTTTATATTTCTACCGATTTTAGTCGTCTTTTATCTTTTATTGTTGTCGTGATTCATGATCGAGTTCTGAAAAATCAAAACCAATATATATTGTAGCAAGTCACAAGAAAAAAAAAAGTATATGCCATGCATTCATGCAGCAATCATTAATTCAACCAAAAAGATAGAACACCATGAATGCTAGCTAGCAATCAAATTAATAATTAACTCTTATCGGTAGTATGACATTATGGATTGAGAATCTACTATCCTTCCGTCACTGATCCTATCGTGTTTCTTTTGTTATTCTTTTTTAATCAGACCGACCATGTGATCTTCATGCACAGTAACCCCACCTTTTTCTTCATTGATACAAACAAGGAATCATTAAATTTGTTTACTTATTGTTTTGTTTTCTTTTTAAACTTAATTTCAGAATATGGTATATAATATGGTGAAGAGTACTCTAGGGACCGGAGTTTTATCGTTTTCTTGAACCCATTATAAGAAAAATGATTTTTTATATCATTTAAACTGAATGAAAAAATATAAAATGATTACAAAAAAATATATTTAAATAATTATTTTATATTTTTTATATGTAACTTAAGTGATATAAAAAAATCTTTGTTCTTGTAGTGACAATCCGGCCGACTATTATTGTCTGAGAAGATAGGGAGACAATATGATCAGGTTAAAGACCAGAAAAGAAACAAAAGGTCAAAAGAAAAAAGTAGGGACTGTTTGATTGAATGAATATGATCCAGAATGACGAAAACACGTGATGTAACAAATTAAGAGAAGTAAATTATTCATTGCACATGAAAGGTAAAAGCGGAGGAACCT
The DNA here is from genome assembly GCA_011037825.1 of Carya cathayensis. Lineage (NCBI taxonomy): Eukaryota > Viridiplantae > Streptophyta > Magnoliopsida > Fagales > Juglandaceae > Carya > Carya cathayensis. Next base: position 212,588 of record QGSO01000518.1, read on the forward strand.
TTCATGTGACATGACCCTGCTTTCCACACCACGTGCCCTTTAAAGAGGTGGCCCCGATCAAGATGAAAGTGACTGCAGCTAGCTAGCTAGGTACGTAGGGACCATTAATCGAATTTTTTCCTCGATGAGACAAAATAGTGATCAATGACTTTCTGATATGCTAGCTTGAATATTGGAACGAGAGAGTAAAGAAAGGGGAAATTAAGCACGAGTTAATTTGGCCCTAACAAGTGATCGAGGTCAAAGTTTACCATGCATCACTTATCATAATTAAAAATTTCCTCAAAGACGGACTTTTTTCCGATTAGGCCTAGTTTGTTTTCATAAATTAGATAATTATAAGATGAGTAGAGGTAAAAATATTAAATAAAATATTATTAGAATATATTTTTTTAATATTATTTTTATTTCACTACAAGAAAAATAGAGTTTTTGTGAATAATTTATTGTAATGAAAAGACTATTTGCAACTAATTTTGATTGTAAATAGTCTTTTTGTTGCAATAAATTAGTCATAAAAGTTCATTTTTCTTATAGTGTTTTAAAATTTAAAAATATTATATTTTTTATTTTATTTTGTATGAGAATTTAAGAAAGCTGTAATAATTAGATGAGATGAAAATAATTAAGAAAACAAACGAGGCCTAGAGGTTCAATATATGAAATATTTAATTAAATAAATTAAAGTATATTGTCAAATATGAGCTCAAAACTTTTGATAATGTAAAATCATCATTTGTTTTAAAAACTTAATAAAAATAGATTTAGTTATTTATAATTTATCTTAACAATACATTTCTAATTTAAAAATCTTAATGATTAATTTTTATAGAAGAAAAAGATTTTGAATTAGAGTTTGAGCCTTTAGTTCTTCTAATCATATATTTTTTATAATATAAAAAGAGATAAACACAACATATAAACTTATCTATATTAAATAGTATGTGTGAACAACGCTGAACCTCAATATTATATACAATTATACAATAGGATGCTTCTTCTGTAAATTTTGTCAAATTGTATAAACTATTTAGATAAAATAACTTAAGAAATCTTGATCTTCTCTCCTCTCCTCTTTTTCCTAGACATGTAATAATTTAATATGTTATCTCCTCATCAGTCATCAGCTCGCGCGCAGTTTCCATCTCTGAGCAACCAAACAAAAGGTACGAATGGATAAGGGTCCCTATAATGGAGAAGTTGGTTTGGTTTAGTGAAAGCGAGGAAGGGAATGGCGTGGGGACTCCCATATATAGGACACATGCATCCCTTCCACAATGACCTTCCACTTATTTGCTATTTACCATTTGCGTGCATGGGGGTTTTGTGACCTTTTTGTTTCAGTAGTAATAGGGCCGGCGGAGGAGGAGGATGGCCACTCATTCTCAATGACGCGTCCATGGAGCTCACGTAACCACTAACCCATCTGGTGGTTGCTGGCTCTCCATCTGAGGGACTCTCGTCCTCTGGATTTCACATGATTCTGACACTTTGAGTAGTACTGTTCCATGCACATGGTACTGTTCCATGCATATATATTTATATTTATGAAATAGTTAACGTTATTTTCTCTACTTAATTGCCCCTAATAAAAGCTCATACATTTCTTTTCTATTCATGACTAATGACTTGCTTAAGAAAATCCGTTTCTAGCCATATATTCGATCGCCATTAATTCTCTTATAAAAGCGACAACTACATATGACGATCGTTTGCTTGCCTTTCCGGCTAATCCCATTAATTTTGGAGGGCTTACAGGTCTTGAATAATGAACAAAATAGTACTAAATTAGATTTAGGACGTCCATGCATGCATGTAGGGATCTCGTTAGGGACACACACGTACATATATATATATCACATCGAGGTATCTCTCAAATTCATACAGATTAAAGTTACGTTTGACCTGATTCCAGATGAATAGTAAATAATAGTAAAAAAAGTAATAAATAATTAAAAAAATTAATCATTTATAAATATTAATAGTTAATTATTTGTAAATAATAATTCACTTACCAAACAGCCTAAAGAATCCCAATTCAAACACAAGTCCGGCCGGGGGGATTCATGTTGGGTGGAGAAGGTATATATAGGACATTTTCGAAATATTAGTTAGTCCAAACATTTCCCTACGGCTACCTATTAACCTATTAATTAGGTCCAGTTCCCTTCGATCTTCATCTCTCCGGCCGCCTGCGTAACGTTTGCATTAATTTCTTTTTTCCCCCATTTATATCCATGCATGTTCAAGACATGCAGCATTTCCTGACCTACCATAGTGATAGTACATTATACCATTACAGGAGGAAGAAAAAAGAAATATAGACATAATCGATCTATGTTCCCCCGTCCCCCGGCGCGGGGACGTGGAGTTTTTCGAAAAGGACAATAACCCATAACTCTTAAAATGAAGGAAGATAATAATTTAAATTACAGGTCAACGAACAACGTACTATATATATATATATATATATATATATATATATATATATCATATTCATGAATTTTATTTTTGACAAGAGTAAGTTTGTACACCATTTTTACCACCTTCTCAGTCTCGTGTATATATGCTTTTAATTTATGCTAAATGTACAGTATAATTAATCCAGGTGACTATACGCACAAACAACCAAAAACCTTTAGATGACTATATTCATGAACATTTCCATACAGAATCTGATGTGGTGATGATTTGTTACTTAGAATGTGCGAATGAATAATATTGATTATGCAAGCTGCTGTTAAAATACGTACACTCACTCTAGACTTTCAAAGGAAAAATTGAAACCTTAAGGCTCTTGCTACATTAATTAAGAATGTGTTGATGTTTTTTCTCAGCAATTGAGTTTTGTTGAAAAGTTTCAACACAAGAAGTTTGGTGAATGATACATTTAGATCAAAGAGTAAAAGTCATTCATCTTGAATTCTAAACCATTTTCAGTTCTCACACATTGTATTTTTGTTTGAAATTGTGTAAGCATTAGATTATAAAAACCTATAAAAATAGATTTCACTTCAAATTTGGATTTCATTAGATATACCAAGTTGATCTTGAGTGATTGTCAACAATGGTTAGAAAATATTTAAAATCATCGTGAGTAGGTATTGAAAATGGACCTCATATATCACAGTAAATCAAATGGAATGAAGAAGTAGATTTACATGAGTAGATTGGAAAAGATAGACGTTTCTGTTTTGCCAAAAGGCATACAGTACAATTTATCATGAACAATTTTATTCTGAAAAAACAATGTTTCGAATAGATTTAGCAAGAACAAGCAGTCTAGATGACGATGGATGACCTAACCTATTATGCCAAATCCTAAAACTTGAATTAGATACAGAGTTGACACTTAGTAAAACAATGGAATTATTGACTGCACTCACTAATGGTTGCTACAGAACATACAATCCAGCTACTCTTCTACCTTCCCAACCATCTTCCATGGGATAAGGCCCTGAATATAATAAACATCAAGCATGAAAATAAAGCTGCAATTCTGATTAGAAGTTAACTTAGGAATTGAAAGAAGATTATATGAAAAACTTGGTACACATTACATCTTTTAATACTAAGCTATCAAATAATTGTACAGTCCTAAGATGCGTGACTGCAACATTTTCTCCATTTGAGAGTTTAACAAATGTGTTTAGGATTCATGTGAATGTAGTAAAAAGCTTGACTAGATGTATAATGTGGTCGATGGCACCTGTGTCTATGATCCAGGTGTTTAAAACAAAAAATGGAAATTCAATTTTATTGGATAAGAAACTTGAAAGGCATGTTGATGTGTTATTATCTTTACCTGATAAAGCAGGTAATGCATTTGGGCTAGAAGAAATGTTGGCTGCTTAATGAATGGTGTTTTGATAATATGGTTGTGGGCGAATTAAGGCAAGTAGTTGCTGATATACTTTTGGAGAGAGAGATGCAGAATTTTGATCAAAGGGTGTACTCATAGGTTGAGTCATTATTTGATTTGCTGATGAAACTCATACCCTTTGCTTGAAGTTTGGAATTAAGGTACACATGCAGTTTATAACATTTATCCACCGTGTGATTTGTCATACAATAGTGAGTACATAAAACCTTCTTATTTTGTTGCTTTCCAAGATTTGGTCTTGCATTATCAACCTTTTTGTTCGTAAAAACTATTGTTTCCACTCCAGATTTAACCATAGACCCAACTTCCCTCTATTTCTCCTCTTGAATTGCTGAAGAAAAAACCTTAGTAATTGGTGGCAATGGTTCCATCAATAGAATTAGTCCTCTGATATGAGATAACTTCTCATTTAAACGCATAAGAAACATGATAATGTTTTGACGCTAGTGATACTCCAAAAAAATGCATGTAGCGCCACAAGTACGGTTTCTATATGTTCCACATGTGCAATTATGTATTTAATTATAATTCAACAACTCATCTCAGAAACATTTTAATTTTCGATAGTATATACTCACTGAGTTTTGATCTTGAGTCAGCGAAGAAAGTTCCTTTTGCAGTTAGAAGATTCTTGGTCCATTACCTTAGCAGAATTGATCTCGTAAGTCCTCCCACATCTCTTTTGTTGTTTTGCATAAATGATCATCTCTCCAATTTGTTTTGATACGGAATTCTGGATCCACAAAAGCACCATGCTATTACAGTGATCCCACACAGCATATAATGGATCTGTGTCAGTTGGCTAAACAACTACTCCATTTATGAATCCCATTTTATTCTTGGCCTTCAAAGCCATCTACATTGATTTACACCAGCTATGATGATTATCTCCCATAAGCACCTTAGACACAAGCATGGATCTTGGCGAATCTCCATTTTGTAAATGGTAAGGATTTGAATCATCAACATTCAACAATACAGAGGCCATTGAAGCCATTTGCAATGAACAAAATCAATTTTACAGAAGCAAAACCCTAAGGTATCCGCTCTAATACCATGAAGCAGATTGAGCAAATCTTGGAAAGACTAAAAGAAAAGATTTCTGATTCTATTATTTGAACTGAATTTACTAGAGATGCGTGCTGTATTTATGTAGAAAGGAAATAAAAGCAAAGTAACTAACTAAGAGAAGTAACTAAGTAGCTAACTGAAGTAACTAAGTACCTGACAAATTCTTCTACCAATTACAATATGCCAGCTCAGATTAATATATGTGATATAACGTGAAGTAATTTTTTGCCCTCCCTTAAGTTTGTGCCCACAACATGCATGTTTGCATAATCTATTCTAATGCATGGATGCTTATCATTCTTAATGGCTAGCACTAGTTTGGGACCTTTGTTGTAATGGTATTCTAATTATATTATTAGAATATTATTTTTCTTTTTAGATTTTTAAAAATTGAATTATTTATTATATTTTGTACGAAAGTTTGAAAGAATTGTAATAATTAGATAAAATTAAGAAGTTCCTTGTATCCAAACAACTACTAATTGTCAAACTGATCCATTGGTATTGTTTGCTAGGTGAAATATGTAGTTTATAAGATATATATTTAATTTTTTGAAAAAACACAAAAAGATCAGTGAGGGCTCATTTGGAAATAGATTCCATTTCAAAATTCTCATATATTCTCATCTCATCTCAGTCTCAAACTTAATGATAGAAGTCTCGAAGTTGGGAAGTTGTTAATTGGCAGAGACTTGATGTGTATGGCTGTTTGGGTTGATGAATATAATTGTGTGGACTGTTTCAAGTGGCTGTTTGGACTAATTATTGTGAGGTTGTTATGGATGGCTGAGTTTATTGTGGGAGTGTTATCGAGTTGATCATTTTTGCTACTTCTACTTGTGTGGATGCTCGGGACTAAATTATTTGTTTGTTTGAGGTAATTAAATAGGCTAGTGGCATATTAGTTTGGGTTACTTATTGATTTGGGAAAATGTCTATTTGCTTAGGTTGTGGAACTGTTAAAGGTCGGAATCAAGATTAAGATAACACGCTGCAAAGGTTGAGATAATCGAAGTTTTTATACTAGACTCTGCATAAAAAAGAAAAATGAAATGAGGTTGACTTTTGAAAATATGCATGGTTTTTTTTTTTAAAGAAATTTGAAAAATAACCTCAATTATTTATTTCAGCATTACTCATGATCTCTATATGAAAGAAAAAGTATTTTTGTCATGAATGATGTAAACATGAGCTTATTTTTGCATATTATTTCTAAACCTTGTAAAAAGAACGAAAATGAAATTTTTAAAGTTTTGTTGTGGTTAAGATGAAGATACTTTGACTTTGTTCTATTGAATATATGAAGTAATCTGAAGTTATTCAGTATTCTATTCTAGTATGATGTGTAAGCTGAAAAACTTTGGCATTAGTTTTTGATTTTGCATCTGAATATGATTTGATTCCGATGATATTTCCATTCTATTTTTGTTAATGCCCCCACTATGGGTATAATAGTGACATACGGCCCCACCACGGGTATAACAGTGGCATAAGGCCCCGTCATACGTATAATAGTGGTATACAATCCAACCATGGTTATAATGGTAGTTTATAACCCTACCACATGGATTAAATATGAAATATGACCCAACTACAGGTACAATGATGCTTTATAACTCTACCACGGAGGTTAAATATGGTATACGGCTTAGCCAAGAGTATAATGGTAGTTTATAACTCTACCACGAGGGCTAAATATGATATCTGTCCCAATATTATTCTTGTATGTAATATGAAGATGATGTTTTATTTTACGATATGCCAAATGATTTTCTTTTATGAATAAGAGAGTTTTCTGAAAACTTTACTTTAATATTTTGTAGTATGTTTTGTTTTGCATTCTGAAAGTAATTGTTTTTTATTCTATATTTTGAAATAAAAGTTTTGTTATTCATTCCAAATTCTGTAAATACTCATGTTTACATACTAGTATAGTGTATTTGTTTACTGAGTTATTAATAACTCACCCCTTTATCTCCATAATATTTTTCAGATGACTTTGATGATACAACTGAAGATCAATAATAGAGTACTTTGTGGTAGGAATTGTTGAGGGTAGTGGTTCAGTATCTTGGAGTACTAGCGTTGTTGGAAGATTTATTTATTAAGTAATTTGATTTCAGTATATTTGATAGTTATGAAGACTTATGTATTATTTCAGTATGCTCATGTTTGATAATTGATGTGTAGTTAATTATATTATAGGATTTATGTTTGATTTTAGAGTCTGCGCAAAGATATTCTGAATATGAAAGATATGATAGAATTTGTGAAGTGCTTATCAGGTTATAAAAGCTAACTCTCTGAACTTATGGGAAGAAAGCGTTACAATTCTTGAAATTAATCATTACAATTTTTTCAAACTTTAAAAAAAAAATTAACTTTTTCAAATATCTAAATAAAAATAATATTATAAAACTATATTCTAATAATATTTTAAATTTATAATTTTTTTATTCAATTTTTTACTCTTATTTTATAAATTTTAAAAATATTTAATTTAAATTATTTTATTATTATTTATAAATTATTTTACTATTATTAATAAAATTATCATCTCTGCTCCTCCGAAACGACGCCCGCGAGTCTACGTTACAAAAGTGCCATTGCGTACCTCTGTACCTGTCGGGGTCGTGCGTGCGTTTAAAGCCAACAGTTGAATGACTATATTTATTTATTTTTCTGTTTTTATTTCAGTAGCTAATTTGTTGTATTGGGGTTGCGCTTTTAAAGGTCAACAGGGTTTCCAGTAAATTCTCTGTAGAAAACAAAAGGATAGTGGTGGGTTACTACCTTACTATTATTTATTTATTATTTTTTCTGTATTTGATTTTTTTTAATTTTTTATTTTACTTAATAATTAAAGAAATAAGTATTAATAAATTTCTATATTTTTTTAATAATTAAAGATGTTAAAATAGTACCTAAAAAGATGATAAAAAAATTAAAACGAGCTTAAGTAGTAGATGGATATTGATAAGATAGAACTTAGGCTAAAATACAAAACACAATTCACCAGAGACAGTAATACTGCACTATGTACAGTTAAAACGATCACAGGTGGATGTAAAGTGTACATGTCCTTGTCACAGTCTCATCAAATGTTACAACATTATTTACATAGTTTTAATATAGAGAAGTTTCACAAATTTTTTTAAAAATAAAATAAATTTGAAATCTCAATAAAAACTTATTTTTTAATGACCAGTCCTTTTTTCGAAAAACAAAAATACAAAACTTATACATTATAAGACCTTATTTAATTACATAAATGAGATGAAATGAATAAAAAAATTATATTCTTAATATTATTTTTATTTTAGAATTTAAAATTTTGAATTATTTTTTATATTTTATTTAAGAGTTTAAAAAATAATAGTGATTAGATGATATGAGATAAAGATTTATGAAAACAAATCATGCCTAAATTTGGTCGAACGGTCAAAGAAAACTATTCAAAAGAGTAGCATGTGAACTTTACACGCAGCTCATATTGCACGTGAGTTTCACGCTTCGCCATGTTAGAGAGTGTTTGCTGGCTGCACCACTAGGATCAATGGCTTCTGATCTCTCAGATGTGACCACTGCTTTTTTTTTTTTATACCTAAAGTCCACACACACCACCATAGACAGTGATGGTCCTATGCTGATGTATCAATACGTTCTCTGGTTGTTACATTCCTATGTTTCTGTGTTCTTTAATCGATGATCAAGACAAAGTGATCGTAGAAGACTCCTACAGCCAGTCTAGACAAACAAGTTACAACACATACCGTCTCACTATAACTTTTAGTCACAATTTAGTAGTTTGTTTATCAAACTATTCCAAAACTGCTTCAAACAGCTTCCCCTTAGTGAAAAATGAGTGAAAGCTATTTTTTAGTTTCAGAGCTCTTTTTTTTTTTTTTTTACTAGTATTACATTTATTTGTTTTTAAATGATTATTAGAAACTTAAGTCTCATTGAATTTTGTATCACCTAGCCCTTAGTTTATATCTATGAATATGTTTGCTTATAAGAAGAAGAAAGGAAAGAGAAAGAAAAAGTAAAAAAACAATAATAATAATAATAAGGAAAACTCTTATTGTAGGCATGATGCGGACGAATTTGCGCACCGGCAGCTGACGTGGATTAATAAAACGGGGCGTTTTGGTCTGTTCCCATCTTCATTGTAAATGAAACTGAAATGAAAAGCGTCGTTTTGGTTTTGGCAGAGTGGGAAGTGAGTCTCTCTTCGTTTTCACTTGGTTTTAGAATTCCAAATTTTCCCCCTTGCCATCGGCTTCACACTTTTCCGAAAGAAACCCCACACTCATATCACCGAAGCTGACTGAAGAATCCCCCCACACTCATCGCCGAAGCTGACTGAAGAATCCCCCCACACTCATCGGCAGTGGTTTTGCTCACCCCTATTTCGTTTCATCGGCAGTGGTACTGGAATGGGCTTGGGACCCCCTGTTGCGTCTTTCTATGTAACGGAGGTTTGTTACAATTTTGTTTAATTGATTCTGACTTACTTTTTCTTGGTTGACGCAAGGAAGTTCTTGTTTCTTATCCGCTTTTGTCCCATCTGTGTGATTAGGTTTCTCCTGCTTTTGTGAGGGGTACTTATGGAAGCTTTATTCAAATTGCAACATGTCTTGGACTTATTGGAGCTCTGTTTATTGGAATTCCTATCAAAGAAATTGCGGGCTGGTAAGATATACTAATCCCTTGGCATCTGTATTTCACGTTTGACAATTTCATATACTTCTTAATCCATGTGCTCAGGTGGCGCATCTGCTTCTGGATATCTACAATTCCAGCTGCAATACTACTTGTTGCCATGGTGTTTTGTGCAGAGAGTCCCCCCTGGCTATATAAGGTTTCCTTTCACTTGTTTTCTGTGAGAAGGACCAGAACAGAGAAGGACTACTTGAGGAACCTGTCAAAAAAACAGAGACGACTTGAGGATCAAAATAGAGAAAGTGAGAGATAGATGAAAATAAATGTTAACTGATGAGAGGGTTGGTGGTTACACTGAAAATGGTGGAGAAGATTCACCGGAAAACGTACGTAGATGGTCGGGGAAGAACGTCTCGCACGCCTAGACGGGATGAAATGAGAAAGCTTCTGAAGGAAGCCTCGTTTCCCTCTTTTTCTTGTTTCCATCCTTTTTTTTTTTTTGCTTTTTTTAACATGCCACTTGAGCATTCGTCCACATATTGGTGCGCCGTGTGCTTACATATAGAACTATTCTAATAATAATAACAATAATAATAAACCCCCTTTCGGGCTCTCCAGAACGCGAGGCCCCGCGCGTATGCATTATCAGGCTTCCAGCATTACGAGCCGGTCCACAACGAGTCAACGTCTCCGCTCCTCTCCTTCGAGTACCTTCGTGGACCACACGCCGATCTCAGATAATGTTTCGCCACGCGTAACACTCGTCCACAAATCGCTACGTGTCACCTCTACGTGCGGTCCATCACTGTTATGCCACTTGTTTCCTATGCATGGCCAAGCTTCTCCCGCAGGGACCCGCTACCCATTCAAACTCCGCCACGTGTATCTACAGAGTCATCTTTCCCTCTATATATACGATTCAGTGGAGCGGTTTGGAGCACAAGGCGTTAAGATTGAGGCCGAAAGGAGGAATACGTTGCATACGAATCTTCTTCTTCTTCTTCTTCTGCTTCTTGTTCTAAGATCTCATCTTTCTTTTAAATATTATCCCATTTTTTCTTCGGGAAAAAAATGTTCATTGAGAGCTTTAAGGTAGAGAGTCCGAACGTCGAGTATACTGAGAATGAGATTCATTCTGTGTACAACTACGAGACCACTGAGCTTGTCCATGAGAGCAGAAATGGCACCTATCAGTGGGTTGTCAAGCCTAAGACTGTCAAATATGAATTCAAGACTGAGATCCATGTCCCTAAGCTAGGGTTCGTCACCCAAATCCTCTCCCCTATGGTTCTCCAGGAAAAAAAATGACCAAAAAAAAAAAAAACGCCGTTTAATTTCTAGATTAAGATTTCATGCCTCTTTTCCTGGGTCATTTTTAAAACTTCGATTTTCATTCATCTCTTCATTTTGATTCACAAGTTCTATCCTTTTTGTTAGGGTTATGCTTGTGGGATGGGGAGGAAACAACGGTTCAACCCTCACTGCTGGTGTTATTGCCAACCGAGAGTGAGTTTCTTAATCTTACTCGAACTTGGTATCATATTGCATCAGACTAAATTCGAATTCCTGTTATTGGTGCTTAAAATTTTGTTTTTGGCATGACAATGTTCTTAATACGATTGTTTATTCAGACATGTTTATAGTAGAATAGTATTAAATTAACTCCAAGATCTGGTATTGAATATTCTCAGAGGCATCTCCTGGGCAACCAAGGACAAAGTGCAACAAGCCAATTATTTTGGCTCCCTAACCCAAGCGTCAACAATTCGAGTTGGGTCTTTCAATGGAGAGGAGATCTATGCTCCTTTCAAGAGCCTGCTCCCAATGGTACCCAAAACTTCTCTGTTGGATGCTGTAAAATAAAAAGCCCTACATGCTTTATTAAGTCTGCCATTCGATGTTGTATACCAGGTGAACCCGGATGACATTGTGTTTGGGGGTTGGGATATCAGCGACATGAACCTAGCAGATGCTATGGCTAGGGCCAAGGTCCTGGACATTGATCTGCAGAAACAATTGAGGCCCTACATGGAATCCATGGTCCCACTCCCTGGAATCTACGACCCAGATTTTATTGCTTCAAACCAAGATTCACGTGCCGACAACGTGATCAAAGGGACCAAGAAAGAACAAGTCCAACAAATCATTGAAGATATCAGGTAATTAAAGTGCTATTTCTCAATCATTAGAGAAGCGTTATTTGAGGGGAAAAAGTTGGTTTAGTGCTTATTGCTACTTTTATGTGCTGATTAGGGAGTTTAAGGAGGCAAATAAGGTGGACAAGGTAGTCGTGCTGTGGACCGCAAACACAGAGAGGTACAGTAATGTGATTGTGGGGCTAAACGACACCGTGGACAGCCTTTTCGCTTCTTTGGACAAGAACGAAGCTGAGATATCTCCTTCCACCTTGTATGCCTTGGCCTGTATTCTTGAAAATATTCCTTTCATCAATGGAAGCCCTCAGAACACTTTTGTCCCAGGTTCTTGTGCTTAAAAAAACTATTAGCCCATATATGGTTGTCAAGCGTTTGATTGTAACTGAGGTTGCAACTTTGCTTATGATATTTTCAGGATTGATTGATTTGGCTATTAAGAGGAACAGTTTGATTGGTGGAGATGACTTCAAGAGTGGTCAGACCAAGATGAAATCTGTGCTGGTCGATTTCCTTGTTGGGGCTGGTATTAAGGTACATTAGCAAATCTCTTCTTTTTATCTTACTCTGTAAATCTTTCTGGCGAGGTGTAACAAATTTGCGTTTCAACCTCTAGAACTTCTTGATTAAGAAAACTAAAATAGGCTGTGTGCAAATCTAAACTGTTATATGTGGTGCTCATTAATGGTGGCAGCCAACGTCTATAGTGAGCTACAACCATCTGGGAAACAATGACGGCATGAATCTCTCGGCCCCACAAACCTTCCGCTCCAAAGAGATCTCCAAGAGCAACGTCGTTGACGACATGGTCTCCAGCAACGCCATCCTTTATGAGCCTGGCGAGCATCCTGACCATGTTGTGGTGATCAAGGTAATTTACTTGCAGTTTATACTTTAGTCCTCTCTCTCTGTCTAGCTTTCCTTTGCTTTGATCTAACACTTCTGGTGTGGTATGGGGATTGCGTTTTAGTATGTACCGTACGTGGGGGACAGCAAGAGAGCCATGGATGAGTACACCTCAGAAATATTCATGGGTGGGCAAAACACCATAGTTCTGCACAACACGTGCGAGGACTCCCTGTTGGCTGCTCCCATCATTCTAGATTTGGTGCTTCTTGCCGAGCTCAGTACTCGTATCCAGCTCAAAGCTGAAGGCGAGGTCTGTTTTTTTTTTCCAATCAAACATCTGTCATTAGCACCCTAACTTAGCTAACACACACATGCACCAACAGATATGTGATAATGAAATCTAAAACTGTAGTTTTTTTTTTTTTTTTTTTTTTTCATTTTAATTGCAGGGAAAGTTTCACTCATTCCACCCTGTGGCCACGATTCTCAGCTATCTCACCAAGGCCCCTCTTGTACGTCTAAATTCTGTCCAGTTTCAATATTTTTATTGGCTACGCATATGCTTGTACCATATAAGAGTTGTGCCCAAGTTTTTAGCACCTTGCATTTCTTATCAAGAGGATTTGTCAGTCCCTCTTCCTAGTCATTATCAGTATATTCGAGGAATATACCTTTTGTCCTTGAGGTCCCGATCCCTCCTCCTTTGCCTTGATAAAAGAAAGAAATATGGAAACAAATATAATATCAAATGGAAAAGTGACCTTTGGCCACCCTTTTATGTATGGTTCTTACTTGGTTCACATTTAGTGATGGAACAAACTTAATTTGCAAAATTAACTGGGAACGAGTAATTAATCGCTATTGTCATTCTGAGTATTTTGCCTTATTAATGACGTTGGGCCGGTGATTACAGGTTCCACCGGGCACACCAGTTGTGAATGCACTATCAAAGCAGCGGGCTATGCTTGAGAACATACTGAGGGCTTGCGTTGGACTGGCTCCAGAGAACAACATGATTTTGGAGTACAAGTGAACTACAACATGTAAGGATTCAGGGGAGATGTGTTCTTAAAATTTCACGAATCATCCCCCTTAAATCTGTCTGTGCGTGATGTTAATGTTGGTGTGAAAGGGTGGTTTGTAGCTATATTTGTATGTTTGAAGTTTCTAATTTTATCTTTTGCAGAAGGCTCTCAACTGTGGCCACTGTTGCTTTGAGCTCATTCTGGAGCGAGCAACTATTTTGTGTTGGAAATAGATAAATATATATATATTTAAAAGATCTAGTTACAACGTTGTCTTGTGCAGTTGTAGTCCTTCGAGGCCAGCTTTCTCCTCCACCATTTTCTTTGTTACAGCAATCAACTTATTTTTTGTTTACGTTGTTAATGTGATTCATTACATCAATTTTTTTTAATACACAACTAATTATATTAATAGAATGCGCAAAAGAGTACGTACAAATAACTGTATATTTTATACTAAATAATTTGTAGCCGGAGATCTCTATAATTAACTGCAACATTCCAACCAAAGTGCCAAACTGGTGGTTGAAGAGCTAGCTGAGAATGCAGGAATGGTGGAGGTTTATGTTTCAACTTCCATCGTAGGGCAGCATGGTTTACTTTTGTCTAACAAAATAGTTCGTCGTAGCCCCGCCCTGCTTTAGACACGAGGAACCAAATCATACTCTGCCGATGCGGTAGTTCTTTTTTACCGGAGGGTTTCCCAAAACCTTTTTGTGTGGGCCTGTTGGGATTGTTCTTTCCCTTCTCTCGCCTGGGCCTTTGCCCTACATCGATTTGTTGGATCTATCATAGTTGGATCGACAAGATTTTCAAACAATGTTTTTTTTTTTTTTTTAATTTTAAAATCTTATCATCCCGAGTAATTCTTAATGATATGACAAATTTGAAGTGAGAGTCATATACTAACCACTTCAATGTTAGTCACATATCATATGTTAAACAGCATGCTTGACTATAAATAAGTTAATAACAATTAATTAATTTTTTTTGTTTATATTTAATTATTTTTAAAGATAAGATACCCAACAACAGAGCATGATTCTCCCAAATTAAAGTAGGGAACTAGTGAGTTATCTTCTTTGAAGGTTTGGAATGACTAAAGGCGGATTACCCAAAACTGGGGGCTTTTACAGTGATCTATCAAGAACTCGTCCTGTCATGGGAGGACAACATGTCCCCCCGTAGGAACTCATAATTGGTATACCCTTCACGTGCAAGATGCTTCCATGTTTAGTGGGTATATGATAAATGTGAAATTCTAAACAGCTACACTTTTTCATACTATTACAAAATGTGATTTTATTCTTTTACCCTCTTTGATTTTACACTTTAAAAATATTGGTGTGTTGGGTATGAGGCTGCTGTGCAGCACTCCTCTATGATAAATATATATATATATATATATATATATATATATATATATATATATATATATATATATATATATANTATTAGTTAGTTTATTTTCTCACAATTATGATTTCTTCTTTCTTCCTTTTTTTTTTTGAAGGAAAAAAAATCGTGGAGTGATTTTAAAAAAGAATAAAGATCACCCTAACATTTATTTTAAGAGAGTATGAGCGTAAGAGTTATTAATTAAATATGAGTACCAGTTTTTATCCGGGGATGTAGCTCAGATGGTAGAGCGCTCGCTTAGCATGCGAGAGGTACGGGGATCGATACCCCGCATCTCCACATTTGTGCCTCTGTTTTGTTTGTTTTTAGTTATTTTCTTCTGAGGCTGACTCCCTTTACACTGAAGTTTTCTCTACTTCTTCCCCTTACCCACATAAGTTTGTGTACTTCAATATTGTACTGTCCCTCACAAGATTTCCTCTGCCGTACAGCTAGCGTCATATATATAGGGAGTTATTTACGATTCAGAGTAGTCTTCACTTTCTCTTTCACATATTAATCTCTCTCATTCTAAATTCCTGAAAGTGGAGCCTTCATTGATTTCACACATTAGCCACTACGATCACATCACTGTTTGTAAAATTATCAAGCCTACGTAGCCATGTAGGCATCTGCACTCCTGGGCCCAGATCAGGGTCACAAATTCCAGCTCAAGATGCCATATCATGTCCATTAATCAGCTGGACCATGCAATGCGAACATGTGCAGTAAAAGAGAGAATAGACTAATTCCAGGTTTAATTAGCTTTTGCATGGTAGCCTTTTTTTTGGTTTTTACCATCCCTTCGATCGAAGGTTCAAAAGGTTTGCGAAAGGAAAACAAGAGGCATAATAAAATTCATTCACCAGTTAAGGAGACAATTTGCTGGTCTTTGTAACAAGTCAATCGTGTATAGTTTTAGTGAAGTTTTTAGATCAAGACTAGAGAACTTCTTTGATCAGATTAAGCGGATGGAGATTTTTGAGCATTTGATAAATATATACATACACACACAGAGACACTCATTGAGCTGCATACAAATTAAATGGCATGGATGGTTGCGAGAAAGTAACTCATGATGTATATTCAAAAGATACTTGCAGTACATGTTGATTGGAGATAATTCATAAGTGGCCCTTTACTCGGCAGGAAGCACGGGAAGGTGCTGACCCCCCAAACCCCAACATTGAAGCCTTTATACTTTCGAAAGCAACCCATAAAACAAACAGCTCAACTCCCACCCCTGGGAAAAGATCAAACAATCTAGGCACCTATTTTCTATATATATATATATAGCTGAATAGTTAATTCACATCTGTAAACTAGAGAGAGAGAGAGAGAGAGAGATGAGAGTGGATTATTGGCCCAGCTGGTGGGCCAAGTGGAGGGCCATTGACTCCATTATAAAATTCAGAGAAAATCTTTGCAGCTGTGATGTTAAAGATTCGGTTGCATTTTAAAAATATAGCTTATAGAAATGGTTGATACTGGATTCTAATCTCTGGAAATCGAGTGATGACCTCCGAGCTCTCCTGGGAAATTGACTGAATCCAATGGACTGGACTTCTTCATATTTTTTATAACTTCAAATGACTTTGCACTGTTTTCTTCTGTTTGTTTTATATATAAAGCACAGGCACCTGATGTTGAAGCAATAACAACAAATTAGGACTGCAGTAGATATGAATTATTAACCACCGGCATACATATATATGAATATATATATACACACACACACACACATATCATGGAGCTGTTCTGCACTCAAAATACCCGGCAATGTTATTATCTCTTTCATCAAAGAAGAGTGGCCACCATCATTAATCCACTAAATGTGTTTGCTATTTTATTGGGCTATAAATATATGCTTTTGTGTAAAAGTACTATCTAAAGCATTTCATACAGTTAGAAAGTGAAAAAATCAATGATCTTCTTCTGTCTTCTTCATAAATAAAGACATCATGCTCAGCTGGAAACGGCTTACTTTTTGGATCAAAATTCTTCTAATTTAAGGGTTTATTACATAAGTGATCATGTCATCTCTGAATTATAATGCTAGTGGCTAGATATTACACTTCTTTTCTTTTAAAATGCAGTATATATATNTATATACATATATATATATATATATATATATATATATATATATATATCTTCAGTATTGTTTTTTTTTGTTTTTTTGTTTTTGTTTTTTTGTTGTTTTTTTTTTAACTTTGATTTTAAAAATATGGGTTTTTATTTTGGACCTTTGTGGTAAATCATCCAAGACAGTTAGGTTAACCCTATTTAATTGCGTGGTTCTCCTAGTATTAATGGTTTACATGTGACTTAAAAATAAAGTTCCTTAAATCCAGCAAAACCTTACATCTTTGTGAGTATGACTGGTAAATCGATCTACTTATAATAAAGTTCTTTCCAAAAATTCCCAATAGAAGTAGATCTAAGGTCTAAATGTGTGGTCCCTGGGTGACAAAAAGGATTGTAACTTTATGTGCATGCCAAGGGTCCCCCAGCTGCTTACTACTACACCAACTCATAATCTCACATCAATCAATTAACATAAAACTCCAAATTAATCTCTTTCAATTTTAATTGAGAACACCACGCCAACCTGTGATACTGCCATTTGCCATAGATTCCCTCCCACCTCTTCTTAATTTATTCCTGCCGTTGAAGAAGCGAAAATCTTAAAAACCAAAAATGAAAAGGAAACAAAGCAAAAGGAGAAAAAAGGGATTTGCAAATTAAACTGAAGATATTATTGACCATCATTGAGTATTTGTTTTTTTAATTAAGACGAGAAGGCAGAAGCAGCTGTCACTAGATTTTTCTTAACTAAGGTAGCAGACTATATATATATATAGTGAAAGAAAAAGTGCCAAAAATGGGACCAAGTACTCCCATGTATTTTGGCCTACAAGCACGGTTTTTTGTCCTCGATCGGCTTTAAAGGGCACGGTGTACCGTCATTAAATGTGGACTTTAAATAGTTTAAAGGATCTTATATGTATTTTGGGTGGTACTGAATTCTATAGGAATTGCATCTCCGATGTAAGAATGAAAATGTGTGGGTTCTGATCGATCATGAGGAGTAGAAGGGACCATTGCCATTTCAGAGTCAGTCATAAATGGCATTTTCAGGTCCACAGGAGAAAGTTTTAGGGGCTAGGAATCAGCAAATAAAGTTCTCGCAGATATATAATATCTTTTAGGTGAATTGATGTCTGGAAATTTTTCCTTCGTTGTTTCATACATATTTTTGGCAAGGTTTTGGAACATTCAACCGGACGTTGCAATATGATATTAGAGTTTTGTTACGTATAAATACAGTCGCATATTAATCTGTATATCAATGCTGATTTTTTCATATTTAAAATTTAAATTAATACTGTTTTCAATAAGATTTATTTTTTGACTAATTACAATAGATTGGTGTACATATTAATTACAATAAATTCATTTTTTAAATTATACTTACAATTAGATTTTTTCAAGATATTAAATTGATCGGGAGCTGAATAATTATTAATGAGAATCGATTGAATATATAGTCTGTAAAATCTGAATAAAAAAATATTTTATAATTTTAGAACTCCAAGAAGCCTCTTTTGATCTTCATTACTAGTTTAAGGGAAACAACAAAAGGGAGTCGTTGAAGATAGCAATGGTATCCAAGACAATAATGGAGAATTGATCAGAAAGTCAAATTGGAATATCTTTAAGACATGATCACTTTGGTACGTTGGGTACCAACTCCGGATTCCATCGATTTATATATATATATATATATATATATTGAAGTCTCTGTATAGAACTTTGTTTTATAGTACTCGAACATTATTGTCTGTACTCGACGTTTATTATTATGGTTCATGTTAAACTTGATCAAAAGGACGAAATGTATTAATTGCTCGATCGATCGGGGTGTTGGTGTGTAAAGGTGTGGTGCCTAGACTTCCACATACATAAGCTGCACAATCATTCATATCCCAAGGAAATGGAAGGAATTAGCTAGAAAGATTGTTTGTCTATGTCAGAAGTCAGAACCATCTGAAAGTACCAGATCATCAGTACGTCGAACTTCGAAGCTTCGCCCATTTCTTTCCATTTAGAATCCACCACACAACACGTACGTACGTACAGCAGCAGCACTTAAAAGCCTTTTTGTACAATCTTACACATACTATCCTTTGCATTATTAAGGTGTTAACATGACCAAGATAATTAATTTAGGAGGAATTGGAGGCCAAATAGAAGATGTTGATTCCAATCCCTCTCCCTCTCTGTCTGTGTATAACTTTCTCATGATCAGTCTCTCCGAAGCAATTTTTCTAAGCAGCAGCCAGAGTCTCACTTTTACTCGACGCCTTGGTGGATGGCGACGCGTGGCGGCCTTCTTTCTTTGATGCCCCGGTGCAGTACTTCTCTTTCTTCTCTTTCCTCTCGTCTTGCGTCATCTGTTGCTCCCTGCACTCTAAACTACAAAACGCTGTATCCCCCCTGAAACCCAGACAATTCACCATTAATTTAATGCAACTAACACGAAACGTAATAATCAACTCTGGCATAGAATTGAGAACTCGTCCTCAGAGAGAGAGAGAGAGAGAGAGAGATAACAGAGGAAAGACAAAAGTTCATGAATATTCGAGAAACATTAGCAGCA
Source organism: Carya cathayensis (assembly GCA_011037825.1). NCBI lineage: Eukaryota > Viridiplantae > Streptophyta > Magnoliopsida > Fagales > Juglandaceae > Carya > Carya cathayensis. Next base: position 232,295 of record QGSO01000518.1, read on the forward strand.
ACAGGTGATGGTAGTGCGGGGTTCTTAATTATTTTGGCTGGTTTTGGATCTAGTATGTATATAGTAAAGGTTCCAGAGAAATTAATATATACGAAAATAAATATGTATAATACATAAAATGGAGTTTTCCCAAGTTCATGGTATTATTTTCACAAACCAATTCCACAAGATTCTCCTACATAGCTGTACTTGATTTGCATGTATCCCATATCAGATGAAAATCTTGAACAAACGCAGAGAATTGATCTGAGAGCTTGTTAAGGGAACATTAAACATCACGACCAGGAACGCAGAAACACTTCAACAAGATCCCTACCACAACTCAGAAGATTTCTTGTTAAAAAACTATCATAAAACAAAAAATAATAAACTCAGACCCACTGCAGATAACCCAATAACACAATTTCTAAAGAAAAAGATGAAGTCATTTAAAGTACTGAAACGGTGAGAGACATACAGAGAGAATTAGAGGTATTACCTATACATGTAGATGTCTCGGCCAGGTGCCAGGCGTCGTTTACAGAGGCCACAGGTGTGCAGAAAGTGAGCTGTCTCCATGAAAGGATCCGTACCAAAGTTGGTTCTGATATTGGTTGATCTGGGAGACACCATGGCCAAGAAAGCTTGGTCGTATCCTCCATTTGGAACGAAGTTCATGTTCGGGGGCACGGGCCCTTCTCCCACCGCTGTTTCATGCAGATTAATGATGGGGTTTTCGAGATCAGAGGGTGGTTCAGGAGGTTCAAAGACGCTAGGATCCACGTTGATCCCGTTCATGCTTGTTGTTCTCCTTATTGGAGGGCGTGGACGCTTCCCCAGCAACATCTTCTCCTCTGTTATGGTGAAAGAAGAAGTGCACACAGAGAACAGAGAGGAGGCGAGGGGGAAAGAGAGAGAGAGAGGGACCTTGACGGGGGAATGAGAATGGAAGGTGGACGTGAAGATAAACGGGATGTGAGGAGGCTAAGAGCGGATCTGGGCCGTTGCTTGCAGGCACCAAGTACAAGAACTCCACGTCACGCTTGTCTTCCTTTTTAATGCTCTCCTTGTCTTCTTCTTTCTTTCTTTTTTTTCCCTTCTATTTTTCTCCGTTAGCTTCACTTTTTTTTCATTTTTCGAGTTATTTTGTTATTATCCTGTGAATATATCACGCGATCCACGTTATTTGTTTTTTAAAATTTATTTATTTTTAAATTAAATTATATCATATAAATTACTTTATTATATGTATTCTACGAATGGATTTGAGAATAAAATTTTTATTTTATTTATTTTTTATAATTGTTATTGAGTGAGGTTCAATCAGTTTTAGACCTTCCTTCTTAATTTGTCATATATTCTTTGGCAATCTGACTTCAAGCTTGTACCTTAAAGTTCTATACCAGTTCAATGAATTTAGAAGAAAATATATAAAATGTTGTGTCTTTTTTAGGTATAAGTAGTAAAGGAGACATCGAGTACACACAATCAAGTACTGTACCGGAAGTGTCTTTCATTAGCACTACAAGTTTTCGTTGGGATGCTAAGCATTTTTTAAAATATATCAGTTAATAGTAAATAATTTATTAATAATAATAAAATAATTTAAGAATATACTAGAACAGTTATATTTTCAAACAAATCTATAGAACTTGATATTTATGTGTATGTATATTTTTTTTCTTGAACAAGTAGCCTATATATAGAACTTGATTTAATAATAAAGGATGCCTGGTGGATCGTCTAAAATTCTACTTGCATAGAAAGATTGTGGGTAATGATGGTGTAATAAATAATGTGGTGACATGTTCTGGTGACAAACCTAGAACAAATATTGCATGGTTAATTTGTAATTAGTTTGAGTTTAATTAATTTAGTTTGAAATTGGGTAGGAAATTTGATTCATGGTTATTTTGCTAGGTTCTCGTAAGGTATACATGAGTCTTCCAAGACTTGCACAAAGATTTCACTAAACATCTTGTGGGATGTTTGGTTGCAAGAAGTGAACTTTAACTCTTACTGAATGCGTGTACATAGGCTAGGGGTAGGCAGCGGGGCCCCGCACCCCGCTATCCCGCCCCGCCATGGCCGGGCGGGGCATGGGCGGGGGCGGGGTCCACCACTCCGCATCTAGTCCCCCGAGCGGAGGTGGGGGCGGGGAAGGCCCAACCCCGCCCCGCATTTCTCCCGCCCCGCCCCCTATATATATAAATATTATATATATAAAAACATAAATATTTATATATAAAAAAACATAAATATATGTTTATATATAAATATAAATATATCTTTATATTTTACAAATTGTGTATATATAAATATATATATTACAATTTGTTAGACTTGTTTACAAAGTATACATTAACTAATTTAAAAACTATATAGTTTAAAACTACTACACTACAACTTACATAAAATATGCACTAGCAAATTTAAAAACTACATAATTTTTAAATTATAGTCATATTTACAAAATTTAAATTTACAATTTGGATTTAAAAATATATCTTTTATCACTTTTAGATCTAAAAATAATTTTTAAATATAATTCATAATTAAAGTGAAAATGAAGCGGGGTGGGGTGGGTATCCGCTCCGCACCCCGCAGCCCTGATGATGTGGGGGCGGGGGACAGATGGGAAAACCCCACCCCCGCACCATGCGGGGCGGGGTGCGGGGAGGGAGCTATCCCGCACCGTATGGTGCAGGTAGCACCTCTAACATAGGCACACAGTCGTATGAAATAGTTTTTGAAACACAATGTGAGTTTGTTTTGAGTCATACCAATATAAGGATTCCTATATGTGGTTTCATCGGTATGTTATGTTGAGAAGTTTCAATGGTGAAGATGAGACGTTCATTTGTGGGCATTGCTATCAAAAGGGTCTAAGTTAATAAGCTGTCTCATTGCATAAATCGAGTAAATTTAGTGAATTTATAGGCAATGACTGAATATCTGAAGTAAATTTTCTTTTGAATAGTTTTCAGAAGTTTTTCCTTTCGTCATTGTTCTCTTTATTTCTTAGGTTTATTGTTTTTGAGATTTTATAATAAGAGTAATGCTTATTAGAATAAATACCCTTGATGTTCCTTAGTCATATGTGAGCAGAGCAATAATGCAAATAGATGATATGCATTCTGTTGTAAATATCGTAGAGGCTTTAGGTTGTTGTTGTCTAAGGTTATCTGTAACAACTTTTATTCCCTTTTGATTCTTTTCACAGTGTATATATTTACAACTTTACAAATGAAATACAATGAGGAGAATTTCCAATCTGTTATCTTTTCTCAACTTTCACTCCACTCACTCTAACATGGAATCCAGAGCCATCGACTAATAGTCTCATATCCATGGCTGAAGCTTCTTCTCCCCCTCCTCCTCCTCTATCTTCCCACTCCACCATTACCTCATCCTTCTCACAAATTGTTACCACCAAAATATTTACTGAAAACTATCTTTTATAGAAAGTACAAGCCTCTAGCATATTTACGGGGTCATGACCTTTTCTCTTTTGTTGATGGTTCTTCTCCTTCCCCTCCAGAATTTCTTCTTGCAACTTACACTGTACTCTCGAAAACAAATCCTGTTTTTCTCTCCTGGCATAGGATCGACCAGCTTGTCCTAAGCATCATTTTCTCCTCCCTTTCTGAATCTATCTTAGCCCACATTCTATCTTCTACTACCTCTCATCAATTATGGTCCTCCTTTCTTCTATGTTTCATTTCAATCTCAAGCCAAGGAGTTCTAAGTTCGTTTTCAGCTCACCAACTTGTCCAGAGGAGATCAATCCATATCTGATTATTTTGGGAAGGTACGTCAACTTGCTGATTCTCTTGCCTATACTGGCACACCTCTATCTAATAAAGAGCTTGTCACCTATTTGCTCAATGGCCTTGGCTCATCCTATGAGTCTTTCGTGACCTCAGTCACTACACGAGTTGACCCCATCTCATCATATGAACTCTATCAACTGCTTCTTATTCATGAAACTTGATTATCTCACAATAATCGTCCTGCCATCTCTTTTGTTGAGACTTCTGTGCATTTTAGCTCTGAAACTAGAGATCAACGTGGGCACAACTCTTTTCAAGGGGGCCATCAAGGCCATAGCAAAGGTCATTATAATCCAAATAGACGTGGTGGACGCATGTCATCCCCGCATAACTTCTCCCAGCAGTACAACTCTCATAACTTCTCCCAATAGTACAACTCACAGCATCCCATTTGTCAAGTATGCCAAAAAATAGGGCACGTTGCGCTTCAATGTAGATATCGCTCCAATCACTCATATCAACTTGAGGCTCCAAGGACATTCTCTACAAATTATACTGCCCAGAGCCCATCTCACGAATCAACTTGGTACCTCGATTCAGCAGCAACTCATCATTTTTCTAATGATATGTCTAACTTGAATTTATCATCTAAGCCTTATGTAGGCGGTGAGACCATTAGAGTGGGTGATGGTGTCGGTATTCCTATAGAAAATTTCGGTGACTCTGTTATACACCAACTCCTCTTCTTTTCTTCTTCGTAATTTACTTCACATTCCATCCATGACCAAAAACCTTGTCTTTGTTCTCAAATTTTGCACTGATAATAACTGCTACTTTGAACTTCACTCCACCCATTTTTTTGTGAAGGACAAGGAGACGCAAAAAATCCTCCTCATCGGGCCTACCCATGACGGACTCTACACCTTCCCCACTACTATGTCTTCCTCGCTTTCCCCACTGTCAATGTTGGTGAGTGCATTTCTATTGATCAATGACATAGACGGCTTGGGCATCTCTCTTTAGCTTTGGTTTCCCATGTACTGCACTCTAAGTGTTTGCCCTTTTTCGCCTTAGAATCAGTTTTTCAATGTTCTTCTTGTCCTCTTGCAAAATGTCGTCAACTTCCATTTCATACTAGTCAGGCCCATTATACTCGGCCTTTAGAATTGATGTGTGCTGATATTTGGGGCCCAGCCCACTATGTTTCTCACATTGGTTATAAATACTACATTTCCTTTGTCGACTATTATACTCGTTTCACATTGGTATAACTTATCATTTTTCATGTCCCCACACCTTTCAACAAAATGAGCTAGTGGAACGTAAGCACCGTTGAGATAGGGTTTGCACTCTTGGCCCATTCTTCCCTTCCCTTTACTTAATGGGCCAAAGCTTTTGAAACATTAGTTTATCTCATTAATTTACTTCCTACTCCAATATTTAAAAATAAATCCCCTTACTTCATGGTTTATAAATCTGAACTAGACTGCAAATTCTTAAAAGTGTTGGGATGTGAGTGCTGGGCCAACCTAAGGCCCTATACCTCCCATAAACTCAATTTTCGGTCCACGTCTTGTGTATTTTTAGGGTATAGTTCAAAACATAAGGGATATAAATGCATATACTTCAAAACTCACAGAATCTATATTTCCTGTGATGTTCTATTCAACAAAAACTCTTTTCCCTTCTCCAAATTTCAGCCCACCATAGTCCCTCTCAAAACCGTTTCTGCCTAAGCCACACTACCCATCCTTCCCCCTTCTCTACTAGGCCCAACACCTAACCCAAACACTAATTTTCTCAACCCATCCATCCTTGGTCCAGGTCCAACATCTCTCTTACCAACTTCACCTACCCATCAAAATTCGCCTTCTTCCTCTTTGACTTTACCAAACCTAGAAAACTCCTCTATTTCTAATTCCATTGAATCTCTTATTCCACCACCTTCTGCTTCATCTCCTACATTCTTAGTCCCACCAAGATCTTCCATAATTACACGTGCTCAAACTAACTCTTCTCGTCCCCGAAAATTTACTGATGGAATTGTCTCCTATACCACTTGACATTGTCTTACTATCTTTGTGTAGGTTCCAGATGAGCCTTTAAGTTTCTCTCAAGCCTCCAAGTTCTCTGAGTGGAAATAAGCTATGGAGGAATATGATGCTCTTCTTCAAAATTTTACCTAGACTCTTGTACCCCTTACCCCTCACACAAATGTTCTTGGCTGCTAGTGGGTGGCTCGCACCAAAACACATGTAGATGGTTCATTTGAAAGGAGGAAGGCCCGTCTGGTAACTAAAGGGTATCGTTAGCAACCTGGTATTGGTTTTAATGACACTTTTAGTCTCGTGGTTAAGCCTTCTACAATTTATCTTGTGCTTTCAATTGCTATTTCTCGAGGGTGGCCCTTGTGCCAAATTGATATCCAAAATGTATTTTCGCATGGATTATTATTTGATGATGTTTACATGCAGCAGCTTCAGGGCTTTGTTGATTCCACTCGACATCATGTTTGTAAGTTTCAAAAAGCCAAATACAGCCTCAAGCAAGCTCCAAGAGCTTGGTTTGCTTAGCTAAGTACTTGGTTACTCGACTATGGATTTATTGCTTCCCCCTCACTCTTCATTCTTAATCATCATGATATTCAGATTTATTTACTAGTGTATGTCGATGACATAGTCATCACCTCTTCAAAATAAACTGCCATTGCATTTTTTATTCAGGATTTAGGTTGTGCCTTCCCTGTATAAGACCATGGCAAACTTGCATTTTTCCTAGGCATAGAGGTTGACTATACACAAGAGGGGCATTATGTTATCTTAACGTAAATACTTCAAAAGTTTGCTCACCCGAAGCAAAATGTTTCAAGCAAATCCTATGTCCTCACCTATGACTACATCTCTTAAATTATCCAAACATTATACTCCTGATTATGGGTGTACAGGAACCGACCAAACCGGCCGTGAGCCGATCAGACCGACGACCGAAGTACGGAACCTGTAAAGAACCAGTCAGCAGGCGAGAGGAATTGAAAGAAAACCGACATCAGCGGTTTGGCGCCGGTTTGAACCCTTGGGAAACTGCTGAACCAACCAATCCGGTCTATTTATATTTTTTTTGAATTATATATATAAAACAACGCCGTTTCACTTAAATAAGTGAAATGGCGTCGTTTATGGCATGAATGTTAAAAAAAATATAATAGAACGGTGCCGTTTCAAAATGAGTTAATAACCCCCCCACCCCTCTTCTTCTTCCCCGCGCCATCTTCTTTCATTCTTCCTCTCTGCAACCTCTTTCTTCATCCATGGCAGACGACAGCACGAGTCTTCATCCTTCATCCTCAGTTCCTCCTCCTTCACAGAAGACGCCAATGGTAGACCGACCACCGTGCCGACACAAATTGAGATCGATAGATCGGTTTTCTCTCCCCAAACCCTCGGTTTCGGCCGGTTTAATAAAGACATGGAAGAGGTCGATAGTGTCTTGGTTTGGTGTCGAAACCGACGTCGAAGCCATCGGTGTACAGTCCTACTCCTAATTTTGAAGATGTTACATTATGTAGAAGCATTGTGAGTGGTTTACAGTATCTTTCTATCACAAAACCCAACATTTCCTTTATAGTAAACAAAGTCTACCAGTTCATGCATACACCGAAACTTTCCCATTGAAGTGCAGTCAAATGGATTTTAAGATATTTAAAATCCACAATCGATCATGGTTTATTTTTTGCATCAAAGTCTAATCTCACACTTCAAGCTTACTCTGATGCCGATTGGAGTGGATGTCTTGATGATTGTAGAACAACTGGGGGTTATTGCATCTTCTTAGGCAAACATCTCATATCATGGAATTTCAAGAAACAAGCTACTTTGGCCAGATTCTCAACCAAGGCAGAATATAAATCCATTGCCTCCTCTACAACTGAACTTATTTGGTTACAACCTGTTATATGTGAGCTTGGCATCCCTTTGTCTCAAGCTCCAATACTATGGTGTGATACCCTTGGTGCCACCTACCTCTCCAACAATCCGGTGTATCATTCAAGGACAAAATATATGGATATTGACTATCACTTTGTAAGAGATAGAGTAGCTGCCAAAACCTTAAAAGTTTCCTTCATCAATTCACAAGATCAAGTTGCTGCTGTGCTTACAAAGCCTCTTGTTGCTAACAAGTTTCTTCATTTCAAATTGAGTCTCAAGTTGTAGATACACCTTGAACTCGAGGGGGCATATTAGAATAAATACCCTTGATGTTCCTTAGTCATATGTGAGCAGAACAATAATGCAAATAGATGATATGCATTATGTTGTAAATACCATAGATGATATGCAATAACAACTTTTATTCCTTTTTGATTCTTTTCACGGTGTATATATTAATTTATAGCTTTACAAATGAAATCCAATGAGGAGAATTTTCATTCTGATATGCTTTCTCAGCTTTCACTCCACTCACTCTGACAATGTTATGTACAATCTTGGAATATGTAAATGTTGTACAGTCGTTTTGAAATAGAGTAGAGTCTACTATTAAAGTAATTGTGTGACACTTGCATAATCACGACTGCAATAATTATTTTTCTTATAATAATTTGTGGTTAGATATTTGGCTTTGTTGATTTTGCAAATTAGTAATTAATTAGGCGGTGATTTTCCAAGTCCAAGTCCAAATTATATACATATTAACATTATTTTTGAAATTTTAAGCAAAGCAATTAGTTGATGAGAGCCATTCCGTAAGGGTCCAATAATCAACAGGACGATCGATATGGTCTAGCGTGTGTTGGAAGATATTTTTAAAAAATAAACTTTATCTAGAAACTAATATTTACATAATAACGAATATATACAAGTTTAAAATATATAACTCTCATAATATCTTTTATGACAAAGTCAATTCTATTATAAAAAAGTATGATTTTTTTTTTTTTATAATAGTCTACTTTTTTATAAAAAATTTACACAAAACTCGTAAATTTGAGACTTATTCTTAATATTACTCATATTTACACCTTTATTATTTTAGGCTGGCGTGTTCACTCGGCCTATGACGTATGGATTATAATTTGTTTTAGTCCTTATGAATAAAATTATTGTTTTACCACCCCACAACCCTTTATATTCATATTTTATGAATCTTAGGTGTCGTTTACTTGTTTGTACTTTTACCTCTTTGTCTTATTGACGACTGATGACATGCATCCTCCGAATAAAATAATAGGTAAGTTAAAAAAAAAAAAAAGTGGAGCAAAAGTAGAAAGATGGTGTACGTGATCAAAGAAGAGTGGAAGGTGAAGGCATCGAGTTTCAAAGGGTGGGTTGAACTTGGACATGACACACACAGACACAGACTGTAATTTTGAGAGGACAGCGAGGTTGGACGGACAGGCACGCCACGACCATTGGATTAGATTAGATCATTAGACGTATGTCTCTCTTCTATACGTGGATGTTGTGTTCCAAACTCTCGGGGCACTTTTATGGAATGGGTGAAAAAAAAAGACTGCACCACCATTACAAAAATAATCTACTATATAATTATTTTGGTATATAACAAATAAGAAAGGCTTTTTAAGGAATATTTTTTATTTTTTGGGTTGAAAAATATAACCTTTAATTATTTTTAATTATATTTATTTTAATTTGATTCGTTTGTTCATGCTACATGATCGATATCTTGTTCCTCCATTTTCCTGTTATTTGACTGTTCTTTTTTGTTTTTTTTGTTTTTTTTTGTTTTTTTTTTTGTTTTAGCCAGAGAGAGGATTTGATTCCTGGATTAGTGGTCATAGGTTACCGTACGTGTGAAAATGAAAGACATATATCACTACTTAAGGTATATATAATAGCAACATGGTTTCAGCAGAAAATTCATAAGGATTNTGATGTCATATAATTTAACATCCAATTGCAAAAGAAATATAGAAGAAAATTTGAAAATTTTATTATATATTCGACTATAGCTTGAAGTTTTTTACCTTTCTTTTTGTTGAAAATATGGCAAAATTATTACATCCCACACAAAACATCATTAATTAAAAATTAACTTTGACATCATGCAGCCTCAGACCTTTGCAAAAAGGAAATCGAGCATAAAAAAAGCATACAATCATTCTTACTTTTAAACCTAACATTCTGCCATTGCTTGCAACCACTTTACCACGATTGAAAATTTCTATTAATTGTTTTATGCCGTTAACGTGGTAAAATTTAATTTATAAGAAAAGTTTACAATTCAAATCTCTTAAAAATTAAATTATGTCGGCAATGGTGTAAATTAAGAGTGCGTTCTTTCCACTGACTTATAGGTAATTGTCATTTATAATTTCATCCGTAGTTTAGTCACTAAACTTCTTTTTATCCCTAGTTTTACATTAAATCAACCTTGATTTATAATGGAAAAATAAAAACGTCTCAGCAACAATTATGCGCACTTTGTCAATTAAAGGGTCTCTTGGACCCATCTTCTATAGTTTCGTCTAATAATTCAAAATAATAGTGTATGAACAAAAAAAACATCATATAATATTGGTTTTGATATGATAAACCAAACCAATTAGGGCAGGTAGGAGCGTCATGAAATGGACCCACCAACATCAAGATCCATTCATACTTGCAGGCGATGCCATTCCTCTCCCGCTTTAAGTTCCCATCCATGAATTCTACCCTACAATTGTTTAGTTTTTGCCTTTTTGGGTTATTCTTTTTCTTTGATATTAAAGGTTTGGCCTTAGCAAGTATCATTTTCATTAGGTAATCTTATTAGTAATAAATAAATTTAACCCCTTTCATTCTCTTAAAAAAATCATATAAAAAAAATCTCGATCATAGTATAAAATATATATATATATATATATATATATAAATATATAACAACTAATATTGATGTTGTAATCTTTTAATTTCCTCTTTAAATCTGAGAGCTGAGGCCACGTACTTGAGATCCACAACATATCATGTCATATAACCTGCGCAGATCGAGTTGAAGAGAAAGTGCGAGTAAAAGTATGAGATCATGGGAAAGCATGTAAAAGCAACGCCATCCCCTTCGTAGTTGTTCTGAAAATAGAGAAGAGAAATACCCAATAAAATTGTACCCAACACTCGGCGCAAAAAGCTCGACAGGTGTATGGCTGTAGAGAAGAGGAAGATGGTATTTGATTTTAGTGAGCAGCAATAATTGATGTTTCCTACCACCTTAAAAGCAAGGATAGAGAGACGAGCGGAGGGGGGCCATGATGGTTGCATAAAGGACACAGTCCCTCATGCCATTGAGTAGTCCACTACAGATTATGGGCAAACCTAAAGGTAGATGGCACTCATCAGCCGCATCATTGGGGAGGCAAAGCATGGACTGCTTCACCAATTATCTCTCTCAATATGCATACCCTTTTTGCTTTTTCTCTACGAAAGCAACACCAAAATAAAAAAATCTTTTGCTTCTTAACTCGTGTTATTTGCAGTTATATAGGGATCTAATTGGTTTTAATTTCGAAGTTCTATCAAAACCCATGTATATATAGGATCTTGTTGATTTTAATTTGCCTTCTAAAAGTATATAATATTATGTACAATTAATGGATGAAATTGGTGATGTTGACGACTTCCACATGGTTTTGTTAAAAAATAATTGGTATAATGAATTTTACAACAAGTAGTGTGCTGGTTAACATACAGATTTGTATATAGCAAAACACAATTCTTATTTACTTGCAATCGCAACTGGCAATATCACGTGAAGTACTGATCTTTCCTCGGTTGTGATGATCTTGTAGGACAGTGTCCATGCATCCTCACTTAAGATGATGTTTAGGCTTATTCTTGTTTTTCTATATTGACTATTGAGAAAACGATTGTTGTTGTGGATGATATTGCCAGTATTCATGCTCTCTAGGCTTTTCTTAATAGATTATTTGAAATGATTGACTTTGGGTCTCTCAGATGCTTTCTTAGAGCATTCACATTAGATTAGCCATTGGATTCACAAAATAATAATATAATATTATTTTTTGAATAATAATATTTTTGATTTTTTAGGATTGATGCAGTTCAGACCATATATATAATTAAAACTATGAAAAGCATAGTAAATAAGGGAAATGCTACCAAGAACTCAATTCATAGAACTTCCAGAGGTATCCTGACGCCCACAAAGATGTAATATATAATAAAACTAACAATAGATTTTTGTTACTACAATAATATGTAATTGTTGTGTTCTATGTCGGTACAAGTTAAGCCTTCTGTAGTTAGTTCAATAGCTCAGGTAAATCCAAAGTCAAGTACAAGGAGAATCCAAAATCAACGCATGCGTAAAAGTTGCTTACTAAAAGAACATGTAATCCAAAATCAACACAGGGAGGAAAAGGAGAGAGAGAAACAAAAAATAAAAGTCGCTTCAGTTAAACTGGAATAAAATATATGATTGATAAGTATACAGTAGCTCTTCAAATTTGAAGGAAGACAAATATTTACTGTAGCTCAAAACTTGTCATAAATATGTTTAGCTAATCTAATGCAAGTGTATTTTGAGTAAATTAGTCAAATTTTACATTTGGCTAGTCTCTTGACGAAGCCAATACCATTGTTCTTAGATATCGGATCTCTTATGATTCTGATTGATGTTATCTATTTCAAACCAAATACGCATATGGTTCACATCAAACTTTCATGTGTTGCTGATGCATGGTGAATTGGTTCAGGGTGCGTGCATCTCTCTAATGTTAGCTACCTAATTGGTGGTTTTTTCTACCTCACTGTTACACGACCTCATATTTTCCATGCTTCAACTGATTTCTTTTAATATATATATATATATATATATATATATATTATTTTATAGCTTTCATTTGTCTTCTCGTTCTCTTTATGATATGCCAATAATTCTTCTAAATTTAAATCTGCTGAGGTGCATGGGGTTCCCATTATTGGTTTTGGCAGAGGAAGGAACCCATATATAGCAGCACATTCTTTGAATAATAGATAATGATAACAATATTGACTTGTATTATTTAATCACCGGAAGCCGCAATTGCTGCTCTAAAATGAAGAAAAATTAAAATAATAATATAAAAACAATGAATTTATTCAAGGTGGTTGGCCGCTGAATTCACTCTTGATAGATTATCATGTTCTTGTTTCTAAGTAGATGAGGACGATGGTTTTATTATATTAAAGAAGAAGAAAGAAACAAGACTGAATCAAATCATGCATCCCGGTGAAGGAGAGAGACTGCTGCAGTGGCAAGCAGAGTTTTGAGAATTACACAAAATCAACCCAACATTTAAATGGCTACTATTAGACATTCAAACAAAATTCCAATGCTAGTCATTTTTCATGACTGGTTGGTTCATCCGATCATACCTTTGGCACCAAAGGGAATTTACGCGTCTGAAAAAACCATGTAACAATAATCGAGTCTGATAACTTCTGAATTTTGCAACCCGTGGAGACGTTCCACATCAGAAGAATAATGTACTTGCAACCAAAAAGAGTAAAAGGAAAGAAAGAAACGACATATTGTGAGGAAACACAAAAACTGAAGCATTAGAAACTGAGCACATCAGCCACTCCCTGTAGCCATCAAGAACTCCCCCTCGCATACCACCTCACCTCCAACGTATGCTTTCCCTTCCATCTTTGCTATGCCAAACCGCTTTTGCAGCTTAACAAGTGTCATTCTCATCACCAAAGTGTCTCCTGCGATCACAGGTTTTCGAAACCTCACTTTGTCAATTCCTGCAAAGAAGAAGTTTTCCCGGGACCCTCCCACTTCTGGTTGCAGCATAACCAAACCTCCAACCTGGGCCATTGCCTGTTCCCCACCAATGACATTTTCATCAGTACTAAGTGTTCATATCATGCTCAAGAGGAACTCCAATAAATGAAGCATATAAAGAAGTGAATGTCATATTCCAAATCCCTGCCATATCTGGTATATTAAGCATACAACAAGCTTTTCTACGCCAAGGCCTGAGGGATACAATCATGGTTTCATTGTTTGCTTCATGCGTACCATCAAACCAGCAAAATATGAAAATTTAGCTTTCAAAACAAAACCATTGATCCAATTAAAAAGAAGATACAAGGAACAAAGACTGCCTGACATGTGATGATTTACTAGGTCTTGCATGGCCATTTTCCATGGGCTGATGTATTGTGATTAATGCTCCAGTGAAATAAAATTAATACAACAGGATATTGTTTTTCTGGCTCTCAATGAATGAGGCCTTGATCCTCTTTCAATCTCTTTACACCAGCTGCTTATCGTGTGCCAGAGACTTGACTATGATCCAAGTAGGTCTGCCGTGCTACCTGGCCAGTCTGCCCAGCCCACCTGTTATTCTGGGCCAGACAGAGGGGCGAAGTGTAAAAATTTAACAGGCTGGTAGGGACTACCTGCCTGAGAATAACCTGCCCGCCCAATCAGTCATATATGTAACAAAAACCCTAACACTTCTCTTTAGTCACTTCTGTTCTCTCCTCATTTTTTCTCTCTCTTCACCTGATTTCTTCTTCTTCCCTCATTTCTCAGTCGTGCAACTCTGTCTCTCATTTCTCTTTTCTTCAGCCACCCATGGCTGTGGCATGCAGATCTCAAAGGAGCCAACAGCCATGGCTATGTGTCTTGTCACGTCACACTGAACTGCGACCACGACTGTGAGTCCCATCATGTTGCACTAGCTGCACGGACAGTGGGTTGGGAAATTGGCCTCCTGTTCAGGGGTGGGGTTGGTAAAAAGTGGTCACCCTGCCCAAGCTAAGGTGGGGGGGCGGGGGGAGCTGGCTACCCGCCAGTTTAGGGCGGATAGTAACTGTAATTCGAGTGATACATTGAATAAATAACATTAAGATATATAAATTTATATATGTGGAGTATTCTACCTTTATATCAATAAAATATCTTTTACTCATAAAAAACAATTACATAGGTGGAGTATTCTATCTCACAGTCAAAAGAGTGGAATCAGAAGAAGCAATTCTCCCTCGTCTCGTACCCTTTCCTTGTGGCAGACCATTCAAAAATAAGTTCAGCATCCATCGGTGTTCAAGTTCCCCAGATTCAAAAACCAGAAGAAAAGCATATCTATATTGTACCATGTTAACTCCACAATAGATCAGCCACTTGAGAATAATTTCAGAGAGAGAGGGAGACTAGAAGCTGTATACATATCTTTTCAGTTTTCTCGGATGTTAGAACCAACATAATGTGACAAACAAATTTAAAGAATCTGTCCATCTATGCTTGGGCTTAGGGTTAAGAGATTTGTGGCCCAGGGCTTCAAGATTTAGAAGAAAGGATTAGGTTCAAAAGTTGGCAAGGACTTTGAAATGATAGGGAACAAGGGTGAGACCGTTGTTTCTTGAAGCAAACAGGTTGCTGGAAAATTCTGAACAATAGCTTCATTTGGAAATTATCAGGGAAAACATGAATTTTAGGGTTCTGATATCGGTCACTAAACATAGGAGGGTCGACAAGGGAAAGTAGTGGATAGAGAGACTTTAACTATGCCAGTTATCCACTGTCAAGCTCACCCATAGAGCATGATTGATTATTAGATGCCATTAAATCTTTTAAGATTTCTTCATCAATAGCACCTATATGACATAGAACAGGCTTAGGGAATATGTTTGTGTGCGCTTGAGGTCACCCTAGGATTATAAAATCTTGAAAATCTAGAGTTTAGAAATTTCGAAGAAAGTTGAAAAGTTAAACTTCAAAATGATGGGGAGAATAAGGGCAAAAGACCTGTTTCTTGAAGCAAACGGGTTGCTGAAAAGTTCTGGACAGCGGACATGGTTGGGAAGTAATGGCTGGTTTGATTAGTATTTGGTAGCAAAAGAGGAAAGTGAAAAGTTTGTTATTGTTTGGAGTCAGAAGAAGAAGAAGAAGAAGAGAGCATGAAGGATATTTATGTAAATTCATCAACTCTTACTTAACTTACTAGGGCTAGAACTACTAATATAATCCAATTACATTAAATGAAAGGAAGTCTCAGACAAGGGGGGCAAGAGAATCATGGTCAGAAGAAGAAGAGAGCAATGCTAGAGAAGCCTGTCTCAATGCTAGGGAACACACTGAACTCTGAAGCATATTTTATATTTATGTAAATTAATCAACTAAAACTACTAATATAATCCAATTCCATTATGGTCAGAGCCAATAGCAGTTTTTTTCTGTGACTTCTTTTTCCCTTCTTTTTGGAAAGGCTGAGATTTCACCTGTTTTAGAGACAGAAGTCCCAGTAACAGTTTCTTTTTCTTGCTTCAGCCACGGATCAGAGCAGTGTCTTTTATATATATATATAGGAAAACTAATAATAAAAAGAATCAGGAATATAAAAGGGGGAAACAACAGATATAGGCTGGAAACAAAAATAATTCAAGAACTTATCAAAAAAATAAAAATCACTTGTATCACTTTCTAGCTCCTAACCTAACTTGTAATTAGGTGTGTGCTGTTTGTATACTTCCTCTATACTTGGGCTACACCTATTTACTAGTTTCAATAAAATTTTATACTAATCAAAAAATAAAAATAAAAATAAAAATCATTCAAGAAATGGTACGAATTAAGTGGTCCGGTCACATGATTGGCCATCATGAAGACAATTGTTGAAACAATCCATCAATCAAATTGCTTTTGAGTCATAAACTCGCAATAAGAGACAATGATTTCAGTTGTCAAGGTGGTTGTTGAAGATTCTTGATCCCACTTTGCATTGTTGAAAGAAGATGGGTGGACAAATACTATTTCCCAATACCTCCAACGAGTTTACAGAGTGAAAGGAGAGCTTGGCGTCGCATATGGTTGAATGTTGAGCAGGTTGACCAATGAAGAGGCATGAAGGATTGTTGGGCACTAGCTTTCATACACCTAAAAAAGCACCTGGACAAGAACTAAGGAAGAAAAAAGCAACCGGACAAGAGATAGACAGGAGATGGGATAAAGGTTAACTAAGAAGAGGGTTGCTCTCGAGGGGTAAGGGTGGCCAGAAATGCACCAGAATTGGGTGGCACGTGGGGCACCTAAGGAGAGGCATGAGGTTCATGTGCCGGCATAAATGGGTTGGCCGTACAGATTTGGGAAGATCAAGGGACAGAAATTCTAAGGTGCCGTTTGGATAGTGAGTTGAGATGAAAGTTGAAAGTTGAATAAAATATTGTTAGAATTTTATTTTTTTACTATTATTATTGATTTGGGATTTGAAAAGGTTGAATTGTTTATTATATTGTGTGGGAATTTGAAAAAGTTGTAATGATGAAATGAGATGAGATAAAACACTTTCACTATCCAAACGGGGCCTAACTCTATGGCGCATGTATGTCAATGAAGAGTGGACGATGGCAGTTCTGGCATTCAACTTCCAACACCAGTGGAGAGCAAGACCCATACTGAAGGAGAGAATAAAATAAAAAAGAGGAAGAGGTGATCAGTCAAGGTACAGGATGGGGAGAGGATTAGAGGACCGAGGAGACAAAGCTCCTCCCTCCATTTAGAAGCTGAATGCTGATAGAGATCAGGTGGGCTTGGATTTTCTTTAAGACAGAGCAGCTCAGGGGAGCTTCTCTCTCTATATTTTTTCATAATTAAAAAAAATTTAATTAATATGAAAATAGGCATAGCCCAAGTACACAGGTACTACACTAGAGAATGCACCTAATTAAGACCTAGAGATAGATACAGGGAATGCATGGAGACTTAAGACCATTAAAATCTATAGCAATAGCTCACATAAATAAAGTCTGAAAGCAAAAATTTTAAGATCTTCCAGAGAGCGCTCCCGGTCCTCGAAGTTCCACTCATTCCTCTCCCTCCAAACGCACCACAAAAGGCAAATAGGTTCCATCTTCAATTCAGCTGGAATCCGGGAATACCCTTCAGACCTCTCTAATTAGCTAAAAGATCAACCACCTCTCTCTATTTCTCAAAGGCGTCTTAAATGTACACTTTTCCCCCTACACTCCTGATAACAAGAATTTTTGAAATAATAGCCTGGAAAGCATCAAGAAAGTTTGTTTTTGCAAGGCATCTTTAAGTGGCCTTTCTGACCATCTATTTGAATTTAACCATACAAGTATTTGGATGGACAATGAACGCACACAAACTACCACTCTGCTTTTTACTTCTCCATTTTTCCATTGCCACAACCAACCAATCCCATTTCCCTGATATAGTTGGCCAATGTTGTCTAAAGAAAGCAAGAAAGGAAATACATCCCAAATGTTTGTGAGGTTGAAACATAGAAACCATAGGTAGATTAGCATGCTAACATTCATAGTTTTGAAGCATTTCAAATTATAAACTGTTATGCTCTATTCCAAGCCTAAGTTAGCACTCCACCCTAAAATAAGCTTCCCACTATCCCAATTCTCAGGCAATGATTTGCATCAAGCTCTATACAGCTTCACTGTCATTTAAAGGACACATTCTCTAGACAAAGGAATAGGTAATCTTATCTAGCATAAAATCTAAAAGAAATACAGGAAAGAAGGGTTTTGGAATTTCCAATCAGAACCCCATGTTTTCTTTGTCCTTGATAAAAATTGGAAACCCTATCACCTCACTTACAGGGAAGGAAAGAAAAATTAACTCCTATAGACATGGCATAACCTTATTTGCAACCGCTATAGCTCCTTGTATGAATCCTCTTTCCTTTTACCTTTTCAACTTAGTTCAGGCAAAAATTTCTATTGAACTAGCAACTGCCATTGTAAATCTTTGAAGATTGGAGCAATCATTGATCTTCAGTGACTTCCAAAACCTTTTAGATGAATTAGTGCTGTCTTGCTCTCTCTTGCTACTAAATCTAGTTTGATGTGCATTCACTCGACATTTTCTATCTTTTGATGTATAGCCACTTCACACTCTCAATGTCCCCTGTTAAGTTAATCTGTGAGAGCCGAAACTGTGGTTGATGTGGTATCATAATCAAAGAGTTTTTTCTTTTTCTTTTTTTATAAGTAATTTTTTTATTATTATTATAAATATCAATAGGAGTAACCAAGTACACTGGAAAACAGATGCATGTTGAGAGTGGGATTATAAATATCAAAGAGTTAAAGAAGTTGAATAAGGATCAATTCTCTGACCTGTCAAATAGGGTACTACAGACTATAAGGAGATTATAGAAAATCCCCAGAAACTTGTCGAGCAAAACCCATTAGATGGAAACTGGTGTAAAGAAGAGGAGCATGAGTCAAAGAGTATGGTGATCTTAGTAGAGCCGAAGAAAGCTTGTTCAAGGAAAAGTCACTGGTGCAACAGCTAAACTTGGGGAACTATAACACTAAATTATTCTTCAGGGCTATGAAGAATCACAACTGGAACACAATCCCACAGCGAGAGATTTAGATGTTCCATTGACATAGAGGGGAACCCAACCTAGGGAGATGACATAGACCTATCAATGCAATAGGACTGAAACAAACCAGCAACATACGACCTATCAATGCAGTAGTAGGACTGAAACAGACCAGCAACATAAAATATGGAAGGTTTCATACCATTTTGGTAATTTCTTTCTATTGAAGAATCATACAAATGGTTGATTCCCGCATGATACACTTGATTGAAACAGTTTTATATCATTTTTTTTTTTATATAAGTAGTTTTATATCATTTTTTTTAAGTAAAAATATTGTATATATCAATAGGAGTAACCAAGTACACTAGACACATACAAGAAAACACCTAGCCCATACTAGAGAGCTCCTAATGACCCAAAAAGCCCGTGAAGAACTACCCAAAATACACCAAGCCCGAATTGGAATAGAACATGCCTCCCCAACCCCAACCCCTTGTTTCCCGTAAAACTAATACTCCACCCGAAACTCCCTCTACGAGAACATCTTCATAATGCCCTCCCTTTAGTCTTCCCTCGACTTGAGCTACCACCCACAGCATTGTAATTGATTGCCCAAGAAAGACGCTTTAACTCCTTGCTTTTCTTAAAACTTGATTTGGTTTCAAGTGAGTGGCTGTCCTCAATTGTAGTGAGTAGTGCTTTAAATTGGTCTTCACATCTTCTATGTGAAAGTCCCACGATATGCTGAATCTCGTTAACCTTGTGTAGAACCCAATCAGATGGTGAACCCACAATATTGTTTATTGGAGGAAGAAAAACCAAGGGAACAACATTATCCCCAGACATAGTACCCACCTGCACTCTCGACCCTAGACATGCCTCATCACAAGGCACCAACGACAAACCCATAATTTCCTCCCCGCCACATCCTGCATTCAAATCCCGAACCTCCTCAATAGCTATATGGTTGCTGTCCATTGCTGTTGTCACCATTAAAGGTTCCTCCCCTCCATCGACGAGGACATAGCTTGTATGTGCTCCACCCCCTGACGATCCTTTCAATGCCACTTTGTCAAATCCTCAGGAGGCATAGAACAGGTAGGGAAAGCACTACCTTTTGTTACCCCATTTTCATCTTCTAAAAGAGGCTCATTTGTTTCTTCCAAAGTACTCAAGACCCTGGAAGGACCCTCATCTTCAACTGAAAGTGAACCCTAGAAAAAATTACCAACCTCATTTGCAACTGGTAACTAAGGGCAGTTAGACGAAAAGCTACCGACGTCCTGAGTGACATCAGCGTGAATAGTGATACTAGTGTCCAACAACCCTATCTGTGACGGCGTTGCAACGCCCTTTGTTGGCGCACTTGAGGCCTTCAAACCTGTAGGACCTGCCCCCGCCCCCTCTCATCAATTTTTGACCCACCACCCAAACCCATGACTAGGTCCAACCCCTTATCCACTTTAATAATGAGATCTCTCACATACTCCATAACTCCCATCAATTGAGCTTTGATAGCCTACAACCCCTCCACTTCTCCCCATGTCACCTGACAACCTTTGTCTCCTACAAGTGCCTTACCCTTTCCTTCCGCCGCAGAGCTATTCTCGGCCAAACTACCATGCAGTGACCTCAACACCGAAGCGTACAAGGCACCTTTGACCGAGGAAGGCCTTCCCACTGTCTTTCCATTAACAAACTCCCTCCGTTTGCATGCTTTAGAATAGCGGCTTTGGACCCAGTAACGCTTTAAATGGATTGCAAAAAACCTTTCCATCCAATGCCATTTGCGCCTTCCGAAATCACCAACAAACCTTTCCTCCTTCCATTCTGGAATTCTAAAAGTTGCAAAAAGTTTTCCCTTGCGTTAATATGATGTTGAATGATGAGAACTCCATTACCCATCCTTAGCTCCCTGAAGAATCATTCAAAACAATTGAGTTCTAAACAATCCTCTATCCCCTTAGCCACCCATAAAGCTACCATCCCACCTAGACACATAAACGTAGCCATCTTTTTACTACGTTCAGAGATGCGAAAACTATTTCCTCCCTCTTTCATAAAAAAGAAAGTTTTTTATTCCACCTTCAACCACATCTCACCTTCCATTTGAGATGAATCCACTTCGTGCGTCGTCATCGTCTAATCCCAAATCACAAGATCACCTCCCAAGATCATCTCGCTTTGTCATCTCAAGGAAAAGGATGTTATAGGAAACTAAAATGCAGATCGGAATAGGTACCACACCATCTGCACCAACAAAAATAAAATGCAGATCAAAATCCCAGTCGCTGGAGGGGGACCGACGTCGAAGGGCCCTTAATGGAGTCACTAGAGCTTGTCAATCTTATCTGTTGCAGAGGCACAAGTTCGACGGTCGATGTTGCCTCCAAGAAAGTTAGAGAGAATCTTCCGAAAGTTCAGGTTGCCGGAGGGAGGACCTACGCAAGACGACCCTCAGCAAAGTTGCTGGGGCCCCGGGTCTGTGATGGTGGTAAGGTGGCACCCGCGGTCTAGGGTGGACGTAGGGTGGTGGTGGGTTTGGGTACCTTAGGGTTTTATATCATGTTTCCCCAATGATACCAATGGTAGCCAACAATAAGAAAACATCCCAAGAGGCACTCTTACAACATAACCACCCAAGTCTAATTCAAGTTATTCAACCTGCAAAATCCCCTATTATATTTGTGGGTGATGCTCAGTTAAAAGCAATACTTTTTGAGTAAACCCCACACAAACAAATGATATAAAATAAATGTGAGACTGTGACAATCACGACAATGAGGAAGCTGAAACAATCTCAATGGCCAGGTAGTCATTTAAGTGATGGTCTGTTAAGATGAAAATCAGCGTTTTCAGTTTCTCCTATTATTATGGCTAGGCATGCATCAACTGCTCTTCAACACTTTCAAACTCACGATGAGATAAATTGATGTATTCTTATTTTGTTTCAGATCACTAATCCCGTATCAAGAAAATAAATATTTCTCTAAAAACTTTTATGATATCCGAATACTAACTAACAAGTGTGAAACATTCTTTAATATATAGAAGATTACCAGGGTCGAGTAGTGTTTGTAAATTATCGTTTACTATATATTAAAAAAAAAAGTAGTGTTTGTAAATTAATACTTAAAAAGAGAAAGAATAATGGGGAAAACGATCAGTACCTCAACCATGAGGACACCAGGCATAATAGGCCTCTCGGGGAAGTGCCCAGGAAAGAAGTTATCATTTATAGTCACATTCTTGATAGCAACCGCAGAAACCCCAGGATTGTACTCAATCACCCTATCCACTAACAGAAATGGAAACCTACAACACCAGGCAAAAGAAAGCATCAGAACATAGAGAATAATAATAAACAACAACGCGAGGCATAAAGCACGAGAAAAAGCAAAAAATTGAGAAAGACCCACCGGTGGGGCAGAATTTCCCGTATCTGATTAATATCCATGACTGTAGGAAATGCTGGGTATCCTGCAAAAAGATTAGAAATAAATGCTAAAAAGAAACATAATTTGCATTGCGATAGCAAAGAACTGAAAACAGAAATGTTAAAGAATACATACTATTTTCAATGGGTATGTCTTGGCTAGTGTTGTCCCCTCCATTGAGAGAACAGCATGCGACGGAATTGGAACGGTGGTAGGATTGAAGCGATAGAGAACGAGGTACAGATAAAGAAACAGAGAGCCCGGACGGAGAGAACCTTCTGGGTTTGTTCAGAGAGTGAGAAAGAGTGGGAGAGAGAAGGGAACTGGAGGCGGCTGCCATTTCGTTTCCTCGAGAGATACAGAGAGGCGAGCGGAGAGTTCGAAGTGGGTGTGAGGGGGGAAGTGAAGTTGGGTATGGTATCACCGTGGGCAGGACTTCATGAACTACTTCCAACAACTGTACGCACGGGGGTCCCAGCCGAATATATAAAAAGATTACTCGGCATCCAAATGGGCAGGCCTTCCGCTCAAAACAAAGGGCCCGGCCTCTTTTTGTTTACCAAGAGTAAAATAAGATGAAAGAAAATATGGAAACAAAACAATTAAATGATTAAGAAAACAGGTCCGCTTTGGAACGGTCTGTCTATGGTTAAGTCGCCAACAATATTCAATAGAAGTCCTCTATATAAGCAAGCATATACAAAAGCCATAAGGATCAATACACTAGATGATTTAATTAACAGAGGCGCTTTGGGCCGGTGGCACCTACAAGTTGTGTTTATCGGAAGCCAATAGTGAGCTGCCACATAATGGGTTCATGAAGAGTTGGCTTGGACGCATAACAGGAGATCAAACTCTCTCATTCTCAAATTGGATCCGACTTCCCATTTTCGAACTCTGAAACTCGAATTGAAACTCTACTTCTCTCCTTCACGGTCTCCCCCTCCCTCTCCCGCAAGCCGAAACCCCTCAGTATCTCTGCGTCTCTCCCCCCCCTCTCTCTCTCTCTCCCCTTCTCTCCTCTACTCACTATCTCCCTCTGCCATGTATAAAACCAGAAACCCAAACCCTAGCTCGACTCCTCCATAAAACCCGACTCCTTCATAAAACCCTAACCCTCCCTCACTCAACTCCTCCATAAAACCCTAACCTTACCTCACCCGACTCACTAACCCAAACCCTAACCCTCCCCCATTCGACTCACTCCTACGGAGCAAAAAGTGAAAAAATTTGAACAAACACGGCATGCCCTTTACAGAATGAAGGTAATCTAATTTGTTTCTGTTGTTGAAATCCATTTTCTGTGGATATTTGTTCTCCTTCTTGAAATGTCATGTTATAGGAAGCATCGGTTTGAAGATTTTCCCCTATAATTTGTAATCCAAAGAGGTAAAAAAGAAGAAGACAAAAGTTCCTTGATAGAGTGGCATACAATCCATGTGGATCTTTCTCCTTATTAGGTGTCGTGTTTACATTTCTACTCATTTTGTTTATATGCATATATTGCAATTTAATTTGTGCTAGTGGATACTCTTTGGGGGCTTTGAAACGAGGTTTTATTGTCTTGTGGTCAAGATATACTTCCCGAGTAGCAGGTGAATAGGTAAATAGCTGTTAGTTTGTTTTTACAAAGGTGGCGATCAACTCAAAGGCTTAGCCAAAATAGGTCAATTGCTTGTCTTGAGTTATTCTGATAAAACCATCCAGTGGCAAGTGGTGCTTACATTTTATCTCAGATGATTGGGGCAAAAAATTATTGGTTTTATGCTTGTTTCTTTTCCGTTGTACTTTATGTTCATAACATAGTGAAACTATAGGGCTGTTATAGATATTCACATGAATTTTTACTTCTCGGAATAGTTATAAAAAAAAAAAAATCTATTAAGTCAGTAAAAAAATTTCAACTTCACCAAATACATAAGAGAATGTTTCCAGTTTCAAATCCTCTATATTACCTCAGAGATATTTACAGATTTTAAGGTCACGTGGT
Organism: Carya cathayensis; assembly: GCA_011037825.1. Lineage (NCBI taxonomy): Eukaryota > Viridiplantae > Streptophyta > Magnoliopsida > Fagales > Juglandaceae > Carya > Carya cathayensis. Next base: position 256,787 of record QGSO01000518.1, read on the forward strand.
CTCGTCTAGTGCTAAAATTGTTTACATTGTAATATTAATGTTGCAAATGCAGTTTAACGACGACAGTTGTGCTAGTTTGGAGAGACCATTTTGCCATTGTGGGATTCCAGCAAATTTAAGGATTTCTACCAAAGATACTAGTTTTGGCAGATAGTTTTTCAATTGTCCAAATTATAAATTCAACAAACAATGCGGATTTTTTCAATAGGTCGATTCTGAAATGGAACAAAATTATTGTTGCAAACTCACATTGGAGTTAGCTCAAAGAAGGAACGACAGGATCAATTAAGAACATGTAACAGCTGAAGCGGCAAAATTTAAAGCTATGAAAAAGAAGTACAATGGAACATTAAAAGTTCTATTCGTTTCATGGTTTTGTATTGTTGTTCTTTGCGCTGTAATTGTCTTTTATGTGAACGATAATCATGTATCCTATGGTTAGTAGGCGAACTATGTATCCTATGGTTAGTAGGCTGGCCTTTATTCAGCCTTTGTTCTATTCTATTGTAATTAATCATGTAAAAAAAGTATTTATATATGGTTAGTGGTCATTTTGGGCAATTATATGGCTACAAGTGGTGGTTAAAAGGTTAAATAATTCAGATTTTTCAGGTTTGACTCCCAAACCAAGTTTTGAACATTATTTGTTTTGTAAAGTTGAGAAATTGGCCAAAAATCATGAGGCACGCCATATGCTTATGAATTTACAATCATTGCATAAATATTTACTGCATCTTATAAATGATATGATAACAAACATGATTGATATTCATTCAAAACTGAAACAGGGGGAACCCACAACTATAGATAACAACCATGCATGATCCGAAAGATGTTCTTCCAACGATTCTTTACAACCATGCAGTTAAGGAAGTTCTAATTTCTACCAATACGAAATTGCAAGTTTGACTCAAAATACAAATACACATTCAACTTCACCAAATAAATAGGTCCAAAAATAAAGTCTAAAATACAAACAGCTTCCATGGAAACAATGCCTTCATCTCCATATGTTCTTCCTGTGACATTAAAAAAAAAAACAAATAAGTTTCAAACTTAACAAAAAAAAAACAAAAAACTCATTCCTGCAGTAATAATGATTTAGTTTAATAAGTTGCATACTCTGATTTAAACATCAACATGATCCATTCTTATTCAAGATCCATCCTTTGTGATATGTTGTCATAAATATTTCCAATATCCCTACATAAAAGACAAAAAAAATTATAAATACAACGATAATAAATCCAAAGACAAACAAAAATGGCAAGAAAAGTACCATACCCTAATGAAGGGCAGTTGTTCCTCATATGGCCCTCAACCTTGCAAATGCCACAACGTCGTTTCTTCACTGATTGAGTCTCTCTCTGATTTTTTGCTCTCAAAGATTTTGGTCTTCCTTTCGTTGGCACCCGTTGAGGATCTTGTAAAGTTTGAGAGAAATTTGATATTACTTGTGATCTTACGATAAGGGAATCAATACGTGACATGGCAGGATCTTCTATATTTTGTTCTTCAATATCTTCCATCAAAAGCAATTCCTTGTGTACCTTATCCAAGACAAGAGATAAGTGGTTCATTTTAAACCTTGATTGTGAGCCAAGTTCGGCAATATCGTAAAAATGCATCATGAAACGGCTTTTTCACAATATTGGATCTTCTTGTGTCGAAATAGGCCCCTCAGAAAGTGGTATTTCAAGGATAGCTGTACTCTTAGCATTGATGGTCCATAGCTCTAGAACATAGTGATGTGGCAACATATCCAAGTTTGATTTCTTCATGAAGACACATAGGATATGCCTACAAAGAATACCTAGAAATTCAAACTTATGACATGTACATATTGCCTTTGCTTCTCTACTCTCCAAAGTCACATAATAAATCCAAGCGTCTTTACCGTTAGGTGCCACCTCATACATCTTACTTTCACCATTTTGCTGAACTTTTGTCATTTTGTACCGTTGGCAATTGAATAGCTCTTCTTGAAAGATACTGAAAGACTTTCCTGTATACACTTTGGCTGCCTCTTCTTCAATTTTCCAACATGTTTTCAAAACCGAGTTAGTCGATTTCGTTCTCACATCCTTCTCTTTCTCCTTAAAGTACCGTGCATTTAAGGCTTTCTCGTACTAATGCATGAAGTCACTCACCATCGTGCTCGATCACACATAATCCTTAAAAAATTTATTCATACTCTCGCTCCTTTGTGTGGTTGACATACCGGCACAAAAAGTGGTTCGCAAGTAAGCCAGAACCCACTTCTCCCGTCAGTTGTAAAGATTTTGCATCCAATCATTACATGCTAGACCATACTTCACCAGTATTGAAACTCATTCCTCCTCAAACTCATCAGGTGTTATAGTATCATGGATACAATGATGGAACTCTTTTTGAAAGTCTGGAAACTTGTTATAGACATGTGTCAAATGTTCTGGAACTTTTTGTAAAATATGTCACAAGCACAACCGGTGAGTTGTATTTGGGAGTACCACTGCAATAGCCTTGGCCATGGCTTTATCGTCATCAGTAATAATGGTAGAAGGGGCGCGCCCAAGCATAGCTTCCTACCATGTTCTCAGTAACCATATATAGGATTCAGCTGTCTCATTGACTAACAACGCACAACCAAACATTATGGTTTGGTGATGATGATTAACTCCTGAAGATGGCATAAATGGCATCTTCTAAATATTTGTGAGGTACGTCGCATCAAACATGACAACATCACCAAAATATTGATATGCAGACCTTGATCTTGCATCCGCCCAAAAACAACTTCCCATACTCCCATTCTCATCAACCTGCATAGAGTACACAAACCCAGGTTTTTTACACTGTCGTTCAATAAAGTATGCATACAACCTTTGTGCATCTCCCTCTTCAAATAATTTTCGTCTTTTATTTCCCAAATAATTTTCGACGTCCTTTCCAATACAACCAATTTTAAAATTACCCCCTGCTTCTTTACTCAATACTGACATTATCTTTCTTGTCGGTACACCAGACTCATTTAAAGTGAGAATGAGGTTTTTTTGCACACGTGTAACTCCTCTATGTCCACGAAGTAAGCTAGTACTTCTTGGTGTGAATAGCTCGTGGTTGTGTTCAGGCACGAACTTATATACTATCCACCTTTCACCATTATTTTTTATACACATGGTAGCCTTACACCCAATCTTTGTTTCAGCAGGTTCGGGAATTTTTCTTTCTTTTTGTTTGATACTTTCACGCCTAAATCCTTCTCTTGTACAAACATAATGTACTCCAATTAATTTTTTGTCCCCTCTTGATAATTGCGTATGGTTAGTCCTCATTGCAAAACCTTTCCGTCTTGCATACGCTTTATAAAATGTTTGGGCATCCTCAACTTCATCAAACTCCTTCCCAATGAATGGTTCAAAAAGTCCACTACTAGAAGTGGAAATGATGTTGACTCCATCTTCATCTTCCACATTCACTCCATCTTCATCTTCCACATTCACTCCATCTCCATCTCCCAAATTCATGCCATCTGTTCTTACCAATCCATCTCCCACATTCACATCACATTGCTCTTCCACAGTTTCATCCTCAATAGGAACGTTTCTACTCGTTAGTATCTCAACATCATCACTATCTGAACTCCATCCAAAATTCTTCATCCCAACATAAAACAATGTAATCAATAAAAAAATCAGTGACTAAAAAAATCCACAAGTTGTAAATCTATATTCAAACAGCTACAACTACAGCTCTATATTAATTTAATCAATTATGGTTCAAACATGATATGGTTCTAACAACAAGGCCATACGAAGAATGAACATGATATGGTTCAAGCAAAAGTCATACAAAATTTAATTTTTATGCTTGGATTTTTTCTAATTTTTATTCAACATTCATTGGAAACAAGGAGTACACAAACAAATTTACCATGATTTTCACTGTGGGTTCGTCGTTGGGAAACTGTCCGATATACAAGCCAAATATTCTGGAACCCACTTCTGGAAAAATTATTATAATTTAATTTAATTATATTCTGGTTTGAAACTGTCCGATATACAAGGGAAAATTTAATTTTTATGCTTGGATTTTTCCTAATTTTTATTCAACATTCATTGAAAACAGGGAGTACACAAACAGATTTACCATGATTTTCACTGTGGGTTCGTCGTTGGGAAACTGTTCGATATACAAGCCAAATATTCTGGAACCCACTTCTGGAACAATAATCCTGGAACCTAGAAATTAGGGATTAGAAAATGTAAAAACCATAAAATGTAAAACCCAGAAAAAGTAAAAACCAAAAAATGTAAAAGCCAGAAAAAGTAAAAACCAGAAAATGTAAAAACCAGAAACCGAAACCTAGAAATTACAGATCGGAACTCACCCGTGGGAATGTTAATCAGTGAAGGGGAGTGAGAGAGAGGTTAGGAGAGATTTTGTTTTTTCGTTAAGGATGATTTCGTGAAGTCTGATTTTGATCTTTGTTAAGGGTGAACTTTGGTTTTGATTTTCATCTGCAGCGGGAAGGAGAGATGGGATATGGGAGGGAGAGTTGTGAAACAGAAGGAGAGATGGGTCTGCAAAATGGAAGGATTCCCTGCAGCGCGGCTTACATCTCTTACGTGGCAATTTATTACTGGGTTCCGATAATCTCACGTTATAAGAGGCACCGGTTTGAAGATTTTCCCTTTAATTAATTGAAACCTGGCATCTCTCTCTCTTCCTTTTCCAATTCCCAAAGCTTATTTCTTGCATTTTCACTCTAAGCAAGACTTGACTTTGCAAGAAATGAGGGAAAACACAATACCTAAGAAAGAAATATGTTAAGAAGTGTTGAAACATTTTCAATACCCAAACACACCATAAGTCTTTTTCCCTTGTCTTCTCGTAAGTTTAGATAAGAGTTCCATCCCAATCTCCCCTTTCCTTTTATTTTTCCACGAGCCTTAATGAGTAAAATTTTGGTTCACCATCTCCAAGTCAAGATGTTTTCAGACTAGTTTTGGAAGAAAACATATTTTCATTTCTTTGGTTGTAAGACTTGAATTCTGGAAATTTTCCTATAGGAAGATAACCATCTAACGAAATATATGAGAGTAGATCAAATCTCTAGTTGCGGTACAGGCCCCACATCGTTGTCGTTGGCACTGAAGGAGCATATTGGGCCTCAGATAGTCATATTGTTCCACATTCTATAAAGCTTGTATATCTCCAAATGAGCCATTAATAGAAAGGAAAACTGGATCATTGAAGTCCCCCCTCAATTTCCCCAACTCCAAACAAAGCATCACACTAAAGTTGCAAAGCTTTAAAATGAGTGAGAATAGGAATTTCAGCTTCCCTATAATATTCATAAGCACCTAAAAGCATTCCCTTGTCTTCTCATGCAATACTAAGATTCCTCTCAATTTGTGGAAGCAAATAGACCCCATTGGTTCCCACCCTCTTTAGTTGCTACCCAGCCATTCTCACTACAATATGTTATGACTTGCATGCCACCACAACCAAATGCAATTTGTGCACCACCTGGATCTCATAATATTATCAATTCACTCTCTAAAGTCTCGACAATTTCTGCACTTGACCCACCCCAAAGTATAGTAACTACAACACCATAATTAATGTAGTCAACCAACAACACCAGATGTGAAGCGAGGATTGCATTCTTTTGTGAAATTTCACAAGCAAGACTAAAGGGATTTGTACTTTAATGAAAACATGTTGGCCCTTCTTACTTCTTCCCCACCGCACAAACCAATGTCGCCACTACCACAACCACCACCAAGAAATGCCTTAGCACCTCGCTCCAGGATGACCTACCTGACTACACTAAACAATATATTCACAAGAATCAAGACCCATCAACAAGACAAAGACTGTTTAGGAATATCAGAAGAATTCGAGCATACCAGAGAGGAATTACGTCGGCGCCATCTAGTCTAGGAGAGGGGTGGGTGAAGAAGGGGGTGGGTTTCATGCAAGAGGATGGGAGATGGGAGAGAAGGGTGGGTTCCATGGGGTTTCATGTAATCTGCAGGCACATGGGAATTAAAATGGGGAGTCTATTTGTCAACAGCTCATTGTAGAGTTGTTATTTGGGGTTTATTAAACAGACCAGTTTGAAGATTCTCTCGAAAGAAAATTAAAAAGGGAGAAAGCAACAATGGATACATTTGAGCCGTAGGAGGCGCAATTGATTGAACTTCTGGCTTTTTCAAATTAGGCGAATTACAAGGTATGAAAAAATAAAAAAATTTATTTTTAATCTGGTGTGTCCAATACATTTCTTACATGGCATAAGTAGATTTAGGCCTCATTTATTTTTATATATGAGATGAGATATATTGAGATAAAAGTTGAAAGTAGATTAAAATATTGTTAGAATATAAGTTTTTAATATTTTTTTTGGATTTAAAAAATTGAATTGTTTATTTTATTTTATGTAGAAATTTGAAAAAGTTATAATGATTAGATGAGATAAAATGAAATAAAAAGTTTTGTAAAATTGAACGAAGCCTTAGAAAATAAATTTTAGAACTTCAATCTTACCATCTCTTTTTAGAATAGAACAAATATCATTTATAATGAAATACAATTAGAAAGTCAATACAATTACAAATCAGTAACTAGCAAAACTCTAGACTAAAAAAAATGTGAACATTGATGCCACTACTGAATAGTGTTACCCACAAAACGAGTATGTGTTACAAGCAAGCTTTATTTCCTTGCCTACCAAAATGAAGCACATCATACTCCTCGAACCAGTTAAGAAGACTTTCAATTTTAGCAATCACAATCCCTTGCCTTGAAATATTAGGTTCCTTAGAACCAATAATTTCAATATAAACAATCTTCAAAAACGTAAATTCAAGATAAACCCCTTAAACAAGCCAAAGCTTTATTTCATCCACTTCAAACACTCCACATTCCTTTAGACTTAAAGTCAATAAAAAAAAATCACATTTAGCATCCCTTAAAATAACCCCAATGCCCGTAAAGTCAGAAGATTGAAACAAAGCACAATCCAGATTAAGTTTAACCATACCCTGTATTGAAGGTTTCCAAGATAGCAAAGTATCTATCCGCACAACTAGCTTATGCATTTTAATAGTAGTGTACCCCTCAACATACATTATATAGTTATCAAAAGAGTTAATCTTCAAAACGGTCGGTCTGTTGATTTTCAATAAACAGCCCACCAATAGTTAACTTATACGTAACCTCCTCACCATTCACATCATGCGTCCCCACCACACACACAAAATAGATCTATCTCCTCTCATTCTCTCCCTCCCCCAGAACTTAGATTTGGGAAATCAGCCCACTCTCCCTCTCCGCCACCCAAATCACCTCCTCTCTCTGTCATTGCATGAGCCACGCAACCCACTCCACCCCTCTCTCCGTCATGGCACAAGGTTGTATCATTCTCAAATATTTTGGATCTCTGAAAAATCAAAACTTTAATGACTCCTAAGAAATATGCAAAAGCGAAAAATCGATGGGCTTGAACTTTAGATATTATAGTTGCACTTTTCAACATGTTACAACTGATATTTAAGATTGAAAAATACGGAGATGATAGTTGCAACACCTCATTTACTGATCAATTTCTAGATTTTTCTCCATTTTGATGAGTTCTTTATTTTCTTAACTTCTAAAATTATAAGAATGTAGTTCTGTTTTCTACTAGAAGTAAATGGAGTAATCATAATCAATCATGGTACTTTTTTAATTTCTTATGTAATTATTTATCATCAACAAGTAGACTGACTCACAAAATTTCTCACTCAATGTCTTCACTACTAAAAATGCCATGATGAATTGTGAGCTTCAGCTTGAAAAGAACAGAGAGAATAGGCAATAAAAGCAAACGTTGAAGGGAAGTGGCTGAGCCAACAAAGCCAGTAAGTTGGAAGACATTAGAAGAAATATACCATCACAAACCTAGCAAATGACCCAGCGACGGAGATGGGTGACGATGACCGAGATGTGCGACGGAGAAGAAGATGGGCGACTGCGGCATGAAATGTTTTGATCCAGCACAGTGTCGAACATGAGGGGTTGCTTATGAATGTGGCTATTGAGAATAATAATCCAGTGTGATGCACCTCTTTTAGTTTACAATAGAATCTCTGATGTGTCAAATTCTCATTGGTGTCCATTAACCCCATAAAATCAGTCCAACTGCCCAAAGTCAAAATTGGTATAAAAAAACATCTTCAAGTCACAATCATAATTATGAAATAACTTTATATTCTTATACTTCCATACACCTCACGAAATGGTAAGAAAAATAGAAAATAAAGTCAAATCAAACCTTATTAATTTCCAAACCAGATAAGTAAAGTGATCATCAACCTCCAATAAAGATAAAACCTGATAATCTCTCAAAATTAATACATGTATGATAACTAGACAGCCCTAAAAAATATGACAACAATCCTCCATAACTAACTGATAATGAGCACAACAACCATTAAAAATAACGACCCTCTTCATCATATTCATTTTTGTTGGAAGAGTATCATTACAAGCACACCAACTAAAACTCTTAACTTTATTTGGAAGTTTCAAGTTCTAGAATTGTCACAAAAATATTGATGGTCCATGTGAATGTGAACTTTCAGCTCCACCTTTACAAGCAAACAAATACATTGCTAAATGATTGCATGGCTTGATGAAATAAGAACCATTCTTTATACTATGCCACACAATATTATCTTCAAACTCTCTTGAAAGCAAAGGAATTTGTACGATTACCTCAACTACAAATGGAGGAAAAACAAATCTAACAAGTCTTGATCCCAAGTGCTAGTGTTCTTATTCATAAGTAAACTAACCTTAGAATCTTCATGCATAATGTAATATGAGGGAGAGTTTAAGGTAACCAAAAGATTGGAACCTATTTATCCTGCAATATCGGGACTTTGTTACCCTTCCCTATCCTCCAAATTGCTAAAGAGGTTTAGCTGCATACATACATCTCCACACATAAGAAGATTTCTGACCCAATGTTGATTGTAAAAAATATTTAGTAGGGAAATACTTCATTTTAAATACTCAATAGAGCAAGGATGAAGGTTATATATCAACCCCCACCCTTGTTTAGCAAGTAAAGCCAAATTAAAAAGCCTAACTTTTTAAAACACATTCCCCCTCTCAATTTTGAAGTACACAATTTTGCTCAACTAACCACAATGCATCTTTCGTTATGTACTTTATTAACCCCATCAAAACCTTGCAAACATCCCTTCTAACTCCCTACAAAAGGACTTAGGTAACAAAAAACTGCTCATTGTATAGGCCGGCAATGCTTGAACAACCGCTTTTATTAAAATTTCTCCACCTACTTATGAGAGTAATTATTCCTTCCAACCTTGTAACTTTTGCCAAACTTGATCTTTCAACTGCTTAAAAGTATTACATTTAGAGCGTCCAACCAATGAAGGAAGATCTAAATATCTATCATAATGTTGCAGAGAATGCACTTCCAAAATAGCCATATTATCAACAATCTCCTTAGCTCCAGCATTTGGACAAATCAATAATCTAGATTTATCCATATTAATATGTTGTACTGAAGCCAATCCATAAACATGCAACAACTGCTCCAAGTGTTCATTTTTAGAACAAGTAACTTGGCAAAATAATAAACTATCATCTGCAGAAAAACAAATAACTAACAGTAGGAACTCTAAGACATACTTGTTGTGAAAACACACAACAATGAAAAATAAGTGAAAGCAAACATAAGCATATCAATTTCACAATACAAAATTAACGTAGTTTGACAACGTGCTTACGTCTACAGAGTTGCAGAAAATTTTATCACACTGAGAAATCACAAAATTTACTTTAGGGCGAAATATCACACTTCTTAACACTCAAGATGTACTAAACTATTCATTAAGTACATATTTATAGTGTCATAGGGCGAAAACCATAATTTTCACTTTTTTGCACTATTTGCTCGTGTGAGATCTATGTCCATTGCTTGCTCAAGCGAACTTTCTGTCTGATTTTTGCTCGAGCCACCTGTCGCGCAAACATCGAACAAACTTTTTGCCTAGCACTTTTTATGACCACAAACAGTGCCAAAGATTTTCTCTAGGGACATTGCCCCCGGACCCCTGCAAGGCTTGGGCTATGGAGCGCTTGAGCCAATAATGAATCATTGTCGAGTCTGGCCAACAAATCGGGTCGACATACCAACAAAACCAAGATCCACAAACCCAACAATACTTTCACACCTTTAATCAAATATTTTTTGTTCAACATCTTGAAGAAGAGATGACAACCACTCAACACATAAAACAAATAAATAAGTTGGTAATAACAGGTCTCCCTGTCTCAAACTCCTTGATGTAGCAAAAGACGAAGTAGGCACCTCATTAATACGCACTTTATAAGAGATTTACTTATTGCAAGATAAAACAAGATCCAAGCAATGCTGATCAAAGCCAAGTTTCAACATAATTTGCTCAAGAATACATCATTCTACCTGATCGTAAGCTTTCCTTATATCAAGTTTCAACGACATCATAATTGGACAACCTCTCCCTTTTTAGGAATGTAGTTTTTTACAGTTTCAAATATAACAAGAATATTATTAGTTATAAGTCTACCCAGTACAAAAGCATATTGATTATCAAATCTAACTATTCAAATAATCATGTAGATGGTGTGCTCTACATACTATCTTAATAATAGAATAACTCATAAAAAAATAGAAATGCAAAATATTAATAAAAGCTCATGGTGAGTCGTATATAAATTTAGTTAATATGCAATGATGTTTTGACAAAGCCAACTTTTCTTCCAGTCAGATTTATTGCTAGTAATGAAGGCTGAATTCCAAGCTCCTAAGAGTTGAACCAACAATTTGTTCTACCATCTTATTATCCGAATATAAGATCTTCTCTATTTCATTTCACTAAGGCTATGTTTGGACATCTCAACATCTAAATGTAGCCTAAATGGATAATCTAACAGACCCATGAAAAATTCAATTGGTGTGCATTTCTTAATTACAATGTTGGTTGACGAAATTAATTGGTAACTTTTACTTTGGATTGGAAGTGATTGTGGTATTGGACATGAATGAATAGAACCCTAGTCTAGAATAATGCATTCAATTCTCAATGCCAAACTCATTTTTAGGCAGGAAAGCTACACTGCATATGGTCAAAGTCATGCAAAATGGGAAGTATGATCAAGTTATGTAGTTGGCTTCAAGGACTCTCTATGTTAGCACTATAATGAATGTTGGAGATTAATTCAGTCTTCAAATCTGTGGACAATGAATTTTGTTTTCCTTCTTCTTTCACAATGTCAAAAGTTGATTTTTGGGTGATTAGAGTGGATTGAAATTGGAAATGATATGTCAACTAATCCTCCACTTAGACTCAATAACTGTTGGGACCTCAAGATCACTATTTGAAATTCTAAAAATGGTTAAAAAGTGATGTTGCTTGGACTTCGGGTAATATCCTCAAATGGTCAAGTTTTCACCCTTAGTAAAATGTCATTTTCAACACCCTGCATAGGGTTGTACGATCTGGACTGAGACCGAACGAATGTATATATATAATATTATTTTATATAGTAATTGTATAAATTAATTATGTAATTTTCATCCAAGAGATCACCATTAACTATATATACAATGAAATTATTTAATATTCATTAACCATATATAAAATGTTAAAGAGATCACTTAATTTTAATTTTACTAATTTTTTGTATTAATTTTTTTGTCATAAGAAGAAAAAAAGGTTCATGGACCAAATCGAACCGAACTAATAGCTAACAATCTGGTTTGGTCTTGCAAAATTGATAGACCAAAATTTTTTATTTGTAACACCACCCCCCCCCAACGGATAGGACCGATTACACCCCTAACCATATATTCAGTGTTGCTAGTTCAGGATGCAAACGTATGAAAGGCCTACTAATTGTAGGATTAAGTGTATTTTTTTCTTATAACTATAAACCCCTGGGGTTGAATACATCAAATTTAGCCTAGGCAAAATTACCACATCAGGTGCTTTTCCCATTTTTCCAGTTCATTAAGCATGCTGAATAGTATAAGTTAGACGTTGGGAGATTCTCTCTTTTTCACTCTGCCTAATCCATCCCTTAAAGTTATAATAAGATGATTCGAGTCCATTATAATTTACTTTGGTGAATCCCTGCTTTGAAGGAAATTGAAGCTAACCACTGGTTTTGGACCAGTCATTGATAACGAGGATAGACATGGATTTCTCTTGATCAGGCTCAACTGGAGACAAGCTGGCTGAAGAACCATGGTTATCATTGAACATTGAAGTTTAGTATCACTGAAGAGCATGCCAAATGCCAAAGCTTGGAACGTTTTAATTTCTTATTATAAATATTACATTGAACTTCCGCACTCCTCGTTCGATATAAAAAGCATTATTGCCTAAGCCAAGATATGGCTTTATTTAAACCTTAAAAGGGAAATCAGATCAAGCAAATAGATATGCAAGTAGTCTGTGCAGGAATCTAGAGCTTTATATAGTTGTTCTCTATCATCCACCTGAGGCTCCAGTGGTTCTGTGAACACTTGTAAGCCCAGTACGCCCATCCGAAAGTGGCTTTCCCATACACCGCTTGTTGAGCTTGTGCAAATCTTTGGTAGTCTTGCATTGTTGCCCCATTAAACGCAAATTTTGTAGTCCATTCCCCTGCAAAATCCCCCCACCACCACTCAGCTTATGAGTTTGCATGGAATGACATGATTAATGAATTTGCAAAATGCAAGGAAATCAAGAGATTTTAAGGTGAGCATTCAGTTTTAAAGACAAAGGTTTGATTGCTTTATAAAGGTAAATTGGATTTTTAGTATATACCAACAAAACTGAGGGGGCCATTGGAAGTTGTCACTGTGCTGAGTTCTGAAGCTCGCTGATTGTAGATGTAATCGATGTTCTGTTGTACATTCATCTGGTTAAACATATCCGAATAGAGATTGTAGTAATGCACGTCGATGACTACACGATTGAGGTTTCCTCCAAATGAGAGGAGCTCCTTGGGATCTACAGGTCCCAGTCGGTTTGAGAGGATCACATAAGCGCTTGATGTGTACTTTCTCACAGCATCATAACCTGCTTGGTAATATTTTTTAAGGTTATCTAGGGTCACACCCGGTGCAAGAGGTTCATTGATTAGCTCAATTGCCCCAAGACTTGGATTGTTGGCATATCTGCACAAAGGCAACATCCAAAGCTGATCAGTGTTGCTCTCAATTTGAGTTATCTTTGTTGCATTTGTCACACTGAGGAAGCATTTCTCAAACCATTTTGTCCAAAAACAGGAGTAGGAAGTCAAAGTTATGGTACTTTTAGTAAATAAGAGTGGAGAATTTACTAAACCTTTTTGCTAGGAAGTCTATGACTGCCACCGTATCTTGAATATTGGAATCTCCCCATTCCTGATATCCATCTCTTGTCCCACTGTGTTCATTTCCATTTTGTGATCCTTGAACTGCATGCAGGTCAACAATTACTTTCATCCCATATTTCCTGCATAATATTCCAAAGAAGAAATCATTTTATAGTACTTGTTACAAACTTTGTTATGTACTAATCAGGTCTATGCCCAAAAGTCCAGAATATCCCTTTTATAGTTAACACTAGTCTACTAGATATTTGTGGCATGATTCACTACTGCATACCGTGCCCATGTGAAAGCATTGTCCAAGGCTTCTAGAGAGCCCCCAACAAAAGGCTTTGGTGGTGCTGGATCTTGTGCAATCCACCACCCAACTGGAATTCTAACTGCATTCAGACCCTTTGATGACATGAAACTGAAGTCCTCTTCGGTGATATAAGTGTTCCAGTGATCCTAGGATGAAAAAGATGCATTATTAGTTTACTAATCAATTCCAAAAAGGCTCATGTTGATATTACTATCTCAAGGTTGATAACTAACTTCCATATCTATACATGTAAACTCAAATCCTTACCTTCATAATTTGAGGGGCTCTATCTGGGCCATAACCATTTGTGACTTGGTATTCGCCTTGCAAGGTCGTGATGATGGTCATTTTGAAGACCGATGGATTACTATCTTCCCAACCTGAGCCTCCATAATCAGCAGTTACCGACGTTCCTAATGTTGCCTATTTCAAACGCACAAGTACCATAGTAATGCCCTCTAGTCATTTTCAGCATTTGTTGCGTAAATTGATATAGTTGAATTGAACTGTTGAACTAATTTTGATGTATTATGATTAATACTTTCTTAGCCTATCAAATGGATTAAACTATAATCTAATTTAGCTCCTGTTTTCATTTGAGGTCGACTGACATTCCAGATTCCTTGGAAGCAATGACTAACACATTGACCGTGATATCCAGGATTGTTGAGTGATTTTGAAGATATTGCATGGATGTTAAGTCCCACATTGATTATATACTTTTTGAAGAAATTTGAGCAAGTACAGTAATCTGAAAATTAATGCAACTTTGAGTCATGTAAAACACTATCTTTAAGGTGATAATTGTTTTCAATCAAAAGTGTTTGTTATCGGGTTACAAAAAATTCATCTCCAGGATACAACAAAGTCATGAACTGCAGATAGCAATTATGAAGTTTTTCCTTTAGAATTTCTCTAGAAAATTGTATATGAGATTGAAAATATAAGAGTATGGAATTAATAAATTCGTGGATTGCATTCTCTATTTATAGAGAATGAAGTGGAACCTTGTAAAAAATCACAACTCTTGAATTGTGACTTTTCAACTGGTAATTCTTATAGCACTCTCAATGGATTAATCTTCATCCTATCCTTTAAAATACATCACTAAAATCCATTTTTTCTGTTATACATACTAATTTTTACAATACAACATCCATTGGCTTATCTATTCTTTTCGTATCATTTAAATAATCTTTTTATATTCTTTTTCAATATTTCCTTTCTATCAATAAATTTACAATATTCATATATTTTTTATATTTACAATTTGTTTTTATATACAATGTAAAATAATTGAGTCCTATACACATAAAACAAAAATATAAAAGCCAAATAAAAATTAAAAATAAATCAAAATATGAAAAAATTGGTTTAAAAATATTTCTAAAATATTTTTTTAGAAGAAAATGAAATATATGTGTTTTAAATGATGAACAATAAAAAGAATTTGCTTACATGGTAAAAATCGGGCTACTGTAGCTAAATGTATTTTACATTTCATTTTATATAATCGGATGGAACTCTTTTTTAAAACAATTCTTTAAATAATTTATATTTTTTATATAATATAAAAGTCATTGAGAGTGCTCCTAGTTTAAAGGACATGATGTTTCATGTAAAGATCGAGAGGCATGTCTATGGATAGGCACCTCACCAATAGTAATAGTACTCAATAAATTCAGATTTAATATCACAATCTACAATAAATATAACAGATACTGCATCAGAAAAACTAATTATGACTAGCACTTCCAGATTGCGATATGTGTAGGAAAGTCACGAAACTGTTAAAATGGAATTCCCTGTCGTAATCAGGGACATGGTCACCAAACCCAACAACGAACAGCATGGAAATGGATGTCAAACTATAGCTTTAAGAAGGAAGGGACAAATACCTGAAGGAAAAACCCATTTGTTGCTTTAATGCGAACGCGGTTTGGATCTCCATCTTTCCTAATGATTTGAAATGTTTCAGAGACGCCAGGTGCACTTGAAACTGCTACTGTGTTTCCTTGGTTTCCCAGCCCCACAAACTGCTTGTTGAACACTCTAAAATTGAAGGAAGATTCATCGATCCTCCACAACTGCATCATGTTTTGTGGAAACCCAGAGACATATTGATTGCAATAAAAATTTATACTTTGCTTAAATACTAAATGATTGTCCTGATCAAGAACCTACGTACCCTGAAAGTTTCCCAACCGGAGGCCGAGGTCCGGTCCGCAACAACATTGGTTCCACCACCATTTTCTGCTGATAGATACGTCTGCAGCTTCGTAGACATGAATTGAACTTGAGTTCCATCCTACCCAAAATCAGATTAAGATGCATATCAGTTATAAATCGGAAAATCTTGATAAGATTACACTTTATATTCTTCAAAACTAAGTCACAATGAATTGAAATACATAAATTGTGAGTGTAATTCTAATACATTGAACCATGGAGAGTATTCTACTATTCTTACCAAGAGATCTTTGTTAATTATTCCATTAAAGAGAGAAGGCTTCATCCATCCCTCTGTAACAAGCCAAGCTCCAAGATTTACAGCTTTAAATGGCAAGTTGAAGCTTGTTGTACTCTGTGCATGGGAAAGAGATAAAAGATATGAATGGTAGAAAGCCCAGTAAAGGGTCAAGTACGAGTGGTAAGCCATTCGTCACTCCAATGAAGAAATGCAAAGCGCTCGGGCCAATTATATATAAAACGAGAGGATCAGCTTAAGCAGAGTTGAGCATTCATTCGAACTTTTGCATGTTATCTATTCTTTGTTAGGTAGATAAACCAACAACTCTTCTCAAATTAATTATTAATAAAATCTATTATTTTTTTAATTTTCTATAAAAATTTAAATTCATATTAACTTTTTTTATACCTTTCAACCTAAAATGTTAAATTCATCTTAACCTAAAAAAATTAAATTTACCTTAATAAAATTTATAGAATATTGATATTTACAATTCAATTTAACTTATCTCTATGTCTCCATGCAACTTAAGGCCTGATTTGGATTTAGAGATAAAATAAGATAGTTTTAGATAAAATATGAAAGTTGAATAAAATATTATAATAATATTATTATTTTAAAATTAAAAAATATTGAATTAAAATTTAAAAAACTTAAATTATTTATAATATTTTATATAAAAATATAAAAAAATTATAATAATAAAATATTATATAATTATAATTCTATGCCGTATACAAGGGATAGCGAATTCGACGCCTGTGACCAGTCAAACGATTAATTACCATGCCGTATACAAGGGTTATTAGGTGAGATGACAAGTCTACGGTCAAAATTATATCTTATTGGAAAGTGAGACGATATATAAATAATAATAAAATATTTAAGTTAATATGTTTTAAAAAAATTTTAAAAAGCGAATTCGACGCCTGTGACCAGTCAGATGATTAATTACCATGCCGTATACAAGGCTTGTTAGGTGAGATGACAAGTCTACGGTCAAAATTATATCTTCTTCGAAAGTGAGACGATATATAAATAATAATAAAATATTTAAGTTAATATGTTTTTAAAAAAATTTAAAAATGAGAGAAAAAATTAAAATTAAAATATAATTTTTTAATATAAATTTTATTTTAAAATTTAAAGAAATTGAATTTTTTTTATATTTTATTTAAAAATTTAAAAAATATAATAATTAGATAATTATTAAATAAAAACTAAAAATTTAAAAATATTTATATTTATTATATTTAGATATTAAAATAATATGATATGAGATACGATGTTAACTAATAACTTTACTATCTAAACTATCTAAACTAATAACTTTGTTTTGGAGATGTTAGAATAACCTTCCAAATGTATTAGAAATATAAGGTTGTAGGTAACTGACATATTTGTCACAACAATAAAAAGTAAGAAAAATATACAAACACATTACTTCTTTATATATAATTATTGATACATTGAATATTATAAAATTTAAAATTTGATGTTAGAAAAAAAAAACTATAAAATTAGTCATGTGTATAAAATTATAGATACATATAACACTATTCTAAACAGATATATTTACATTAAGATATAAATCTCACATGCACAATGTACCCAAACAAATTAGTCATGACTGCTCGTTTCTTTAACCATCCCACCAATCTTAAATTAATTTTATGAACTAGAAAATCGGGGCAGATAGAGAATAAATGTTTATAGGAAGTTGAAAAGATTGTAAGTCTTATATGTAAGAAGTATTGAGTTGAAAAAAATCATGAATCCGGAGTTTAAAAAGGTTTTGAGTTGAGATGAATTTAACGATTTAAGAGTTGAATGTTTGGATGTTAAACTCACCTTAAAATTAGACTGAACTCCATGCCTTAGGCTGCTTTCGGATATTGAGTTCAACCTTTATAAATAGTAGTGAGTTGAATTCGTGGAATGAGTTATGTGGAGCCATCTAAAATAAATTTAAATGTATTTGAATGTTAAGATGAGTTTAATACTATTTATAAGAATTTGAAAAAAAAGTTATAGATTCTATATATAGAGAGATGTTGAGTTGAGAAAGATTATAAATCTACATGTAAAGAGATTTTAAATTAAGATAAATTTAATAATTTGAAAATTAAATATTTAAATATTAAATTTAACTTAAAATTAAGTTAAATAAATTGATTTCAATTAAATGTTGCAAATCAACGGGGCGTCCACCAAAGTGGAGGTGATGTTAAAGGTTTCTAGAAAAGGATGCAATCAAGATAAAACTCAAATAACCCACTTTGGAGAATCTTAGGCTGCGTTTGGTTCTTCAACACCTCTAAACTCATCTCAATTTATCTTTTCTGATTATTATAACTTTCTTCACTTCCAACACAAAATATAATAAACAATTTAATTTTTTCAAATCTCAAAATAATAATAATATTAAAAAATAATATTTTACTAATATTTTATTTAACTTTCATCTCAACTCAACTTAACTCAACATTCAAACCAGTCCTAAACATTTTCCAACAAAAGTTGTTTCTTTTCTTTTTATAGGTAACTCATAAAAAACAAAAGTGACACTAATTTAAAACATGAGTTGGTGTAGCACTAGGCCATTATGGAGTCTTCACTACATGCTTTAGAGCATCCTCATTGGCTTGGCCAAATGGAATGGTTGGCTAAAATTTATTTAATTTATGTCAAAAACACTCCACATTAGATTGGGCATATCTAAAATAATTTAAATTTCTACTATAGTGGTTGGCTAAATATGGAAGATCACTTTCATTCACCAAAAATTAAAATATTACTTTCTCACTCTTACACTTTCATTTCACCAATTAAATAATTAAAATATTCTACACTTTTATTTCAAATGATTAAATGACCTTCGAAAATATGTTTTTTTAATATTAATTTAATTAGAATATAATTATTAATAATATTAAATTGGTAGAATTATAAAATATGATAAAAAGAAATTTTTTTAAAAAAATATTAATTTAATAATATTTTATAATTATATAGAAAATGAATAGCTAATCCAATTTGAGAATTGAATTTAAATAGAATAGACAAATATAAAGAAGCTAGTGTTAATATTGGCTAAATTTAAAGTTAAATTTAACCAAGCCAATAAAGATGCTAGCATCCGTATTGGTCTATGTATATATATATACAAAAGCGCTCAGGCCAATTATATACAAAACAAGAGAATCAGCTTAAGCAGAGTTGAGCATTCATTTGAACTTTTGCATGTTATTTATTCTTTGTTAGGTAGATAATTCAACTTAATTCTTCTCAAATTAATTATTAATAAAATTTATTTTTTTTTAACTTTTTATAAAAATTTAAATTCCTATTAACTTATTTTATACCTTTCAACTTAAAAAGTTAAATTCATCTTAATCTAAAAATATTAAATTTATCTTAATAAAATTTATAAAATATTGATATTTACAATTCAATTTAACTCATCTCTATGTCTGAACGCAACTTAAGGCCTGGTTTAGATTCATAGATGAGATGAGACGGTTTTAAATAAAAAATAAAAGTTGAAGAAAATATTATAAGAATATTATTTTTTAATGTTATTATTGTTTTAAACTTTTGAGATTAAAAAATATTGAATTTAAATTTAAAAAAATTTAATTATTTATTATATTTTATATAAAAATTTAAAAAATAAAATGAGATAAAAGATGATAAAATTATAATAATGAGATGAAACGAGGTGCTTCCCTACCTAAAATTGGGCAAATTATTTTTTGGTGGGCCAGCGAATTCGACGCCTGTTACCAGTCAAATGATTAATTACTATGCCGTATACAAGGGTTATTAGGTGAGATGACAAGTCTACGGTCAAAAGTATATCTCATTTGAAAGTGAGACGATATATAAATAATAATAAAATATTTAAATTAATATGTTTTAGAAAAACTTTTAAAAATAAGAAAAAAAATTAAAATTAAAATATAACTTTTAATATAATTTTTATTTTAAAATTTGAATAAATTAAATTATTTTTTATATTTTATTTAGAAATTTGAAAATTTTATAATAATTAGATAATTATTAGCTAAAAATATTAAAAATTAAAAAATATTTATATTTATTATATTTAGATATTGAAATGTTTGATATGAAATACGATAAGATGGAAAGACTTTACTATCTAAACCAGGTCTAACTTTGTTTTGGAGATGTTAGAATAACCTTCCAAATGTATTAGAAATGTAAGGTTGTTGATAAGTGACATATTTGTCACAACAATAAAAAGTAAGAAAAATATACATACAGCTTACTTCTTTACATATAATTATTGATATGTTGAAAATTATAAAATTTGAAATTTGAAATTAGAAAGAAAACTAATAAAATTAGACATGTATATAAAATTATAAATACATATAGCACTTCTCTAAAAAGATATATTTCACATTAAGATATAAATCTCACATGCACGATGGACCCAAACAAATTAGTGATGACTGCTCGTTTCTTTAACCATCCCACCAATCTTAAATTAATTTTATGGACTAGAAAATCCGGACAGATAGAGGATAAATGTATTTAGCTTTTTTTGGTTTAGATATATTTATAGGAAGTTGAAAAGATTGTGAGTCTTATATGTAAAGAGGTATTGAGTTGAAAAAAATTATGAATCTGGAATTTAAAAAGGTTTTGAATTAAGATGGATTTAACGATTTAAGAGTTGAATGTTTGGATGTTAAACTCACCTTAAAATTAGACTGAACTCCATGCCTTAGGCTGCTTTCGGATATTGAGTTCAACCTTTATAAATAGTAGTGAGTTGAATTCGTGGAATGAGTTATGTGGAGCCATCTAAAATAAATTTAAATGTATTTGAATGTTAAGATGAGTTTAATACTATTTATAAGAATTTGAAAAAAAAGTTATAGATTCTATATATAGAGAGATGTTGAGTTGAGAAAGATTATAAATCTACATGTAAAAAAATTTTAAATTAAGATAAATTTAATAATTTGATAATTAAATATTTAAATATTAAATTTAACTTAAAATTAATTTAAACTAAATTGATTTCAATTAAATGTTGCAAATCAACGGGGCGTCCACCAAAGTGGAGGTGATGTTGAAGGTTTCTAGAAAAGGATGCAATCAAGATAAAACTCAAATAACCCACTTTGGAGAATCTTAATTGGCGTTTGTCGCGAAGGATGATAAAAATAGACTAGGTACATTTACCTGTTGGAAAATGCTAGACTTACCATTGGATTGTACCGCTTGTTAATACCGCTGTATTTTTTTTATTTTTTTATTATTATTTTTTTTTATTTAATGATTAAGTAAATATTTTTTAATAATATTTTAATTTTTTTTATTTTTTTAAAAATATTTAAATATATTAAAAAAATACATATAAATAAATATTTAAAAATAAAAAAATTTTATAACACTAGCGGGAGCCCCAGCAGGAGCTCCCAGCGGTGCGTGTAGCCCTACCTGTTTGACTCTTTGCGATGGATTTCAAGAAATCCCAGAAAAAGTTAAAGAATTATAAAATTCTCCTCTTTCTAAGCATCATTTCAACTGACTTTAACAAATTGTGATTCTTTTTTCCAGACGTCAATCACGGTATATTGTATATTGTAGTAAAAAATATTTCCAATCCAAACATGATACAAACTAAACTATTTTTTTAAAGGAAAGTTCTAGATAAAAGAATAACCACGTATTAATACTAATTTACATTTTAAATATGAAAGAATCAATATTAACACGTAGATTAATAAGTAACTTTACTTATACGTGACAAAACTATTTTCCAAACTTCCACGAAAACTATATGCAGCGAAAATGTGTTGCCAAAAAAATTCCTAATTCTAGTCAAATAAACTTTTTTGCGCCAAGAAAACTAGCAGAAATAGATTATATGTGGTGAAAAATCATCAACCATTCAAATACCAACCTCATATAGTGACCGTTTAAACAATATTCGAAGTTTGAATGCAATGGAGACGTTCGAATGGTATTTAGTAACAAAATAATTTCACCTCGAGGTTTTTTTTGCATTCAAACAGACTTCGAGCGAGTTGGGCAAATTTCATCCCAAAATTTCTTTTGTGAGAAAGTATTGGGGATGAAATTTTTCATTCCAAATTCTATTCAAGGATGGCATACTTATCTTTTGGGACAAAAAATTTCGCCCAAAAATAAGGTTCTTGTTGCAGTGACTCTGTGATATCTACATCACTTTGTGACAACTTTTTCCTTCTATTTATGACTGTAAAAGATTACTAACCTACTATGTAATCAGTTAAATGGCCTTGTCCAACAAAAGTTGTTTCTTTTTTATTTTTATAGGTAACTCATAAAAACCAAAAGTGACACTAGTTTAAAACATGAGTTGGTGTAGCACTAGGCTTTTCATTATGGAGTCTTCACTACATGCCGTTAGTTGCTAAACAAGCTTGCCAACATTAGAAACAATTTCGGCGGCTGCTATATTTTGCTTTAGAGAATGAAGCAGATATTGGTTTCCACCTTAGCAGGATCTTTTTAACGTTATCATGGTTGCTTATATAGTTAAGAATGTACTCTAAAATCTGCAAACTTTCAAGGCTACATCTACCCGGTTGGTTAGTTTAGGGGCGGCTCAATACAAATTAAGGCCTAAGGTGAAATTTAAATTAGTCATTCAGAGTTATAATACAAGAAAATATAAATTATTATATAAAATATTTTCAAAATTGTCAATAAAATGAGATTTTATTTAAAATGTATAAATAAATTTTTTTTGAATTTATATTTAATACAACAACTTAAAATGAGGTCTCAATACAAATTTTATACCTCAATTTAGCAAGATCTTAAATAAATTATTTAAAATATAAATAACTTATTGTATTAAATATTAAATTTAGTACTATAGAGCCTTGCACAAATTGAAAAATATAAAAGTTATTTAAAATTTTATTTAATGAAATGGTTTTTATTTTTTTTAAATGCACATCATTTTTAATTTTGGAAGCCTTAAATAAGGTTGGGCGGGGCCAGGCAATGGCCTTACCATTGAGCCGGCCCATTAGCTAATGAATTATTGGAGGTCATTAGTCCAAACTTTGTAATTGTGGAGTTCTCTCCCTCTCTCCCTCTCTCTCTCTCTCTCTCAACAAGCATGGGTTCTCTTGAAATTATAACTACTTTAGATTACAAAAGGATCAAGGAGGGTCTTTCCCACTGTCAATATATAAGATATATCTAGGAATGATTTCAAGGGCTATACGACCAAAACTAAAACTAGTCACAGCACATTACACCACAGAGTGCACATACTGGTTTTGGTATCTGTGAATTTTGGTTATTCTCCAATCTTCTCGAGGTTGTAGATTTTGGCGAATTTCATCTATGATTGGAGATAATTTGCATATCAGTGGGAGAGAGTCATTTTTTAATGCATCTATGAAAATTTGAGCGTCTCTTTCCAGGACCGTTGGGTTTTTCTGAAGTTGTTTTGCCATTTGTATGGCCAAAAGAGCTGCTGAAGCTTAAAGTTAAAGGTGTACAACTGAGGATTTGATGACTTTTTTCCTTTTGTTCCCATGCTTGTGTATAGGCTTGGTATGTCTTTTTTAACTGGATTGTGGCTTTCCACAGAGAGAGAGAGAGAGAGAGAGAGAGAGAGAGAATTGTTTGATCATGGAAAATATCATTTCTTAGCCTCCATATATAGTCCAAAATGATTACTGCGAAAGTCTGAAAATGATGTTTCTTTGACTCTGTTAGACCCAGTATTGAAACTAGGTTGATTATCAATTGTATCCAATCCGTCATTGTGCTTATCAGCATTAATGTAAGGTTTAATGACCAGCTGCTTTGTTGCCATATTATGCGAGTAATTGGACATTCCATGAACAAATGAATCATTGTTTCATCTTCCCCGTTGTAGAGTGGGCAATTTTTATGTTGAAAATTTGGGATAATATTGCTCAGTTTCCCTAGTTGGAAACATATTCTATATGGTTTTCCAGAGTAGTAGCTTATGATGATCATGGGTTTCTAGGCTCCAAAGCTTTTTGAAATTGGACAATGAAAATTTTTGGAGGGAGGTGATACTTGTAGCTTTTGCTGCTAGATGGTAAGCAATTTTGATAGAAAATTTTTCATTTTGATTTGGATTCCAGATTACGGAATCATTCCTTTGACTGTTTTGAGGAAGGGGAACTTTTTAGATTTCTACAATGCTATCTTGTTCGAACAGAATTTTCATTTTCTCAATGTTCCAAGAGCGTGGGTTATAAGTGATGATATCTAAGACTTTTCAAACGTGAGTGTACCTCATTCATTTGTTGAATAGGTTTGGACTTGAAGTATTCCATTGTCGGAATCTAAGGCTTCGACCATACATTCACTGATAAACCATTGAAAATTTGATAACATTTTCCTTTTGATATTAATTCCCTCATCTTTAGGATGTCCCTCCATAACCATGAATATGATGATTGTGGAGTCATCTTGAGAAAACTGTTGTTCTGAGATATTTTTTTGATAAAATCTCATGCCATAGCCCAATATTAACTTGGCTCAGTTCCCATCCTGTTTTTGCTAGCATTGCTAAATTCATGTTCTCCATTAATCTAAGGCCAAGTCCACCTGTAATTTTTGGTTGGCAAATAGATTTCCATGACTTCAAAGAGAGATTATGTTTCTGTACTCTGGAGAAACCCTACCAGAAGTTTTTGAAGCTAATGTTCAATCACTTGCAAATTGATTTTGGTAGCATAAAGGATTGCATATGATATGTCAAGATTGTGCTTCCAACAGTTCTGATTAGCATTGTTCATCCTACTTGTGAGAGTAATTTTGACTTTCAACCTTCTAGTTTGTTGTTGATTTTTTCTAATAAAGCTTTGTAGCTTTCTTTGTTGGCTTTATCAAAAGAAGTTGGAAGGCCAAACTACTTCATTCTAGAAGATGATAGCTTGTATGGCAATATCCAAGTAATTGAGGCTTTGGTCATTGCTTTTGTGTTCTTGGTAATGAAGATTGATGATTTATTGAGGTTTTTATTTTTTGTCCCGACCATTCTTGGTACTTCATTAGAATTTTGGATATAATTTGAGCACTTTCTTCATTAGCTTTCTGAAAGAGAATTAGATTGTCTGCAAATAAGTGATGGGAAATGGAAAGACAATTTCTATTCAGTCGGATACCTTCAAACATTCTTTGAGATTCTGATCTAGCTATTAATTTGGAGAGTACTTTCGTGCATAAAATGAATAAAAAAGGCAAGATAGGGTCTCCTTGTTTGAGTCATCTCTGTACTTTAAAAAAACCCTCTTGGGGAGCCATTGATGAGGATGGAGAATGACACTATTGTTACACATTCTCTTGGTAGATTTATCCATATGACACTGATTCTCAAAACTTCTATTACTTTGAACAAAGAATACCACTCAATGTAATTAAAAGTCTTTTTACATGTCATACTTTTCATTAGTCCATTTTTTCCTAATTTATTTTTCAAATGGTGAAACATCTCATGGGAGATCATCGTATTTTCTTTTATATTTTTACCAGGCACAAAAGCCGTTTGGAAAGGGAAGGTGATTCTAGAAAGTGTGGCTTTGAGACGATTTGCTAAGATTTTTGTAATGATTTTATAGATGACATTTGTCAGACTGGTTAGGCGATAATGAAGGTGAGCCAAGGTTGGGACTTTTTGGGATTAGTGCAATATTTGAGTGGCTAATTTGTTTAAGTAATTTTCCACTTTGAAAAAAAATTTGCACTATCATGATAACTTCACTTTTGATAATATTCCAATAGTGTCTGTATAACAAGGCTGTCATTCTGTCTAGACCCATGGTTTTCTAATTTGGGATTTGTTTTAGTGATGTTTGGAAACATATCTCATCTCATCTCTTTTTTCTTTCAAACATCATTCAAATACAAACACTTTTAAACTAATTATTACAATTTTTTCGAATTAATTATTACAACTTTCTCAAATTTTCAAACAAAAAATAAAATAAAATCAACGTTTTGAAATCTCAAAACAAAAATTATATTAAAAAATTATATTCTAACAATATTTTAATTTAATATTATTTTTTATTCAACTTATTCTCTCTCTCCTTTCTCAAAACTTCATAAATACTTAACTCAAATCATCTGTAACAGCCCGCTAAAATTATCAGTTTTGGATTATTTCCCGACAGCAATCACATCTCTCTTGTCTTTACCCTCATCTGGAATCACGCGTATAGTTTATCTTTTCCGTAAATCACGTATTTTGTTCTTCACCGACAGCTGTAAAATCATGAGTCTTCCAAGACCACGCCTAGCCTTTCTCAAGCCCAAACTACCACTTTATGTGGTGGACAGCCACCGTACGCCGCCACGTACGTTCCTCCGACGCATGTTCGTGACGAACAACGAGCGACGCACGGGTTATCCCGTCGATGGTATAACCTTCTATCTCTAGTTATTTTACGTTTAAAATAGTTGGTTGGTTTGTGGATTGTGTAGTTGTATTTGTGGAATTCGTTGCGTAGTTGTGAAGCGAAGTGTGGTTGTGAAGTGTTGCGTTTGATTGTGTATTTTGTGGACTGTGCTGTGAAGTATAGGCGTGAGATGGATGCCGTAGATGTGATACGGCGGGTTGTGTGAAGAGAATACGCGTGTAGCGTATTCTGTGTAATGCAGCGACGCGCCGCGCGACGTGCACTGTAGTGATGTGTGTCGTAGAAGGAAGGGAGTACGCATGTAGTGTACTCCGTGTTGTATGGCGATGCATCGTGTGATGTGCATCGTGTTGATGAGAGTTGTAGCGAAGGAAGTACGCGTAGCGCGTACTCCGTGTCGCGTAGCGATGCACCGTGAGACGTGTATCGCAGTGATGGGTATTGTAGTGTGGATGGAAGAGAGTTCACGTGAGTGTACTCTGTATTAAGTCGTGATACATCGGATGGCGTGTCACGAAGGGTTGAATGGCGTAGCAGAGAAGTGTGGAGCGTATGGTGTAATGTTGGGAAACTGTATGACAGTGTCCCGAAGCAGTGATGATATGGATTATAGTCCGGGATGACTGGTGTCATCTTGTGGTTGACTATGGCTAAGAGTATATGGATTGAGAAATGAGTTGTTTGTTTGGTTGTTATTGATAATTTTAATGAACTTGTTTTAGTGCAAAGGCTTTCTGAAGTCAATTTATCTCTTCCGAGTATAGTGAAACCTCAAGTTGGCCGTGGTGTTGCAAGTGCTTACAATATGGCAATTGAGTTCAGAAGTGAAAATCTTAAGGACTCGAGTGTTCCTCTTCCAGCTGTTGTGCAGTTCCTCGTGTCTCGCGCTCTATTCTCATAGAACGCGACGATCGAGGTAAGTTAGCCTCTAACTTACTATCAGTTTATTGTGTATGTGTGATGGGTAAGAGAACTACAATTTATGTATGTATGTTATCGTATATGCCATGTCATGCTATGTCATTACATGTTTATCTGTTACGTATGATTTAATCTCTCATGAATAATTATCTGTTAAATAATCTTTTCTGCCATACAATGATGTATGTTATAAGTATGCCATGTTAAGTATGCCATATGATACATGTATGCCATGAAATGTTTATGATTAAATCATATTATGCCATTTACAAGTATACGCCATGTTAGAAAAGTATATGATATTAAATAATATCACATGCATTAAGAAAGATAAGACATGTTATGTTATAATAATGCGTGGGGCCACAACAACTGTGGAGTACGTATTATATTTATGTTATTTATAATGCGTGGGGCCACAACAACTGTGGAGTACGTATTATATTTTATGTTATTTATAATGCGTGGGGCCACAACAACTGTGGAGTACGTATTATATTTTATGTTACTTATAATGCGTGGGGCCACAACAACTGTGGAGTACGTATTATATTTATGTTACTTATAATGCGTGGGGCCACAACAACTGTGGAGTACGTATTATATTTATGTTATGTTATTTATAATGCGTGGGGCCACAACAACTGTGGAGTACGTATTATATTTTATGTTATTTATAATGCGTGGGGCCACAACAACTGTGGAGTACGTATTATATTTTATGTTATTTATAATGCGTGGGGCCACAACAACTGTGGAGTACGTATTATATTTTATGTTATTTATAATGCGTGGGGCCACAACAACTGTGGAGTACGTATTATATTTAATGTTATGTTACTTATAATGCGTGGGGCCACAACAACTGTGGAGTACGTATTATATTTATGTTACTTATAATGCGTGGGGCCACAACAACTGTGGAGTACGTATTATATTTTATGTTACATGAAGTATGGGGCCACAACAACTGTGGAGCATACACTACATGAGACACAGCAATTGTGACATGTAGAATACGTGGGGCCACAACAACTGTGGAGTACGTATTATATTTTATGTTATGTGAATTCATGGGGCCACAACAACTGTGGAGCATGAAGTATGGGGCCACAACAACTGTGGAGCATACACTACATGAGACACAGCAATTGTGACATGTAGAATACGTGGGGCCACAACAACTGTGGAGTACGTATTATGTTTTATGTTACTTGAATACGTGGGGCCACAACAACTGTGGAGTACGTATTAATGCACGTTATTAATCAAGACAATTAAATAAGATTCCAAGTTTATGTTAAGTCAAGTTTCAGATCAAGTTCATGTTATGTTATGCTCACGTACATGTTATGTTCATGTTCATGTTATGTTCCAAGTTCATGTTCACATCATGTTATGTTCACGTTTATGATACGTTCAAGCTCACGTTCATGTTATGTTATGTTCATGTCCATGTTATGTTTCACGTTCATGTTATGTTGATTGTTCATGTTATGTTTTAAGCTTAAGTTCATGCCATGTTAAGTCAAGTTCAGTTCACGCTTAAGTTCTGGTTAAGTCATGCTATATGTCAAGTTATACTATGTTTATGTATGACTATAATTATGCATTTATGCTTTTACTGCCATGCATGCATTTTTAACCTGTGTGTGAGTTTTATGTTAACTTACTGAGATTTGTAATCAAATCTCACTGTGGTAGTCCCAACTACCATTCCCCCGAATGGTAGATCTTGTTACAGGACCCAAAGGAGAATTGGAATCTGACCAACTGAATACGGTCGACTAGGCCACGGTGCGATGTTGATGATGGTATAGTATTTAACTTAGGTTAATACTTGTACTTTTGGAGTTGTATCTCAAGTATTCTTTTGATCACAACCATTTTAGACTAGTGTGGTGATCACGGCTTTTTAGTATGCCTTTATGTATGAATTATGTTTCAAGTATTTGGGATATATTTAGTTTGGTGCATAGTATTGCTAAAGAAAAAGATTATCCGCTGCGAATATTGCATAATGCTAGATGCATGTTAGAAACATTGCATCTTATATGTCATGAACGGGGGCAGGTAACCTTGTGTTGCATGTCCCGACGCTTCAAATGTCCGTTCAATCCCAAGCGGAATTTGGGGGCGTCACATCATCTTACTATTATTCACAAAATTTTTATCTCATCTCATTCCCCATGCATCCCTTGCTGCAAAAATTTCTTCTTAACTGGGCAGTGCATTAAGAAATTCATTATCTTATTCCAAGATTTGCTTATGAAAGAGATTTTAAAGTTGTTCCATAAAAGTCAGAGTTGTGGTGACATATACAATTTGGAAATAATCAATAAAAGTAGATACAATTAAAGATTAATCTACCAACCAATTACCTAGACCCAATTTAATGGAGTCGATTGCGTTGCTCTGTCTTCTGATTGTTGTTGATAAATGATAAAATTTGGTATTAAGATCCGAGGTTTTCAACCATGAGATGCGTCATAAGATTTCTTCATTTTTTAGGTGCTCTAAAGTTTGAATTGAAGTTGTTTTTCTTGTATTTGATTTTGTAGATTCGGGAAGCTATACTGCACTTCAAGAATTTCACTTTCGACTTTCTATATGTTGACCTAGATTTTCTCGAATTGGACTTTGTTCTAATGTTTTAGAGCATCCCTAGTAGCCTTGATTGTTTTGCAATGAATGTAGGCTAGAGCTCCTCTAAATTGCTTGCTCCATGCTTCCTATATTATTATTTGATTGAGAGACTCGTGGATTCAAATTTTTGCAAATTTAAAGGAATATGGCCAATGTTGCTAGATTGTCGTATTTAATATAAGAGGGTGATGATCTAATGCTCCATAAGAAGTGTTGCAATGTGGCATCAGGAAATAACAATCTCCATTGTTGGTTTACAATATCACGATCCAATCTTTCATGGATGAGCGTTCAACCTTGTCTATTGTTTGTCCATGTATAATATGAGTCATGATTATTGAATCCATGTGTTTCCAAAAGCTTACTTTGAATTGCCATTGTGCAAGGGCATACATAAAAGTAATGAGCCATGGATGGTATGGGGAATTGGAATAAATTAAAATAGAGATAACATTCATATTAATATCGACCAATTCAATATCAACACCCGGCCGCTATACAAGTAGAAGACCTCTTTTGTTTCCAAAAGCTGAAAAATTAGTAAAATGATGGAAACCAAAACTATTCATAAGAGATAAGGCGCACCATGGTATTCGACAAAAAGATAATATCTGGATTATATTTTTTAATATTGGCGCTTAAAGATCTATTTGCTTTGGATCTGGCAAGTCCCATGCAACTTCAAACCATTGTCTTCATCTAGCTGGTGGAGGCATTTTTGAGTTTGCATCTTCGGCTGTTTTGAATTTTTTTGGATGGTGATGATTGTGATCTGAGGTACGGCGTGACCCTTGATTGCTCCTTTTTTGTCTTCTTTTTTTTTTTTTTTTTCCTTTGGTTTTCCCCACGGCACCAGATTGCATTTCCATTAGCATGTTTGCCACAGCAGAGCCATCAGGGATGGACTCAGGGGGCTCAAAGTTTGGTTCACACTGGGATTGATTTCTTTGTTATTTTTTCTTCATGGGCTGCCGAACTTCAGTAAGGGGTGGGGTAGTCGGCCTTTTTGTTGTTTGCCCTACTTTTGATTGGGGAGAGTGGGTGGACTCTATTACGAATGAAGGGCAATTTGGGCTAATGGTGAATTCGGCACTGACCTAAGCTTTGGGCTCGATTTTTTATTTAATACTGAATGGGTTTGGTTGCTCAAATATGGGCCTTGCAAAATAAAGTGAGAGATGGGGAAGTTCGGCTCACTTTGAGAGGCCGAATGGTGATGGGCCCCGTGTTTGGCCAGTTGAGCTTTAAACCCCTGCACAGCCGATTGGAGTTACATATTTGCCATTGTGAATGGTAAGGGGCATTCTTCATTTCTGACACAGCTTGGGGAGAACAAGGTGATGGGAATCACGGCGTTGTCGTAGCTGTTGATTGGATTGCATCAACAGTGCAGAAATTGAAACCCTCTCTACTCAGATTGGGTGAGGTTGGTGCCGATTGATTAAAAAAATTATAATAATAAAATGAGATGAAATAGTTTAGATTTGAATAAACAAATCCGAGACCTTAGAGATGTCCTTTCAGACGATTGAAAAGCAAAGAGAAACAAGTTTGCTTCCAAGTCTTCGTCAAACTATAATATCACTGAGCTGAATTGCAAAACAGAGCCAGTTGTAAACCCTATCTTCATTTTCATAGGACATTTTTGGACACCAGAATCTAGTCCCTTCTTTTTAAAAGGCAAAGGTTCTTTAATAATTTGTATTTTTAATTTTTAAGTTTTTTATTATTTGAGGTAGCACCTGTGCGGTATAAATTGGAGACGTATGATTAATTGTGACACATCATTGCGCAAAATTCAACTATTGCATTTGCTAATTAAAATAAGAAAAATATTAAATGTATTTAAGAAAAATTTAGAAAATAGTGATATTACTCCCACCGCTGGCTGGAAGCTCCCACTAATACAAATTAATGAAGTGTTTTCTTAAATTTTTTTACATGTATCTTTTTAACATTTTTAAATAATTTTTTTAAAATTCACAACATCATTAAAAAATACTTCCTTAATCACGAAGTAAAAATAATTAAAAAAATCAGTTATTAAAATATGTATAAAATCATGAAATTTAAATTTTAAATTTTAAAATAAAACTAATAAAATGAGTTTTGTTAGTAAAAATATAAGTAAAATTATACATTGCATTATTATTAAAATAAAAGCTAATTGATTTCGGTTGCAATCTTCTTTCTCGACGGAATTCAGGATAAAAATGGAAGTATTATGAATAAGGCAAAATTTTCACCATGGAAGACAACAAATATTTTGCCTTGTCTGTTATTACGTGGATTTCTTTCATTTTTTATTATTATTGTTATTGTTATAATTATATTTTTACGGGCCGCACCAGTGGGCGTTCTTCCATGCTATGGGTTTTTACTCAAGGTGGGGGAGGGGGCTACACGTGATTGAATGGGAGTTAAATAGTTTACAAATAGTAATGGTAAGTTAGTAAATATTAACAAAATAATTTTAAAATGTTTGCAAACAGTTATATTTGGAAACACAATTTTAGAGTTTAAGACGTAATTTAGATAATAAATTAAAATAAGATGAGATGAGATAAAATTTAAAAGTTAAATAAAATATTATAAAAATATTATTTTTTAATATTATTATTATTTTATAATTTAAAAAAGTTTAATTATTTATTATATTTTATATAAAAATTTTAAAAAATTATATTAATAGAAGGAGATGATACTTTTATTCCAAACGCGGCTAAGTATAAAAAGTCTTCGGGGTTTGACGCTACTTACCCCAAGCTTTAGGTTCCCACAAAGATTGATGGGGGCAGGCTTCATTCAGCCGGATTCCCTTCTATTTTCCCTAACTTAATAAATATTTAAATCGATACGTTTTTTACACAAATTCATCCCTTATAATAGCTTTAATTAAAAATAGAAAAATAATGTATACAACTGCCTAGTGTACCTGGCATGCAACCGGTGTGTCATGTCATTATTTTTTATTTTTTTATTTTTCATTTCCCTCCCCCTCTCCCTCTCCATTTGGTTCCCCTCTTCCTCCCTCCATCTCCATCTCTCCCTCCGTCTCCATCTCTGATGATCTCTCCCTCTCCCTCTCTATTTTGTATTTTCCTCCCTCTTCCTCTTCATATCGTAACTCTAAATTCATCTCTCTCCATCTCCATGGAAATATTAATGAGGGTTGACTGAAATAGGAACCAATAATAAGAATAAACCGAGAGGGGAGAAGGAAGCGAAAGCGAGAGTGTCAAAATGTTCCTCTAGCTCTTCGGTATTATATCATCAATTGCTTGCACATGTTTCAAATTTTTTTTCTATTATATTAGTTGTGCCACGTCAATAGATTATCGGCGGTTTCCCACCGCCGATTGTATGTAGAAGCACTATCAAAAGTAATGACAGATTTTATCAGGTAGGGCTGTAAGAGAACGGACTGGATTGGAAAATTCGACCGGATGGAATTGTTCGGTCTAGATTGATTGTCTTATTAGTTGATTTCAATGTGTGATTTTTTTTACCAGACCGGATCAAGACCGACCGCATGTATGTAAATATATTTTTTTAAATATTAAATATATAATATTATTTTATATAGTAATTATATTAATTAACTAATTATGTAATTTTCATTCAATGAATCACTATTGACCATATATACAATAAAATTATTTAATATTTATTAACCATATATAAAACTTTAAAAAGATTGCTTGATTTCATTACCTATATATACAATGAAAAAAAATTGTTCATGGACCAACCAGGCCGATAGCTAATGGTATAATCCGACAAAAATGATGGACCGAAATTTTTTACCCATGACTCCTACTGACTGAACCAGACGATTACACCCCTATAATAGTGGGGCAGCATGCATAATGCATTGAGTGTTAATAGTTTTAAATGGAGTGGTAAATGTCGTGAATCATGCATATACATGTCAACAAAGAATAGGGGTGAAAAAAAATGGTAAACCAATACAGACCGGACACTGGTTTTATTTTTCTTAAAACTGGTCAAAATTAGTCCGGTCTTAATTTTCCTTTTTCTAACACTAGAACGAATCAGATCGGACTGGTTCATATATATATTTTAATTTTTTATATTGTATAAAATATTTTTTATATGATTTTTTCTATTATATATAATTTTTATATATAATATGTTGCACAGATGACTAACACAAGAGGGGGGGTGAATTGAGTTGTATTTAAAAAAATAACAATTATAAATCAAATATACAATATAAAATATAAACAAAATATGAAACAACAATAAATATGAAAAGTAAGGGTAAGAGAGAAGCAAAATCAGTATGTTAACGAGGTTCAGCCCTACTGCCTACGTCCTCGCCTCAAGCTACCCCTTGAGGATCCTCGAATTCACTATTCAACCTCCTTCAGGTGGAGATAGAAATCTATTACACCTTTGAATAACACCGTTACAAAGGATCCGTGTAGAACACCCTCTACACGCACAAAGCCTTACACGTGGTGATTCAACTATTCCCTGTGTAGAACACTTTCTACACGCACAAGGGTTGTACACACCCTTTTACTGATACAAGAATTGATAGTGGGTAGAATATCAGAAAACACTCCTCAATGAGTGAAATAAGAACAATACAGCACAACCTATATCTCTCAAAATGAAAAAGGATTAAGGCTCAATGCTTAGAGAAGAGAGAATGAAAGCTTTGAATGAGAGTTGTATGCTCTTGGTGTTGTGAATGTGAAGCTCTCAAATGATCTATTTATAGGCATATGAGACTTCATATTCAAATTTAAAAAGATTCACATGTCAAAGACATCATCATTCATTTTTCAAAAATTTCAAACCTAATCTTTTTACTTTTTGCATGTGACAAAATGAGCACACTTTACTTTTCAAAAAATTCAAACCTAATCTTTTACTTTTTGCATATGACAAAAGGAGCACACTTTACTTTTCAAAATTTTCAAACAAAGGCATCTTCCTTTTGCATAAGTCAAGAAAAGCATCAATCACTTTTGAAAATATTCAAATAAAACATGCACATGTGAAAGATGACAATCAATCATCTTTAATATTTTCAAAGTTCAACCCTTTAATCATGGCATGCACATGTGAAAGATGACAATCAATTATCTTTCAAAATTTTCAAATTTAATTTTCAAAATATTCATGCACATGTGGAAAATGTATTTTAATGCTTTATGATAAAATATTAATTTTTGAGCCTTAATCCTAATTTCGAATTTTAAAGAGATTTACAACATTATTCTATGACTTTAATGTGAACTTGCTCCCTTCTTGCTCATGCTTGGTTTCTTGATGTGCTTGACTCCATTGTGTAGATAACTTGAGCTTGAGACTCCTTTATTCTATGAATTCATTTGTTATCATCAAAATCCATGTGTAAATATATAATTACACAAAACTTGAAACCTTAGGTTTAACAATCTCCCCCTTTTTGATGATGACAAATACTTGATAGAACCTGAAGCCTGTATTAATACTTAAGCTCCCCCTGAGAATGTGCGTTAGTTTTTCAAAAAAAAAAAAATAAATATAATTCCAAGCATATATAACAAGTTTAACAATTTAAACAATATTAATGTTCTAGTCTAAAACTTCTCCCCCTTTTGGCATCATTAAAAAGGATCGACAGCAAGTAAATAGACTGAAGAAAACGGTGCGTTAAAAAACACTGTAGATAGTTGAAAAAGAGAGCCGTCCGTGACCCGACAAGTCCTGCAAAGCCTCGAGGCCTAACTCTATGAATTTAGTGCGGTTGAAGATAGAAACAAATCGCCTGATGTTGTTGACAAACGAGATTGAAGGCTCCGAGTTTCTAAAAAAAATGTCTTTTTCACTGATCGGGAAAAAACACATTGCTCTTTGACTTGGATGATAGCTCGTCTTGTTCTTTATACTATCTCTATAAAAACAGTCTTAAAGTTCATCCAATCCGCATCAAGTTTTCTTCTTATCTCTATAACTCATCTGCATTCCTTCAACATTCTCGCTTTAAGTTTTCAATTCCTTTCTCAATGGCTCATTCTTCTACATCTCAACCTCCTGTCCTTTCTGCAGCTGCCATTGGTGCTATGTTGCAGCAAGAAAATAATAGTATGGCAAATAAGTCAGACTCCGATGCTATCTACGACTTGGTGAGTCTCGGGACTCGCTACTCATCCTCTATTGTTGCTTTTTCCCAGCGGGTTCAAGCAAAAAACCATGAGGTTGAAAAGCTTAAGGAACAAATTGTTGTACTTCAACGAATTGTTCAAGAGTCTCACACAAGGGAAGGAATCCTTCGGCAGAAGAATAAAAAGTTGAAATCTCTATTGGATTCTTCATTCCGCTTGCCAGTTCCCATGAATAGGGATGACATGATATTGTATGAAGAGAATGAGCGTCTCAAACATGAGGCTAAGAACCTCAAGTTTATGTAAAAGTATTTAAGAAAAATCTATCTATTTTTATGAACTTTGATCTGTCTTTTAAGAGATATTCATAATATGCATCATACCTATTTCTCTTCTAATCATAGATAATCTATCTTCTGGTAAAGGTTTTGTGAATATATCTGCTAACTGATCGTGTGTGTTTGTGAACTCTAGTACTATATCGCCTTTCTGCACATGATCTCGAAGAAAATGATATCTTATTTCAATATGCTTAGTTCTAGAATGTTGTATTGGGTTTTTTGAAAGATTTATAGCACTTGTATTATCACATTTGATTGGAATGTGATTATACATGAGTTTAAAATCTTCAAGTTGTTGCTTCATGTAAAGAACTTGAGCACAACAACTACCCGCAGCAACATATTCTGCCTCAGCAGTAGATAGTGCAACAGAATTTTGTTTTTTACTAAACCAGGAAACTAATGCATGACCTAAGAAGTGACATGCTCCACTAGTGCTTTTTCGATCTATTTTACAACCAGCATAATCTGCATCTGTGTAGCTGATTAGATCGAAAGATGTGTGTTTAGGGTACCATAACCCTAGGTTAATTGTACCACTAAGATATCTAAGAATGCGCTTAACTGCAATTAAATGAGATTCTTTTGGAGATGATTGAAAACGTGCACATAAACACACACTGAACATAATATCTGGTCTACTGGCTGTCAAATATAATAAGCTACCAATCATACCTCGATATACTTTCGAGTCAACTGTCTTACCGGATTCATCTTTATCAAGTTTAGTAGATGGGCTCATTGGTGTTCCAGTTTCCTTAGCACCTTCCATCCCAAACTTCTTCAGCAATTCCTTAATATATTTTGATTGATTGATGAATGTCCCACTTTTTACTTGCTTAATTTGCAATCCGAGAAAGAATGTAAGTTCTCCCATCATGCTCATTTCAAATTCATCCTGCATAGTCTTAGCAAAAACTTGACACATATTTTCATTAGTAGCACCGAATATTATATCATCAACATAAATCTGAACCAAAAGAATATCATCATTTTCGTATTTAATGAAAAGAGTTGTGTCGATTTTTCCTCTTGAGAAACCTTTTTTAATCAAGAAACCACTGAGTCTCTCGTACCACGCTCTAGGAGCTTGTTTGAGTCCATATAGTGCTTTTGTGAGTTTGAAAACATGATTTGGAGAAATATGATTTTCAAAACCTGGAGGTTGCTCAACATATACCTCTTCATTTATAAAACCATTTAAGAAAGCACTTTTAACATCCATTTGAAAAAGTTTGAAATCTTTATAACAAGCATATGCAAGTAGCATTCGAATAGCTTCTAATCTTGCGACTGGTGCATATGTCTCATCATAATCAATTCCTTCTTCTTGATTGTAACCTTGGGCTACAAGTCGAGCCTTATTTCTAGTAATGACTCCGGACTCATCTTTCTTGTTTCTAAAAACCCATTTTGTTCCAATAATAGTATGATTTTTGGGTTTAGGAACAAGTGTCCAAACATCATTTCTTTCAAATTGATTAAGCTCTTCTTGCATAGCTAGAATCCAAGATTCATCAAGAAGTGCTTCATCAATATTTTTAGGTTCAATCTGAGATAAAAAAGCAGTATGATTGCAAATATTTCTAAGAGATGATCGAGTGCTTACACCTTGTGAAGGTTCTCCCAGAATTTGTTCCACTGGATGATCTTTCACAAATTTCCACTGTTTGGTTGCATCTCGTATTAAATTTTGATGATCTTTCCTGATGTCTCCATGTTGGACTTCCTCTATTGTGTTCTCTTTGTTGAGATTGAGACTTTCTGTATTATTTATACCTCCTGTTTCTTCATCAATGGATTTCTTGGAGAGTAGAGAATTAGATTCATCAAATACTACATGCATAGATTCTTGTACAGTTAAAGTCTTTTTATTGAATACTCTATAAGCTTTACTATTTGTAGAATACCCGAGAAAAATACCTTCATCCGATTTTGCATCAAATTTGCCTAAATTATCCCTGTCATTCAAAATAAAACATTTGCATCCAAATACATGAAAGTAACCAATGTTGGGCTTTTTCTCATTCCAAAGCTCATAGGGGGTTTTATCTAATTTAGACCTTAACATAACTCTATTTATAACATAACATGCAGTACTTACCGCTTCGGCCCAAAAATAACTAGGCAAGTTGTTCTCATTAAGCATTGTTCTTGCCATCTCTTGAAGAGATCTATTTTTCCTCTCTACTACCCCATTTTGTTGAGGAGTTCGAGGAGCAGAAAAATTATGCACAAAACCATTTTCATCACAAAATGTTTCAATATTTTTATTAACAAACTCTTTTCCCCTATCACTTCGGATACTTGAAATAGTATAGCCCTTTTCATTTTGAATTCTCTTGCATAACTTGGTAAAAGCATTATGTGCCTCATCTTTATGAGCAAGAAAGATGACCCAAGTATATCTAGAGAAATCATCAACAATAACAAAAGCATAATATTTTCCTCCTAGACTTGCAACTCTATTTGGTCCAAAAAGATCCATGTGTATCAGTTGCAGTGGTCTAGTAGTGGAAATATATTTCTTGGTTTTAAAAGAAGTTTTTGTTTGTTTACCAAATTGGCATGCATCACAAATTTTGTCTTTAAGAAAATTTGCCTTTGGTAAACCTCTCACAAGATCATTTTTTGAAAGTTTGGAAATAAGTTCCATGTTGGCATGACCTAGTCTTCTATGCCATAACCAATTAGTTTCATTTTGTACTGAAAAACAAATAGCATCTTGTGAGGTAATTTCTTCAAAATCGATTGTATAAACATTATTACTTCTAAAGGCAGTAAAACAAATGTTATAATCATGATCATTCAAAATAATGCACTTATCCATTTTGAAAGTAACTGTAAATCCTTTATCACATAATTGACTTATACTCAAAAGATTATGTTTTAGACCTTCAACAAGTAGAACATCTTCAATTATGAGAGAAGATTTATTACCAATTTTACCTATTCCCACGATCTTCCCTTTCGAGTTGTCTCCAAATGTCACGTGTCCTTCTTCTTTAGATCTAAGATCAAAGAACTTAGTCTTGTCTCCCGTCATGTGTCTTGAACATCCACTATCTAAAAACCATTTGTTTTTGCTTGTAGAGGACTTCATGCATACCTATAAAAACAATTAAAATGATTTTTCTTGGTACCCAAGTTCTTTGGGTCCTTTATTTATTAGTATTAGAAGAAACAAGATTTTTAGGTACCCATATGGCCCTAATAGTCATTGTATGTTTTCTTCTAATAGGACAAGTATGATAATTATGACCATTTCTATTACAAAAATTACAAATAGCATGTGACATATATGAAAATCTTGAATGATTATAATAGTATCCTTTTTTGACAAACTTATTATGAAAAGAATTTTGAATATTAGACTTTGATGTAGAAGGATTATCAAAGAAGTTTTTATAAGGTTTGAACTTTTGTTTTGGCATATATCCCAAGCCTGCCTTGTCAAAAACACATCTTTGACTACCAAGAAGTTTTTCAAAATTTCTTTTTCCATTCGTAAAGTTTTCAACAATATTTTCTAAATCAGTTTTCTTTTTCTTCAACTCAAGATTTTCGTCTTTCAAAACAATATTTTCTTTTCTTAAAATATCAATTTCGTTTGTTAAAGAAGAATTTTTCTTTTTCAAAGCAGTATATTTGATACCCAATTTTTCAAATTCTTCATATACCTCTTCTAAAACATTTTGCAATTCTTCATATGAAGGATTTTCAATATTATCAAAATTTGTTACCTCAATATCATCTTTAGCCATAAGACAGAGATTTGCTGATTCTTCATTGCTTGCTTCACTATCTGAGCTACTTGAATCATCATCCCATGTAGCTTTCATTGCTTTCTTGCCTTTGTTTCGATCTTTCTTTAGCAGGGGACAATCTGGCTTGATATGACCAGGCTTATTGCATTTATAACAAATTAAAGTATCATTTTTACCTGAATCTTTCTTGGAAAACTTTTTGAATGATTTCCTCGGAGGAGTTTTATTTTTCTTTAAGAATCTCTGAATTCTTCTTGTTATCATCGCAACTTCTTCATCTTTATCGTCATTTTCCTCATCTTCATCACTTTCACTTTCATGAGGAACAGCTTTAAGTGCCAAGCTCTTCTTTGGCTTTCCTTCTTCTTCTCCTCTTTTCAATGTGTACTCATGGGTGATAAGTGACCCGATGAGTTCATTCACTTCGAGCTTCTTGAGGTCTCTAGCTTCAAGAATCGCTGTCACTTTTGATTCCCAACGTTTTGGTAGAGAGTTGAGAATTTTTCTTACCATTTCCACTTTGGAATAAACTTTACCAAGAGCTGTCAAACTGTTTATGATGTTAGTAAAACGAGTGTGCATGCTAGAAATAGATTCATCATCATTCATCTTAAACATTTCATATTCATGAGTAAGAATATAAATTTTTGATTCCTTAACTTGAGAAGTTCCTTCATAAGTAACTTCCAAGTTATCCCAAATTTCTTTTGCCGTAGCACAAGTCATTACTCTATTAAACTCATTACCATTGAGAGCATTATATAATAAATTCATAGCAGTTAAATTCAAAGTATAAAGTCTATCGTCTTCACGATCAAACTCTTCTTCTTCCTTTTTGACCTTTACTCCACCAACCACTTTTGTTGGAATATAAGGTCCATTTACAATGCATTTCCAGATCTCTCGACCTTGAGCCTGAAGGAATATTCTCATTCTAACTTTCCAGAATGAATAATTGTCTCCACAAAAGAGTGGAGGCCGACTGCTAGATTGACCTTCACCAAATGAAGCTGCAATGTTAGCCATAAGATCTTAACTCAAAAGATAGTTAATCTTATAACAGAGCTTTAGCTCTGATACCAATTGTTGCCCAGATGACTAACACAAGAGGGGGGGTGAATTGAGTTGTTTTTAAAAAAAATAACAATTATAAATCAAATATACAATATCAAATATAAACAAAATACGAAATAGCAATAAATATAAAGAGTAAGGGTAAGAGAGAATCAAACTCAGTATGTTAACGAGGTTCGGCCCCACTGCCTACGTCCTCGCCTCAAGCTACCCCTTGAGGATCCCCGAATTCACTATTCAATCTCCTTCAGGTGGAGATAAAAACCTATTACACCTTTGAACAACACCGCTACAAAGGATCCGTGTAGAACACCCTCTACACTTGCAATCACCTTACACGTGGTGATTCAACGATTCCCTGTGTAGAACACTTTCTACACGCACAAGGGTTGTACACACCCTTTTACTGATACAAGAATTGATAGTGGGTAGGATATCAGAAAACACTCCTCAATGAGTGAAATAAGAACAATACAAGCACAAACTATATCTCTCAAAATGAACAAGGGTTAAGGCTCAATGCTTAGAGAAGAGAGAATGAAAGCTTTGAATGAGAGTTGTATGCTCTTGGTGTTGTGAATGTGAAGCTCTCAAATGATCTATTTATAGGCATATGAGACTTCATATTCAAATTTAAAAAGATTCACATGTCAAAAACATCATCATTCATTTTTCAAAAATTTCAAACCTAATCTTTTTACTTTTTGCATATGACAAAAGGAGCACACTTTGCTT
Organism: Carya cathayensis; assembly: GCA_011037825.1. Lineage (NCBI taxonomy): Eukaryota > Viridiplantae > Streptophyta > Magnoliopsida > Fagales > Juglandaceae > Carya > Carya cathayensis. Next base: position 299,007 of record QGSO01000518.1, read on the forward strand.
TTCAAAAATTTCAAACCTAATTTTTTACTTTTTGCATATGACAAAAGGAGCACACTTTACTTTTCAAAATATTCAAACAAAGGCATCTTCCTTTTGCATAAGTCAAGAAAAGCATCAATCACTTTTGAAAATATTCAAATAAAACATGCACATGTGAAAGATGACAATCAATCATCTTTAATATTTTCAAAGTTCAAACCTTTAATCATGCCATGCACATGTGAAAGATGACAATCAATTATCTTTCAAAATTTTCAAAATATTCATGCACATGTGGAAAATGTATTTTAATGCTTTATGATAAAATATTAATTTTTGAGCCTTAATCCTAATTTCGAATTTTAAGAGATTTACAACATTACTCTGTGATTTTAATGTGAACTTGTTTCCTTCTTGCTCATGATTGGTTCTTTGATGTGCTTCACTCCATTGTGTAGATAACTTGAGCTTGAAACTCCTTTATTCTTTAAATTCATTTGTTATTATCAAAATCCATGTGTAGATTTATAATCACATGAAACTTGAAACCTTGGATTCAATATAATATATAATTATATATAAAATAAATTTGTATTATGTCATAAATTACTAACTAATATAATATTAAATTTTCAAATCTTATATCACTATAGTCTATAATACAATTATAATATATATTATAATATACTATAATATATTATCACTATATTATATATACTATATAATATACTGAAAAAATCAGACCGAGCTAGACAGGAATCGATAAAACTAGAAGTATCAATTTAGATATGTAACCGATGCGGTATCAATTTTTCGAATCTCAAAAGTGGTATACACTAATTCAGTTCTAAAATATATCTAAAATTGGACTGAATTAGAAATTACACTCCAAACTGAGAACATTCATAGGTTTGGATTGAATTTATGGCGATTTCAATATAATTGGTAATTTTTTTTAATGATATTAATAAATTTTTGGTACATTTAGGTAAGGTCAATGGTGGGTTACTCACAATCACCTTAATCTGCTGTCAAAGCATCTACTCTCTCTCTCTCTCTCTCTCTCTCTCTCTCTCTCTCTCTATATATATATATATATACATTTAGTACTAGATTTTGTTTGATGCGAAGAATTACACTTGGACATTTTTTTTCATTTTATACTGTCATTTTTTTGCTACATAACAGTACTTACACCAGTAATTATTATTATATGTGTATAGGTGTTTCGGTTCATACAGTTTAGAATGGATTTGAATGGCAAAATATGAAAAAATAATAATTTGATAAAAACTTATATAAAAAGTATTAAATTTTTAATATTTATTATTATTTTTTCATAACAAATAGATAATTTAATATAAGAATCTCTCTTAGTGGATTTGGGTACTGAGTAAGAAAATTGGTTTTAAAATCTTTTTATTTTTCTTTTTTGTTCACCACTTTTATACTGTGGTAGTTGTATTGAGATATTTGTTAAAGAATCTCACTGGCCTTAACATGTATCATCTTTTATTTTAATAAAATTTGCTTACTTAATATATATATATATATAAATATAAGAATCTCTCTAAATACAAATAGGAAAAAATATATAATTTTAGTCTAATTTTAACTTTATCCTTACTTGGGCCGATAAAAATGCTCTAATGGCATGATCATTAATAAGTTATGGAAAAATCTATTTGTAAGGATAATTGTGTACTAATATGTATATTAATATAATATGATTAGTTAAAAAATAAATTTTATTAAAAATAATACTAATTTAAATTTTAAATATAAAATAATTAATATTAATATATAAATTAATAAGTGACTTTATTTATTCGTAACAAAACTCGTAAATTATTGTCCTCATTTACTGACAGAGCAAACCGGGCCTAACGTCACGTACCAAGTCTGCAGTTTATCTCTTCCGCACGCTTTTCAGGTTATTAAAACTAAAAAATAAAAATAAAAAGTACTTTCTCACGTTAGAAACTTTACTCCATAACTGTTCAACACAGTTAATGAATCGGTTGAATAGATAACTGGTACCGAGAGCCTAACCTGCATGCACGTCCTAGAAAATTCCAAACAAACATCAACAAAACTTGATGAAAAAAAAAATGAATAACAGTTGACTTTAGAATCGAGCTTTCTGCTGCTGCCCTGCATGCAGCACTTTGCGCAGAACTCAGGGCTCAGGCTGTTGTCACGACCATTTTTTTGCGAGCGAGAGGAACATGCATGCATGGGATAATGCTTACACTGCGTCAGTCTAAGTTGATAAACTAGTCTAAACAGGTGAAATGAGAGGCTAATAATAAGGACAATATAATTAAAGCAAGGCTTTACATTGGACGTGACGCAGTGTATGGTTGTGGTAAAAGTAGGTATTTTTTTCCTCGAAGCTTATGCAGGGCCTGAGAAAGAAACAGGCTTTTGAATTGACGCCACCTACAAAAATTGCCCGTTGGGGACGGACCTACGGATCTTTACTGGGACAAGCAGTCAGCAACTCAGGGGCCAGTTCTCGTGGCCAACTGGTCGCTCCACATGCCGAAGAATAAGCTATACGTAGAGACCACAAAAAGTAGGGTATGTTTGCAGGATACGTACAGGGTTCGGATGTCAATTTGAGAGCCCCATTGATCAGAGATCAGTATATGTTACAGTAGCGTCTTTGGATTCAGAGATTAATTTATAATATGCATGCATATGACTGGATGATAATCGGGCTCGTACGTACGTGTCTATCAATAAGATCTCCGTTTATTCGAATGTAGAGATTTTTTTTTTTTTTTAATAGTCGAGTTTAATTAGAATGAGAAGGTGGCGGTAAGATTCTATATTTTCGGAGAGATTATTTATTTTTATTTAAAATGATTTCAAATAATTCCTATAATATTTTTAGAATAAAGTCCGTGATTCATGCCTTTAGTTTTCTTTAAGTTTATTACCTCAAGACAGATGTAGCTATATCACAACCCTCAATATTGAATCCATAAATGAAGATAACAGGTACAAATATCAAGACGTGCTTAGCGACATCGTCTTCCAATATTGCATGAGCTAGCACTTATTAGGGTTGGTGACCATTTCCATCGGGCAGTAGTACAAATCTTTATTTCGAGGAGTCAAAATCCAAAACACCTTTGCACCAATGGGACTGACAAAATGTTCCTGCAGCTATGTTCAGTCATGGGGGATTGCCGCAATTGACGTGAAGTTTTGCCAATGCTCTAGGATTCGTATACAACAGTTACCCTAAGAGCAAGAAAATAAGAAACGGACAAAAAAAACTCAACTCGATCGGACGCATTTATAATTAGGAGGTGGGGGACCCAAAAGTACCCAGCACAACCCGTTCTTTCTTGTGGCCACGATTTGACAAGACGGCAGAGTCCAACTAATTACCCTGCTCGATATTCGAGGTCTAAATCCTGCTGTTACCTTTTTGTGTTCGTTTAATTAAGGTACTCCTTCTTATTTTTATTCTTTAAATTTATTAGAGCGTTAGTAATACGCAAGTCTAAATTAAATATAAATATAAGAAAAATATGTTGCATTGGCCAAGTTATTGTTTGAAATTTTGACATATTAGAGTATTCACATTTGTCTATACATATATATATATATGTAAAATTATTTTTGCATAATATGAATATAAATTTATCTGCATTAGATTATCTATCTCTAAATATTTGGCTAATTATGAACAGTAACTTTACACTTTTACATATTTACTATTTACTCTCCAAAATATATTTTACTTATTCTTTCTCTCTCTTCCCACACTCTCCCACACACTCTATTATTTCTTTCTCCTCCAAAATAATAAAATATAATATTTTATTATTATTTTATCTCAAATATGAATAAGTCAATGTGAAAATTTTGTTTTAATGACAAAGTAGATATGTAAAAGAGGTGATTTTACATATGCATATGCATAGACTAATGTGGATGCTCACTATAGTAAATATTAGGGCTTCTTTATATTTGGCGAGTGACTATTTTAAAGTTAAATAAATATTTTAATATTTCTGTACTAGTCATTGACATTAGATGAAGCAGATAGCCTATGATTTTATCAAAATTTACATGATGCAGTTCAAAAATTATATTTAAATTAATTCACATTAAATGAGGTAGATCATAAATATGTGATTGTTGGATGAATGGTTGGTAAAATATATTTATTGAAGAATTAGGTTGAGGGTAAATTTTTTTTAATAAAATTATTAATTAATTTATGAAGTGTATTTGTAAAATATTAAAAAAATTTATCAAATATTAGTAAAATATATAATATTATATTATTATTTAGAGTTTAAAATAGCTAGTCCAATGTGGACTAATCTAACTAAGAGTTCATATTATGGCCAAAAGATTATATTAGAGTTCCATTTTAGACTTGGCAATAACTAGGGGCGACAATATATTATACAACCCGTTAATCCAATACGAATAAAATACGATAATAGCTGGTTAGAGTATAATCTTAACAGATTTGAGTCAAAACAAGTTAATTCGTTAAGACACGATTGCTTAACGGATTGATAACGGATCAACTCATTTTGGCCCGTTATAACCTGTTATGACATGTTAAGAAAGTTAAAGTTAAAATTATACCTTTATACCTAAAAGTGAAATTATTAGAATTTCAATTTCGATATTTTTATTGTTTGGATTGTAATTTGGATTTCTTGTTGGTTTTATAATTTTTATAGATATTGTGATTTTAACATTTATATAAAATTATGTTAAATTTAATCAGGTCAAACAGATTAATTTCGGGCCTATTCAACCCATTTACATAAATAGTTTAAAATAAGTCTTATTGTGTAGTATTAGCCTATTTCGTAATATACATTAATGTGTCAAAACGAGTTGACACAATATGATTCATTATGTTAATGGGTCGTCTTATAGTTTGAGATTTTAATACAATAAGCTTAATGGGTCAGTTATGGTTGACTTATATAGTATAATATATATGCTTTGATACGATACGAATACGACCTGTTAACACAATTTAACACTCCTAAAATTTCTTCTCTTTTTGTTTGATTCTTTATATGGTATTTTGAACTGGAAAAAGTATGGTGAATTTCTATGGCTGGTGCTTTTCAATGGTAAGATAAAATGAATAAGTCCATGTTTCATAGAATGGTAAGATAAAATGAAAAAGTCCATGTTTCATAGAATGATCACTGAGGTTGGAGGAGGAATCATATCTCTTTGGTGCGTAATCATGATAATTAATTAAATTTTGTGGACCTTTTTGCGGTATCTAATTATTAGTGTTGTACACCAATGTATCGGTGTTGGTTTTGGCGCAAAACCAATACCCCACCCACATGGAAGAACGCTACTTAGAACTAATTGAAACCAGTCAATTGTGGGATAGAAAACTGATCCCATTGATCTTGACGAGCGTCGGCGCAGTTTTCGATAAGCTATTGGCGTCTTTGTGACAAAGGAGTGTCGTCTGGCTTCTATGATTTTTCCAAGGGTCTGCAAAGAACATGCTGCAAGAAATCCTAATTTCTGATTGAGAAAGAAGAAGATAGGGAAGGAGAAGTGGGGGAGAGGGTTCGTTTAATGATTCAATCCTATTTTGGAATAACACACTGTTCCATTAAATTTTTTTTCTCAATCCAAGGTATTAAACGACACAATTTCACTTCAACATAGGTATAAAATCAAAATAAAAGGATATAGTTGATGTCGACAGGTTCAACAATTTTTTCAAAGGTCAAACCACGAACCAAACCGCCCGACGTCAATTCTACTTAGATCCTGCCATCAACCAACCTATTGGTCCGATTCCTGACTCCGACGGTCAGTTCCTATAAGTGGCGACTGGTTTAAGCGGTTCTTGTACACTCCTAATGATTATTATCCTTTCTATTTAACATATATTCCAAAGTTTTCCGACTTGTTTGATGAAATAATGACAGTGCTTTTTACATTGGTAGAATCGCCCCTATCCCTATCCCAAGAAGTTAAAGGAATATGATACAACATGATTATAGTTAATTAGCGTTTTAAAAACTGATTCTATTATTTAAGTGGCCGGTATAATATGCGTGAATTTGAAAATAATTAAGAAACGTGTTCTCTTTGTAATTGTTGCTAATATCTATCTGGAGTAGAAAATACTTCAGAATTATTAAATTAGAAGAAAGAAACATACAAGTAAGAGGAAGTTCAATTAAGCCCAATAGCCGCAAAGACTACACCATTCATACATAATTAACATACCACAATTAACGTATCATAACCTCAGCCTTTTAGTAAAACTGGTATGGATGACACCTGCATAATGGGTACTTGATTTCCCTATTCAATTACTAATAAAAATCATGTTAAAAACATCTTTGATACAAGTCAATTACATAAAATCATGAAACGCAAAAGCTTAAAAAAAAAAAAAAAAACAAAAAACTTACAACCCCCCAACCCCCAAGAAGCCATTTGCAGAGCTTTCATACGTTGTTTTCTCGTCCGAGAAAAAATAGTTGATTCATTGCCTTTGGCTCACCTTTGAGCAACACACACGCTTATAAAGCAATCGATTTTAGGTTCGAAATGTTGAATTGAATTGAGGTGAATTGATTCTTTTTTAATATAAGAATAATGCTAGTAGTATCGATGGTTAACCGAAAAAATGAACTGATACAGTGTAAATGTAATTTTTATTTTAATAATTTTTTACACAATTTTAAATATTTTTAAAAAATAATAAAGAATATCAATTCAATAATATTCATTTTCTTAATCATTAAATAAATTTAAAAATAAAATAAAATAAAATAAAATAAAATTAATCGGTCATTTTTATCAATCAATTTTATCGATTCAATTAGTATTTTTTTTTAATAAATAATGAGTTAAGATAATAAAGTGAATTTTATGAGATTGACCTAATATGAGTTTATATGTATTTGAATAATCAAATAAATTTAGATATATATTTATAAAAAATTAAAAAAAATTATGAGTGAAAACGTGTAAAGAGATATTGGTTTAAAAAAAAATTATAAGTCTCATTTTAAAAAAAAAAAAACTTAAATTATGTAATATTTAGAATTTGTGAGTTATATATTTACATATTAAAATACATCTAAAATAAAATCTAACTTGAGCTCAACTCGAAACCGCACTTCAAAATTGATGGATGCGTGTGCCTCACCGCTAAAAGCAAAGTGGCAGGTGGGCTCCATGCATTACCGTTCCCCAGACTTTAATTGCCACATACTCCGCTTCATTAGATTCCTGAATGTCAGATCTTCAAAATTCTACCATCCACACCTCTCCACGGCCGGTGTGTGGGCCTCACATACAAGTAAAAATCATGTGCTCCTGAGATGCAGTCCGCAAGATTGTGGTCGTGTCGACCCTTTATTTCAGTCTATTTATGTTTTTCCTACTCGAAGTCAATGTAATAATGTATACCTTTATCTAAGACTGGAGCCGAAGTCCTCCTTCAATCGTAATAAATTATTTAAGACTGGTGCAAGCACATCTACTACCACATCACACAGCCAGAGTGAAATTATAGTCAATCTTCTTCGAGGACAGCTAACAAAAAAATACTTTAAATAGCCCTTTAATTTACAAATCATATAATTTGAAAATCATGTCAAATTATATATATTTAATTATATGATTAAATTTAAATTCAAACCATTAAATTAACCGTATTAGATTTTCAAATCCTAATACAAACTATTTAAAAATCGTATCGTATTATTCGTTTAATAATTAATTAAAAAAATTAATATGGTATAATTCATTTTAACTTATTTCATGTAAATGAGTTGAACTAATACATATAACATATTCTTGCTAAGAGTTCTCGTTCTAATTTTCTATTTTTAGTTTTTTTAAATTTTGTGATTAAGAAAATATTATTTAATAATATTGTAATTTTTTTTAAAAAAATTTTAAAGTATAAAAAAATAATATAAAAAATAAACCCAAAAAAAAAAAAAATTATTTTGGCGTAGCAAGCCACACATAAAGTAACAACTTGAAAATTAGTACACAATACCGAGTGTGATTCGACCGCAGAATCTTAAGATTCTGTATCTGGATTTGAAAGCCCCAAAAAATCCAGAGGAAAGTGTTGGTGAATTGAACATGTAGGCATCGCGGCCCTCATGAGTTATGATTAGGGTGTTGCTGCAACAGTAAGAAGGAATCCACAAGGTTAAAATCAACTCAATATCTTTCGAGGCTTATCTCGTGACAAGCGGTAACTGGTGTAAAAGCGCAGTGTTGAGGAGTGGTACAAAATTCACATACGGAAAAGAACTTTAGTACTGATCAGATCACCCCCTTAAAGTTCCCACAGCAGACAAACTAGTAATTAATGGGTTGCTCCCTTTGTATATATTCCCATCATCAACCCTATACAATGTAAGAACCTCTTCAACATATAAAAAGCTAAACCGTGCATTTCCGAGTGAAGAAAGAGAACTTGTAAATCCGGGCCCAAACGCGGTCTAATCCAATCACATCCATCTTACAGCAGTTTTGCTTCTGTCTTTTTCTTTTTGGAATTATAACATATGTGTGCAACCCCCTGCATCAATAGTTGATTTGCTTGGTTTTTTTTTTTTTCGATTGAGGCAAGCCTGACCTGTTGTTTTTTTACTATCAAACGATCAAATCCTAGCTATTTATTAGGCTGTGCAAAATAAGCTTGTATGTTGGCCATCATTAATACCCAATCCGCCCAACCCCAAAAAGTCAGGTTGAACTTAATTACGAGTTCGACATCTTTTAACCTAATATTTATCGGGCGAAACCATAAACTAACTGAGAGAATGAGTACAACAAAAAAGGCTAAAGAAAAAGTTAAGAAACCGTAAGTTCGTAATCTTTTTGATTTGCTACTAATAGAAAAGCGAAAGAGAAAAATATGGGATGTTTTTACAAAGTATCAATATGTCGAATCCAATTTATTTTGTGGCTTGTTGAATTGTCGGACCAAGGACCAAATGGTCGAGAAAAATATGGGATGTTTTTACAAAGTATCAATATGTCGAATCTAATTTGTTTTGTGGCTTGTTGAATTGTCGAACCAAGGACCAAATGGTCGAGATGGGAGGGTGTGGGTGTGGGTTAACTCAGTTGTGCAAAAAAGCACCATGTCATGCAAAAAAGCATTCTGATCTGATTTGATTTGATCTACAACTTGTCGAATCGTCTGGACTACAGTAGAGCAGCACTGGTTGGACTTGAGGGTGTGGGTGTTGGTCAACTTAGTTGTGGAAAAAAACATTGATTTAGGAATGTTTATGGTGATTTGAGGGTAGCAGCTACATGGGATTGATTATGTCAATATTGGTGTTTATGTCTTCTCTCTTTAAATGTTGCGAGAAAGACTATGGGCATGGGTAGTGGGTACACGGTCCCTCTGCACTATAGAAGAAAGAGTGTAGTTTTTTAAGCTTAAAAGACCAAGTTGGGTCATGTAGGTTCGACCCGATTTTGGTTTGATGGGCTTGTTCGGATCAGATTGACACCTTATCAGGTAGATGGTCGGGTTGGGTTGGATCGGAACCCGTTATTGGAAGCTTGGGTTGCAAGCCTAGTATTAATTTATTTTTCTCCTCCAAAAATTGGGGTTTGAAAGAGGATGCGGCTTTTCCATCAACATCGCCTCGTTAGTTTATTATAAAAGAAAACAAATATTAATAGTTTTAGTCTATGCAAATTTCATGCATATTTTTTACAAAAAATAAAAAAATTCTAAACTAATATAAAAATTTATTCTTTTAATATTAAGTCCCACTCATTATAAAAAAATTGTATGAGATTTGTGTATCCTATATATATATATACATAGCATTACTCATTATAAAGTACCATATATATCTTATTATCGTACCTATTATTGTAGTTGAACAATGATGTATACAAACTTAAACATAAAAACCTTTGAACAAATATAAACGGTCATAGTGTTTGGGTGACGATGATCATGATGAGGAATGATTTGTGGTCCGCTTTATTTCATACATAAATTATAGGATCTAACGATTGTATTGATTATAAAAACCAAAAAGAAAAAGATTAGCCTACTTACACTAATCATATTAAGGTTGACTTGCCATGTCTTATCACCTGTTCATGTTTGTAATTACAAATAATGTATACAATTAATGGGAATAAAATATTTTTGTTGATCCTCCTACTTACAATAATCAGATCCTCTAGCTAGCTGGTCTACATCCAATGGCCAGAATTGTCCAATGCTATCATAAGACATAGGGTTCGATTAATGGAATGTTAGCATGTGGCCCAAAAATGGTATCTAATGTAAGAGAACGGCGTTAATCTCCTAGAATGTAGAGCTGGCAGATAATACTCTCTTACGTCGGTTGCAAGGTGCTCTGAAATCCTCTGATAATGGCTGTCTTTTTGTTTTGTTTTGTCTAAATTTGGGATCAGAGATAACCAAAGTCAAAATGAAGTTGATCACAGTGACCCTGACCCCTCACTCGCATTCCTCTCTCTCTCTCTATCTCTCTCTACATTGACAACATTTTCAAAAGCATCCAAAATCGAGCTGTGTATCAACCTGCATTTCCGCCTTTTGAGGTCTACTCTACCCTTCGTTTACCCCCAATTTCTCACTACTTATAGAGGAGGGCGGGCTCGTGAAGTTCTCAAAATCACGAGAAAGAAGGGAAGAGGCAGGGCAAGAAGAATATGGAGGTTCGATCCAGAAGAGCAAGAGAAACGACGAGCCCAGACAGGGGCAAAGTATACATGCAGCCAAGGCTAAAACCCATAAAAAAGGTCCAAGTCGTTTACTACCTTTCACGAAATGGCCATCTCGAGCATCCCCATTACATGGAAGTCACTCATTCACCCGATCAACCTCTTCGATTAAGAGGTACTTATTCTCTAAACAAAATTGTTGGCTGCTTCTGTTTTGGTACTTGTGACACTTCTTTGATATCTTTCTTCTGTTTTGTCTCGTTGATGTATAGATGTAATGGAACGTCTTACTGTGCTTAGAGGCAAAGGCATGCCCTCCCTATATTCCTGGTCGTGCAAAAGGTATGTGCATATTGATGCCTTACTGAATGTTCCTTTATTTCTCCATGTTCATGATCAGAGATTGAGCATCTCATACTCTCTCTTTTGTTACTTTCTATTTTCTTTCCTTTTTTTCAGCTGAAGTTTTGCCTTTTTCAGGAGCTACAAGAGCGGGTACGTGTGGAACGACTTGGCAGAGAGTGACATTATCTACCCTGCAGAAGGAGCTGAGTATGTTCTTAAAGGGTCTGAACTTGTTGAAGGCTGCTCTGGTCAGTCTCTAAACAATCTAGAGTTAAAATTTAAACCATATTCTTGTGCCTTTATGTCTCGAAATCCTCACGATTCGAACAATTTTTACTGTGCAGAAAGATTGCAACAGCTTCAAATAACTAACAGCCACAGGCAAGAAATTCAACAAATTCAGGTACCAAATTTCAACTCGAAGGGTAAACCTTTGGCTCAAAGTCCACACGGAGAGCACGAGGACCATGAATACGAAGAATACGAAGAGGAGGAAGAATTCGAAGATGGAGAAAAAATAAGCTCTACCAGCTCCACCACACCCCACTCTCGCTGCTCCAGAGGCGTATCCACTGATGAACCCGAAGACAACGAGACCCAACAACAACCTCAAACCCACAAAAACGTCACCGTATACAAAAACCTCACTGTATTAACTCTCAACGACTCGTCCCCACCATCCACATACTCCGCAGACAATGACAAACCCAACGAAAGCAATATCTCCAAGCGGTTCGAAGATGGCGATCATCCAGTTTCAGACGAAATAAGCAACTCCAAACGATGGCTAGCTGGTAACCGAATACTCACCAACACCAACGAGACAGAAACTAGTCGGAACTCTGTCCTGCTCCAACTCATTGCCTGCGGTAGCTCAGCAGTTGCTAAATCAAAGATTAACGCACCGGCAGGCCTGAAGCAATCGGTGAAGAGCACTGTGAAGAAGAGTGACAGCCTTCACAAAGGAGTTCTATTCAAGAATGCGGTGAAGCTGACGGAGGAAGATATGATTAGCTACATGTCTGAGAACCCTAGGTTCGGGAATTTGCAGTCGGAGGAGAAGGAATACTTCAGTGGGAGCATCGTTGAGGCAATGAGTGAAGACCGGGTTGCGGCTGAACCGGTGCTGAAGAAATCGAATTCCTATAACGAAGAAAGGTTAGTGACTCTGTTCTGGATTTGTTTTTCGTTTTACACTTTTTTTGTATAATTTCTTAACGGGTTGACTCGCTGACTGAATTGTATAACTGCCACGTCACAGAATTTTCGGTCTACAGGTCGCATTAATGGTCCAGATGTGACAAAAATATCGAACATACTAAAAATCTTAAAAAATTGATGAGATTATTTATATAATTGTAATAAATAAAAAACGAAATAATTTTATTTACTGTTATATAAAAAGAAAAATTTTTAAAAATTCACACACTACACTTTTTATTTTATTTTTATTTTTTTATTTTATTAAATATTTACCTAATGAATAAAAGAATTTAATTAGTTTAAGAAAAATAAATTAAAAATTTTTTAAAATAAATTTAAAAAAATAAAAAAATATATGATATACGGTGCGTAAGTTTATTTTAAGCACAACCCAATTTCAAAAGAGCCGTGCTACAAGCCTCCATCAGCACGAAAATCTAATTTTTATTTAAATTTTTTTATTCAATCTTTTTATATTCTTAAATATTTCAAAAAAATTTACAATATTAAATAAAAATTATTTTTTTAATTATTAAATAAATTTTATCGAGACTCTAACGTCGCCCAAATGTCGGTAAGTCTTAACATTTTTTAATTTCAAAAACCATATGGACCGTCATAAATGCTAGGCTAGGCTAGGCTAGGCTAGGCTCCTTACTTTTTTCCTCCCGTGTCTTGTCATTCAATATATGATTATATAAATATATATATATATATATATATATAATATATATATAACGTGCTGTACAAGCAAGTTAAAGTTAATGTCATCGTTTTTGCCAGGAGCAAGAAGCTTGGGATGGCAGAAGCAGCTGAGGAAGAGAAAAGAGAGAAGGCAGCAGTGAGAGGGAAATGCATACCTCGAAGGAAATCTTCTGCTTCAACGAAGCACATCAAGAAATGAATGCATGTCTGTCACATTCGGCAAAGCCGTTGGATCTGTAATTATTATTATTATTAGTGATTAGACGTTTTTAATTAGGGTTGAACTTTCATAATTACGAGACCTTTCGGTGGCTTTCAAAAGTTAAGGCCAAATGTGCTAAAAATCTTTGGAGTTGGTGAAACTGAAAGGATGTTCCGATTCTCTGTCCTGTGGTTGTAGGAACTACAGGGCCTTGTGTTTTGTATTTTTATTTTTTGTTTTTAGTTTAAGTGCTTTAATTATTAATTATGAGATGGAATGCTGGTGATCTCAGTTGTTTTACTCTTAAGACCAAGATCACAGTTACAGAATATAAGGCTAGGGAAGGAAAAAAAAACTTCATTTTATTTTATTATTATATAATTTTAATTTTTATATAAAATATAATAAATAATTTAATTTTTTAAATTTTAAAATAATGATAATATTAAAAAATAATAATTTAATCAATTTTTTATTTTTATTTCAATTCATTTTATCTCAATTCAACATACTCTAATAAAAATATAAACAAAAGTAATTTTGAGAAGATAGAAGATGACTTATGCTACAGTCACTTATGGAATAAGAAAAGAATAATTATACTTTGAAGATTTTTAAATCTCACGTTATTTGTATAATTTAATTTAAAAGATAAATGTTAAAATTTATATATTAAAAAAATTAAATTATTCTAGATGGATAAAGATTTTCAAAAACACTAATGATAACATATAGTTGAAAAAGCTAGAAACTAGAAAAAGCCTGTCAAATGAACCAAGGAAATTGGCCTAGTCAAATGGCTTCTTGCCCTCCATAACGGTTCGCAGAAATCATTTGAGTTTTCTAACATTCCTAAGATTAGGCTGAAGAGAGATCAACAAAAGCAGCTAGTGTAATTTTAAGGGGCGTAATGACCATAATTCTAAGAAGTGTGATAAACGTAATTCTAAAGGGTGATCATCGAATCATGTATCATTTAGAATGATACATTCTTAATGGTGATGGTTTTCATAGGGTTGATAGGTGAGGAAGTGTTAAGACATACAACATTTTGATTTAGTGATGGTTTATAAGTAGGGACCATTTGTGTACAATTAACACATCTGAATTTCGTTTTGTCCATCACCAATTTGTGAGACAAATATCCTCGAGGGAGTGTCACCATATTGCCAAATTTTTGTTCATATATCTGTGACGCCCTCAAATTTCGCTTGGGATTGAACGGACATCTGAAGCGTCGGGACATGGAACACATGGTTACCTGCCCCCGTTCATGACATATAAGATGCAATGTTCCTAATATGCATCTAGTATTATGCAATATTCGCAACGGATAATCTTTGTTTTTTTTTTAGTAATATTATGCACCAAACTTATAATATCCCAAATAGTTAAATCATAACTAAGCATACTTAATAAAATAAACATCCACGATTTTAGTACGAGTCTTAGGAGACTGTAACCTCAAAAAATGGGAGACAAGACTCCATATTTACATTACCAAAATACATTATTGAGGAAGTTCATCGAGTAACTCGACTAATGAGGCCAGAAAACTGTCCAAAAACTAACTATGGAAGCTGTAAGCTCCGCGTCGTGTCTGCGGCGTCTAGTCAACCTCCTTCAGTCTACGAATGTCTACTCTCTGCTCTGATCCTGACACATCGCCTACCATTCGGGGGGAATGGTAATTGGAACTACCACGGTGAAATTTGATTACAAATCTCAGTAAGTTAACATGAAACTCTCACACAGGTTAAAGATGCATGCATGGCAGTAAAAACATAAATGCATAAATAAAGTCGTAAATAAGCATAACATAACTTGACATATAGCATGACATAACCTGAACTTAAACGTGAACTAAACTTGACTTAACATGACATGAACTTGAACTTAAAACATAACATGGACTAGCAACATAACATGAACGTGAAACTTGAAATATAACATGGACTTGAAACATAGCATGAGCGTGAACATGCACAACATAAATATGAACTTGAACTTAACATAAACCTGAGCATAACATGACATAAACGTGAACTTGAGACATAATGTGAACGTGAACATAACATAACATAACATGAACGTGAACTTGAAAATAACATGTACGTGAACATAACATGACAGAAATACGAACTGAAAACATAACATGAACATGAACATAATATAACATGAACGTAAGCTTGAACATATCATAAACATGAACATAACATGATATGAATATGAACTTGAAACTTAACGTGAACATGAACATAACTTGTATGTGAGCATAACATAACATAACATGAACTTGATCTGAAACTTGTCTTAACGTGGACTTGATCTAAAACTTATTCTTATCTCATGGAGTCATCATGATTGCTTATTATAAACTTCTTGACATGAATTTGGAATCTTATTCAATTGACTTGATTAATAACGTGACCATACGGTTGCTACAAGGGTCCCCTAGAGCCGTGTGTCCCTGCCGATTACCACATCACAACACAGGTATTTACACCAGCTCTGAATGCGTTAATACGTACTCCACAGTTGTTGTGGCCCCACGTATTCTACGTGTCACAATTGCTGTGTCTCACGTAGTGTATGCTCCACAGTTGTTGTGGCCCCATACTTCATGCTCCACAGTTGTTGTGGCCTCATGAATACACGTAAAATAAAATATGGCACCATTGGCGTTAGTGCCTGGCACGCTCCGGTAACCAGCTAATTAGGCTCCATTCGCAACCTGTTGACTGTACTTTGTCAACCCAGGAAATTTCACACCTATTTAGACACTCTAGCGTGAACTAAGGAGTTTCACTAGGATATTACCCATCCTAACACTTAGGGTCGTGATTAACATGAATAACTTAACTTGAACGTGATCTAAAATTTGACTTAACATAAACTTGATCTGACTTCTATACTTAACATGACATACTTGCAATGATGAATATTACATGATATGACATACATGTATCATATGACATACTTAACATGGCATAACATATAGCAATACGTAACAGAATAGATTGTGTAACAGATAAATATTCATGACAGAATAAATCATGCATAACAGATAAACATGTAATGACGTGGCATGTCATGGCATATATGATAACATATATACATAAATTGCAGTTCCCTTACCCATCATACATACACAATAAACTGATAGTAAGTTAGAAGTTAATTTACCTCGATCGTCGCGTTCTACGAGAATAAAGCGCGAAACACGAGAAACTGTAAGAGGGTATTCTAAAATTTAGAAATTTAATTACTAACAATTAAAAACATGAAAATAAGCTAACTTAGAGTATAATTACCATTTCACCCTCTACATGTGAAAAAATGGCCATTTTACCCTTAACTTAAGGATTTCACATCCTAATTCCAAAAATTTCTAAAATTTACATTCCTCATGTAAATTTTGTCCTAAACTCAAATATCAACTCAGAAAAATTTAAAACAAATCACAATTATGGAAAATATACTATGGCCGAAACATCCATAGGCCATTTCTCTTGATTTTTGTTGCAATTCCTTCCAACTTCAAAACTCATGCTTAAACCAAAACTTTGCAACAAACATTTTCATATCTTAAGTTTAAAACCATATTTAAAACATCCATTTAGAAAAAACTTATAATCAACAACAAACTTTTTCTAAAAAGATCCAAACACTGAATTATAAGCTTTGACCCTAAATCAAAACATCTCCAAGAATTCTAAAAATTAAATCTTACTTCTAACATATTCATAACATCATCCTAAAACCAACAATGCTTTAAATCATCAAACTAAAATCACAAAATAACACTTGGAGTTTTTGGTTTTACACTTAGTCCAAAAACATAAACTTTTTCCTCAACTAGTTTTGATAAATCTCTTGATCAATGGCTTAAGAAGGTGAGCTCTTTGAAATAAAGCATCACATGGTTTAAGAATGTGTCTTAAAGAATATCCAACCATAAAAATTAAAATCACATGGCTAAAAATTAATAAAACATAGATCTAACCCAAACACATCAAATCTTAGGCCTAACTGGAATCCTCTTGTATAGAAAAATCATATCTTTAAAACTAATACTAAATATCTTCAAAATAACATCCTAACATGAAAATAAGAGACTTAGGATCATCATATAAAAATATCAAAACCTTTAGAGTAAGATCAAACCTCGAAATATTCAAACTTTCTCCAAATAAAAATTGTTTTGCCACTTCCAGTTTTTAAGTTTCTAGATCTAAGCAAATATATCATCAAAAGCTTTAGTCATGCAACAAAACCTCAATGAACACTCTTAAAAACATGCTAAAAACATTCCATAAAATTTTCGAACCAAGATATGTCCATTAGCCTGGTCAAAAACTCTAAAACATAACATACTCTCCAGATTCATGCCCAGAATGACCTTTCCATAGTTAAAAATACTTTTGACCAACCAAATGACCATGGAATGATACTAATAATATATTTACGGAAACTAGACTCAAAGAGAAATAACTTTTATGAAGGAGTTATTGTGTGAAAATACCTAAAAAGAGTTGAAAAGCTCCACGCAAGAAGACACAAAAATCTGCCCGAGATAGCTCTTTTGGGTTTCTCTAAAAGAACGGGGTGAAGGAGTGACCATGGAATGATACTAATAATATATTTACGGAAACTAGACTCAAAGAGAAATAACTTTTATGAAGGAGTTATTGTGTGAAAATACCTAAAAAGGGTTGAAAAGCTCCATGCAAGAAGACACAGAAATCTGCCCGAGATAGCTCTTTTGGGTTTCTCTCTAAGAACGGGGTGAAGGAGTGATGAAAGTGAAGTAAGTGTGACTTACACGACTCAAGAATTCTGTAGGGGGAAGATATGGACCTAAATGACCATTGATTGGAGGTAGATATGTGACATAAAGTGGAGAATAGAGTGGGGAAAGGACAGCCTGCAGAAGTTATGAGTTATGGAGTTTGATGGGGTGGGTTTCTCCATCTCATCAAGGCACTATTGGGTGCAGCTAAGGGCAGTGAATGGTTTGCCATGTGGGGGAGGAAACTTCTCCAAGAAGCCTTGTCAAGGTGGCTAAATTCGTGGGCCTTGGTGGGCCCCAACCAAGTGGGCTTCAATTTGGGGTTTAAAGGAGGTTTGGTTAGGGTTTGAGATGCTATCAAGGCCAAATCTAATTTTTCTTGGCCCAAACAAATTTCCAAGGTTTAAAAGGTTGGATAATGATGTCATAACAAGAATTTGAGAAATTAATAGCATGTGGAAGTGATTTAATCAAATGATTAAATACAATACTAGAAATTGGATCAAAAAGGGTTTAAAGGCCAACTTTAGAATTTGGGGAAAACGTTTAGGGTTTCGGTTTTAACCAAGTTTTTGGGGTTTCAATTGGATTCCAACCATTTTAGAGTTTCACTAGGGTTGAAACCCTCTTTGATTTGGCTCAATTTGGTTGATCAGATGAAAAAGAATTTGCTTAGATGGCATGATCTCACACCTTGATTTCCTTCACAAATCCATCTAATGGTTTTTTTTTTTGTGCCAAGTATATAATACTATTCACTATGTGTGGCTAAGATCTTGCCAAGTATCCAAATAAAATTTTTCTAACCTAATTTGGACAATCCACACTGTAATTTTGAAAACACTATACAGAGTAAGCTTATCGAGGTTACTATTCACTAAAAAAAAAGGTAATAAACTTAGTGCTGAAAAATCCTAAATACTCATATTAACCTACAGTAAAAACTGTTTACCAAAACTCAACCCTGAAGTGCCCCTTTAAATAAATTCACAGTTTCGAACAGCTGTTTCGTCCGAAATTATGAAAATGAGTTATTGGGCCATAAAATCCTAAATATTCTATTGAGTCTAGTGGTGTAGACTATAATGTATTTTGACACTTCTAACTACTTCAAACGATTAAAATCGTATTTCTGGCACCATAGTGAGTGATAA
The DNA here is from genome assembly GCA_011037825.1 of Carya cathayensis. Lineage (NCBI taxonomy): Eukaryota > Viridiplantae > Streptophyta > Magnoliopsida > Fagales > Juglandaceae > Carya > Carya cathayensis. Next base: position 318,115 of record QGSO01000518.1, read on the forward strand.
CACTGATTATGTTGACAGACTAAAACCTGTGCGATTGGTCGATTCGTGAAAACTTATGGGGTTTTCACGAGATTTCTAAAGTCTATAGAAATTTCACCATTGAATTTCTAGCGGGCTGTTACATATCTGTTCTACAAAATTCTATAGTGGTATCGAACGCTTGATCATGACAGATGGGTTATTTTTGCACATTGAGAAGATCATTATTAGGCAAATGATTGGTTTAGCAACTATATTTGCATATCCATTTACGTCAACTTCCGAACCCAAAGGAAAAGCTCTTCCAAATCATGGTGGGGAGCCTCAAATATATTGGGAATCTTCAAAATCTAGTAACAAGTTATTATTTTGAAGAAAACTATTGAGATATTTTTACACAAAAAGGAAAGCAAACATTGGCCGAAACAAGAGATAGCCAACATTTTGGATATACTATTTTGGCCGATCGCAGGAGTGATTCACCACTGTCGAGGGTCGAAGGTGTCAGGGACACATCATAACCTTGGTCACCGGCATCTATCTCATCAGATGGAAGCCAAGACACAACTTTTACAAAGTCTATGTCATCCCTATGCGAGGAAGAAGATGGAGAAAGAATTGGTCAAAGCAATGTCTTTTCGACTAACGGGGAGAATTGTTCAAACTATTCTTAGCTAAATGACATTGTTGTTTTGGCCGAGTCTGGTGAATCAAACATTGTAACGAACGATGCTGTTTCGAGCAATGGCCCAAAATGATGCCGTTATTGTTGGAAGTCACCCGTAAGAAACAATATGACGTCGTTTCGGCCATACCAAATCATGTCGCTCCATCTAATATGGGTTTACTTCAAACGACAAGAATTCCAACCAAGCCTCCAACCCACTTTGTTGAAACCTGTGGGCTCATAAGGAACTAGGCCCAAGCTCAAGCCGGAGCCATTAGCCCACAAGCTAACCCACGACTGCAAGCTGCACACTGAGCCATTGACTACTAAGTCAACTACTGTCAATTTGCTATTATTGAACCCAGCTTGAACCAGCTAAACTAGCTGACTCGATTTTCTGGACTAGCTGACAAGGTTTTTTGAACTGATTTAGGCCAATTTTGGTATTTTGAGCTATATTAGGTCATTTCAAGCCCGATTTTGTTCGTCCAAAAGTCGTGGTTCAAATTTCATGCCAAATCATTATAGGGCACCTGTTAGTCAAGATTATTGCCAGAAATATCTTGAAAGGGTATAAACATCAAGAAAAGTTCGTGAAAATACTCAATTGGGGCCTCACTTCCATTATTTCTCTTTATTTAAAATATAATAGGAGAATTTTTAGGCTACCACCTTGGAGTAAATCCAAGGATTATTTTTATTATTAAGTTTGTATTAATTTTATTTTCTCATAGTTAAAATTATTGTATTTAATTTATTTACATGAAAACACATTTATTACATATACATTTTTGTTGTTAATTTTTAAGGTTTATTATTTATGGCGTTGGAGAAGAGTATTAAATCGTTGAGAATAAAAATATTGAATGGAAGAAATTTTCGGATTTGAAAAAGGTGTATAACTTTTTGTCTAATTCGTAAAAAGACTTTATACATATTAACAACACCAATGTTAGGGCAGTAACTCAATCAGTCAGTTCGATAGCTTACTTGGTACTTGCCTGGTTAAACTTGAATCAAACTCGACTCTTGAAAAAAAAGTTCACCCGTGAAGTAAATACCCGCTTGATTAGTAAATGATACATACCCGATAAAACTCGACTCGACTTGATCAAGGTTCGTTAAGGTCTGCTTGTTTATGCCTGAGTCAACTTGTTAGTTCGATTCGATTAAAATTTAAAACTCATTCATACAATGATAAATATATACATACATCTATGTGTACACACACACACACACACATATATGTGTGTATATATATGTATTAACTAATAATATAAACATATCAATTTTACAATTAAATATATAATACGTAACATCTATAATTACTTATGCTTACATATTGAATATACTTCATAGCTATATTTTATAATTTATACAATAATTAGTCGATAAGATTTAATAATTTCATAAACTCGTATTTGAGAACCATATATGAAATAGATATGCTAAGAGCCTAATGGCTTGATGCAATATGACCTGGTTCTCCAGATAGAAAATCTGGATTTGAAACCCCACCTCTTATATTAAATATATATATATATATATAAATATGAAATAGATATATGTTATTATATTATGTATATGTATTAATAATTTATTTATGCATATATTAAATTGTTATTATGGATAAATATCAACTAGTTAGATATTAATTAATTCTAAATTTATAAAATCTTATAATCCAATAAAAGTTCTCCTTGTTAGTTGTGCAAATTCAATATTGGATTTTTTATTTATCTAATTTATTAATTATTAAATCTTATACAAAAAAATAAATAAATAAACAACTTGAGTCGAGCTCAAGTTGGAAACTTAGCTTACCGAGACGAGCTTAGATAAAGATTAAAAAAAAATCTCAAGTTCGGGCTCGATTTTCTTGAGTTGAGCTTAACTCGACAAGCCAAAGACTGGCTCGACTTGGCTCGATTACAACCTTAAGCTTTTGGCTGGGGTTGGAGTAGGAGCCCATCCCTAGCTTTTATTTATCTAATTTATTAATTATTAAATATTTTTTTTAAAAATAAATAAATAAACAACTCAAGTCGAGCTCGAGTTGGAAACTTAACTTATCGAGATGAGCTTAGAAAAAGATTAAATAAAAATATTGAGCTCGAGCTTAAGTTTTTTGAATTGATCTGAGCTTAGAAAGCCAAAGACTGGCTCGGCTTGGCCCGATTATAGCTCTAACCAAAGCCATAAAAAAATGTAGAAAATGAGCCGAATGGAAGTGGAAGCAGCATATGAAGCAAAGACAAGTGAGAAGAACACAATGTATGGGCAAAAGCTTTATTTTTGCATTGTATGAATGATCATATCATTAATCTCTTTGAAGATTATGGAACTGCCAAAGAGATTATGGATGTAGTTGGGGTAAAATATAGTTTAAGGTCGGATACTTGTATGTAGCTATTATTGGATAAATATAATTGATCATGTATGAAAGAGAATGATGACATAGGTGATCATGTGCTCCAAATGGATTTGATTGCAAAAGAATTATACGGTGTTGGTCATCATCTCATTGATAGATTGCAAGTTACAACCATACTAAATAATCTTTATTTATCTTGTGATCTTATTGTTATTCCTTTAATACATAGCGAGAATGAAATAATAATAACATTACTTCCAGTAGTTTTAGTACTTGAATGAGAAATGATGAAGAGGGGAAATAGAGAGAGTGAATCATCTAATTTGTTGATGTCTCAGGAGAAACGTTCTACATAGAACAAAATGAAGCCAAAATAGTTTAATAAAAAGAGGCATTGTAAATCATTTACTAGAAACTATTTTAGATGTAGAAAGAAACGGCATTATAAATCACAATGTTCTAAGAAGGATAAAACAAAAGAAAGTAAGGAAATTGTGATAACAGTTTTAGAATTAATACCCATGGAATTAGCATAAGATTCATGATGGGTTGACTCTACTGCAACAAGACACTTATGAAAGAACAAATAGCTGTTTGCCAATTTTAAAGAAAATCAAATAGCTGCGCAAAGAGTGTATATGAGCAACAATACATATTGCAATGTCTTGGGGCAAGGTACATATAAATTTAAAGTGAATGGTTCTGTTATTTTACTTTGTGATGCATTATATGAACCTATTATTTGTAAGAATTTGATACCAGTGCCTGTATTAGATCAGAAAGGCTACACTGTTGAATTTAAGTATGGAACTGTCATTATAAGTATGGGTGATGTATCAGAGAAAGGCGTGAGAAATCACGATATGTATGTACTGAATATTGATATTTAATAAAGTATCTATTTCTGATTATTTGAATGTGTCTACTGATTGTATATATGTATTACATTTAAGATTAAACCATATAAATAATAATAAGATAATCAGAATGTATAAAAGTGTATTAATAGCACAAATAAACTCAGATAATTTTGATATATGTGGACCATATATCAAAGAAAAAATTAGTAGTAAATCTTTTTCCAAACTTTGGAAATCCACAGATTTACTTAAAATTATATATTTTGATGTTTGTGGACCTTTCAAAACAAAAACCTATAGAGAAATGGAGTAAATTATTACTTTCATTGATGACTATTTGAGATATGGGCATACCTACTTGCTAAGGCATAAATATGAGGCAATTGATAAACTTAAAAAATATTATGTAGAAGTAGAAATCCAATTAGGTAGGCTCATTAAAAGTTTGAATAGTGATAGAGGCGGTGGATTTAAAACTTTGGATGAATTACAAATTGAAGGGTATGAGACATATTTATACTATGTCGTATAGCCTCAACAAAATGGAAATGCAGAAAGAAGAAATAGAACTCTATTTTATACGACAAGATTGATGATGGCATATGCTGATCTACCAACACATTTTTGGGGTGAGGCATTATCGACTGCAGCATATATATATATATATATTAAATAGAGTTGAAACCAAAACATACTTAAGTAAATTCAAAGTGTAGGATTGTAGGTACAAGCGCTAAACCCAAAGCCACTAAGAGATATATTGAAAAGTAAAACCTCGGAATATAGCTTTATTGGGTATGCATAAAATGGAAGTGGCTACTAATTTCATCATCTTGATAGAGAATTGATAGAAAGTAGAATTGTCATTTTCTTGGAAAATATTGACTTTGTTACCCCAGTTGGTCAAATAAATTTATTAAATGATTTAGAAAATTAACAGATCTCCACAAGACTTGATAATGAAAACCCTGTCGTTACTTATATACAGAGTAATGGAAAAAAAAGTGAGATAGAAATCAATCTTTAGATATTGATGTTAGAGATAATGGGACTAAAAGAGCCAGACAATTATTAGTATTATTTCAAGATCATTATACTCTAAATACCAGTTTAAAAAATTTAGAAAATATTTTGAAAAGTTTTAAGAGGCAATTGATAATGTTGATTCAAATAAATGGCTTGAGACCATGAAAGATAAACAAGAGTCGATAACGAAAAATAATGATTGAGAGTTAACAAATCTTCCAAAAGATTGAAAAACTAAATGTTTCAAATGGGTTCTCAAAAGAAAATTTAAAGTTGATTGTAGTTTGGAATGGTATAAAGCACGGTTAGTGACCAAGTGATATACTCAACAACCAGGTGTAGACTTTGTGGACACATATTCGGCTATGGAGAAGTTGACATTTGTAAGGATTATCATATCTATTGTTGCTAGAATGAATTTGAAACTATATCAGTTAGATGTAACATACAACTTTTCTTAATGACGAATTAAAAGAGAATATCTTTATAATGATTCAGCCTGAAGGAATCCAAATTAAAGGACATGAAGAAAAAGTCTATAGGCAGAAGAAATCACTGTATGAACTTAAGCAATCTTGAAGACAGTGGTACTTAAAGTGTCCCCAAGCGATTTTTGAAATAGAATATGAATTGAGTCTACTAGATCACTATGTATACCTATGGAAAAATGATCATAAATTAACATTATTATTATTATTATTATTATTATATGTTGATGATACATTTCTAGAAAATAATTGTCTAGATATGATGAATAAAATAAAAGAATTATTGAAATCTAAATTGGAAATAAAAGACATGGGTGAAACCACGTATGTTCTCGGTATAAGAATTTCGAGATATATATATATATATATATATATATATATCACTACAAAAAAATGGCTATTTGGTGGCATTTATATTACTGGCATTTATATAAATGCTAGTAAAAATAGTGATTTGCCAACACATCGTTTATGTGCCAATAATTATCAGCGCATATGCCTATATGCCGGTAATGAAATATATATTTGTCGGCATTTGTATAAATGTCAGTAAATTAGAGATGATATAGTGGCATATATAGTACCAGCGGTTATAGATATGCCAGGACAATAGTCTTTTATCGATGTGTCATTTTCATGCCAATAATTAAATATATATTTGCCAGCATTTGCATAAATGTCGGTAAAAGTAGAGAGGACTTAGTAGTGTTTATATTAGCAGTGCTTATAGATATGCTAAGAAAATAGACATTTATAGAAGTTTCATTTTTAAGTTGGCAATTAAATATGCATTTGTTGGCGTTTGCATAAACGTTAGTAAAGTAGAGAGGATTTAGTGGCGTTTATATTAAAGGCGCTTATAGATATGCCAAAAAATAGTAATTTATCAACGTTTCGTTTTCACGCTAATAATTAAATATACATTTGTCTGCGTTTACATAACGTCAGTAAAGTAGAGATGATTTAGCAGAGTTTAGATTACTGGCATTTGTATAAATGCCAGAAAATAGTCATTTATTGACGTTTTGTTTTCACGCCTATAATTAAATATACATTTATTGGCGTTTGCATTAACGTTAGTAAAAAAAATCTTATTTTCTCCTTTTTTTTTTCTCAAATTTTCCTCTTAATCCAAAACAATAAAATAATGATACCTAAAAGTCTATAGAAGGTGGGCTAGCTGGAATAAGGATTTTAAAATAAAAGAGTATACAAGGACAATCAATAAGAAAACGTAAGTTATAATTAGACATTGGGATTGGATTTAGAAGTTTGGAGAGATTGGGTTTCAAGAAACGTGGGATGGGTGTCTTTTATGGAATATGACTCAATATTTATGAGATGGGAATGGATTTTTCAATTAAATTAGGTATTTTTATGAATCAAAAAATTAAAATTTATGACCCAATAAATGCCATGCATGTTGATAATAGTCAAAGTTTTTCATAACTTTACTACTTAATCTTAAATTTAAGATAATAGTCAAATTATGACAATTATACAGTGTTAAACCAATCTTGAAATATTTATTTTCTCACTTAATCTCAAATTTTATTTTAGTGAAATAATTGAGGTCAGTGAAGAATTATATGGATAATACGACGTTGATGTGTGTGGGAAGATATATTTGTATTAAAATATTAGTAGGATAAGAGATAAGTCTAAAAGGTAGATAATGAAAAGAAGTAAAAATACCTCTGTTGGCGTAAAAAGTGGGAAATGTAAACGTAAAGATGAAAAAATTAAAAATTAAAAAAGCAAGAACGAAAGAAAGAAGAAGGTGAAGAACAAAAAATCTTTAGAAGTGGATTTACTGTTCACAAAAAGGAAATGGAAAATTAGGATAAAGTGAAGATAAAAAAAAAAGTAGAGATAGAGAGAGAGAGATTGGACGTTGCATGAAATAAGAACATAGACGTGATGGCTAACCCATGTGGCGGGAGAAAAAAAGAACAAGAAGCTGAAATCTCGCATCAGAATCGCAGATAAGTGAAGGCTAATGTGGGTATAGTGAAAAAAAGAAAAAGAAAAATGAAATTAAGAAAGGGTGGGGGTGATACAACACGAAATGTAATTCACAAGCGCACTATATATTTGATTATATATTAGTAATAATACGCTTGGTTATATATATGTAACTATGTTAGTGATAATATACGTACATTTTTTTATACAAGTGTGAATGATCAAATGTATAGAAATATATTTATAAAAAATAATATATTATAATTTATTATGCTATAAAATGTATTTATTCTTAATATATATATAGTTCATATTAATACCATATGCTCAAATGTTCAACTTTAAGATTAAGAATTTATATCAAATGCCAAATTAAGATTTATACGATTAATTTTGTGTTATAGTAAATATTATATTAATTTTATGTTATTAGGCTATTATTATTCATGACTACTAAGATTTTAAAATTTAATGTTATATTAATTTCAATTTAGTATATAATATAAAATTATATAAATTATATATAAAAATTATGTTTAATATAAAAAATCATATAAAAAATATTTTATATAATATGAAAAAGTAATATATATATATATATATATATATATATATATATATATATATATAAATTGGTCCGGTCTGGTGTTAGAAAATGAAAAAGTGGACTCGAACCTGTTTCAACCGGTTTTAAGAAAAAAGAAACCAATATCGGGTTGAACTGATTTTCAGTCAGATTGAATCCACCGGTTCAGTCTAGTTCACTAGTTTACTGGTTTCTTTTTTCACACCTAGACCCAATAAAAATTTAAAAAAAAAATAAAAAAGAAAAAATAAAAAACTCATTATTCTATTTTATGTAATTTTTTCAATAATTGTCTCATATTTTGCAAAGCTTTTATCATGAGCATTTTTTATTGATGTTGATCAAATATACTTTTTGTGGCCCATCAGGCACAAAGAGATTATATCAAAATAATTTAATAAACTGACATAATTTTATATGGTCCATTAAATATACTTTATAATATAACAAATCACATCAACTCATATTAATTTGTAAAATTATTTTTATATAATCTCTTTATGATTAGAGTATTTTTTTATTAAAATAAAATATTATAATAATATTATAATTTTTTCATATTTTATAAATAAATGTTTGAAATATATATATTAAAATTAAAAAAGGAATAAATGTGGCGTATTTTAATATTAAAAGTTGGCAGCAACTAAAGCTAATTCTCGTTAGCTAATTTTCACTCGGCGCCGAATACTTGGCTCCAAATAAAATTTCAACAGTCATTTGATTATTAAATGCATTTCAGAGGTGGGGGCGTGCGGCAATAGGGAGATGGGAAGACTCTTGGAGCGGTTTAGAGAGGGGACTGGGGACCGGCTTTGGTTGATTGGGACTACTGCTTGTGAGAATTTGAGGTGCCAGGTCTACCATCCATACATGGAAAATGACTAGGATCTCCAGGCAATGCCAGTCGCTGCAAGACTCAAAATAAACAGCTTATTTTGAGTCTTGAGTCTTCCTCTTTCTTGCTTTCGTTTGCAGCTGCCTCTACTGCCTCGACTCGTCCCCAGCCCAGTACTCCGGAGCTTGTCTCTTCGAAGATGAATTTCAACATTGTGAACCCTACTACGGGGTGCCAAAAGAAACTTGAAATCGACAATGACCAAAAACTTCGAGCATTTTTTGACAAGAGGATTTAACAGAAAGTCAGTGGAGATTCTCTCGGAGAGGAATTTAAGGGCTTTGTTTTCAAAATCATGGGAGGCTGTGACAAGCAAGGGTTCCCAATGAAGCAGGAAGTGCTGACTCCAGGCCGTTTCGTCTCTTGTGTTAGAGAGGCACTCCTTGCTTCCGTGAGTACGGTATGCACAATGGAGAGCGGAGGAGGAAGGCTGTGCGTGGATGCATTGTCAGCCAAGACCTTTCTGTTCTGAACTTGGTTATTGTGAAGAAGGGTGAGAATGATAGTCTAATGTATTTAGAAAATTTATAACTTATGTATTCCGTGGAGAATGACCCGTTTAGGCCTTCCTTTCTCATAGTAGTTTTTTTTTGGTCTTGACAGCAAAAGGAAGATGCCGATAACACTTTTTATTAGTTTAGAAAGATTTTTTTAAAACTTGTATTAGTTCAGAAAGAGTTTAATTTGTGACGCCGCTAACTCTCATATACGGATATGTGGAAATTGAGGCGTTGGTATGATGACAATACGGGTTACGCATCCCATCGTCAAGTGCCAAGTGTGTGTACGTGTAACATGTGTACAATAAAACTACGCAGTGGATAATAAAGTCTTCCAACTAAGTACCAGAATTTTGTTTAAATACAAACTCGCTTAAATCACACATAATAAAATATTACAAGTTTCAATATTGTTTCAAATATTAATTACATAATATAAAAATAAGTAAAAATAATTTTCAACATAAAACTACTTCAAATCAATACTCTGGTGGAGTCGCCTCCTCAGACTGAGCCTCCTCCTCCTCAACCTCTGCATCAAAATCGACGATACAAAAAAGGTGCTCCAGGTAAGTAATAATCCAAATACTACAAGATAAAAATATATTACACTCAATAATATGGATGAAAAGATGCCAAATGCACATGTCCCAAAAATCTACATTTTTCTAAGCACACCAAAATTCCATTTTGGGCCAAAATATATCCTTTAAAATAAGTCCTTGCCATTATTCCAGATAATGGCCCAAACCAGGAAAACCACCATTTTCTGAGGAAATGGATCAAAATATCCTCTTACAAAATCTCGCAATTTTTCCAGAAAATGGCTCATATCCAATATCCAAAACCAGTTCCAATTAATGCATGCACCATGATCTCTCCTAGGGATCATCCGCACACTCTGGCTCTTATGCCACACCGCAGGTAACGATCACGCATGTGACATTTAAACGAGCGATACCTAGTCTTGCACCTAGCACATACCAGGACCAGGCATCGTCTAGTCCCCGCCAGCCGAGGGGCCACATAGTCGACACGACAACGTTACCGTATTGTACGATCTGGTCGTTGCCAAGCAATAACCTAGGGGATGTCACTCAATATTATCCACTCCCAAGTGACCAGAGGAGCTCCATCTAGATAATACCTCATCCTGGCTTGGGATCGTGATACACACGCACGCATCCAAAAATCCATTTACGCAGGAAAACTCAGTTTTTAGTATCCAACACATGTATATGCATGCACCATGCAATGCAAATGATATGACACAAAATATCCAACAATTCTCAACATCAATAACAAACAGACAACTCCGTCCTCAAATCCATCCGACCCCTGACTCCTTGGACTCAGTCTGGAATAACCAATTAGTCACAAATTTATTTTAAAAGTAATAATATATTTAAATCTAAAATGAAGTTTGGAAAATACTTACAGCACTATATAATAATTTTCAAAGGATCAACAAGTTGAAAAAGGCGAAAAAAAAGTAACGTAACACTGTAAAAACACTGTGGCCATGGGTTGTAAAATACCCACTTTTGAATGGGGACAAACCAATCAACGAGTTGAAAAAGGCGAAAAAAAAGTAACGTAACACTGTAAAAACACTGTGGCCATGGGTTGTAAAATACCCACTTTTGAATGGGGACAAACCAAGGCTTGGAATTGATTGGGAATAACTTAGAGGTGTTTATAAAACTAGTGGAAGTGAGAGTTGGCCGTGGGTGGCGGCGAAAACGGGCGGTGGAAAGCTAAAAATTCTAAAATGGAAAGTGAGGTCGTGAGGGCTGCTCCGGTGACGGATTGGAGCTGGAAAATGGTGGTTTAGGATGGCAAGAGGTTGATGATGAAGCTGTGAAGAGATGGTGGCCAGAGGAGGAACGACGGCGGCACTCGAGTGAAAAGACGCCGCGGCTTGGAGGAGCTCGTGGTGGTTAACGGTGATTTGGATGAAGGTGAAATTTGGTGAGGATGATCACCGGTCGGAGGGGAAGAAAATTGGGTGGGTGGTATAGGTCATGGCGCTGGCGAATGGCGGCTCTGGGTGGCTGAAGGAAAACGATGGTAAGGAGAAAAAAAGAGAACGCGCGTGGGAGAGAAAGAAAACTGGAGGAAAAAGAGGAGAAAAAAGAAAGAAAAAGAGTAAAGAAAGAGAAATGAGAAAAAGAAAAAGAGAAAAAGAAAATATCAGGAAAAGAAATGAGATCCAGTCCTCACCTCTGGAGTCTAGAAACTGATCCAATGAAAATAACTTTAAAAGTTATAAATCGAATAAAATAAACTAAACACAACATCTAGCTAAAATATAATAAATAACTAGTAAAAACTAACAATAAAATTTTAAAACCATTACCGGTATTTATTGTCAAATTGCTGGCGTTTATGAGACCTCAGCAAACTACCTTTTTCTTTGTAGTGTATAGAAATTCAAAGCTTTTATATTTAGATTAAGAAAAATATAAAAAAAGTAAAAAGTTTTTAAAGGATTTGGTATGAAAGACTGTAAATCCTTTAGAACACCTATTTGCAAAGGTCATGATTTAAATAAAAGGAGAAGACAAACTACGTGAAATGCTTAAAGTTTCTTATGCTCAAGTTGTGAAAAGCCTCATGCATGCAATGACAAGTATGAAACTAGGCATTTGTCATGTAGTAAGATTGGTAAGCAGGATATCAATCTAAAGTAGGTAAGAAACATTGGCAAGTAGTGAAGAGTATATGAAAGTATTTACAAGGTGCAAAAATATGAAATTGTGCTTTAGGATCAGTAATCTAAATTATTCGGCTATAGTGGTTCTAATTTTTGAAGTGATGTAGATGATAGAAAATCTACAAGTGAATATATATTTCTATATTGTGGAACTGTAGTTTATTGGTTGAGTAAGAAACAAGATTGTGTTGCTAAGTCTATTATGGAAGTAGAATATATGGCTTATAGTATAGTAGTGAGTACTGCGGTGTGGATGAAATGCCTTATAAAAAGTTTAAATTTGGGTACGTCGGCAGAACCAATCAATGTGTTTTGTGATCATTAGTCTGCCATCTCATTGATGTGAAAAACATTATTCCAAGAAAAAATACATTGGTGTGCATTATTACTATATTTTAGATATAATGGAAAAATGTGAGGTCAAGGTTAACTTTATTTCCTTGATCGAGATGGTAGCAGATCTAATAACCAAATAATTGTCTTTAGAGAAATTCAGAAAATATTTGACTAGAATGGAGTTGAGAGATACTTAGGTGAAGCAACCTCATGATCAACATGTATAACTCAAGAAATTATGGGAACGCCTAGATAAATAGAGTGTGGTGATATACCGAAATGAAATTTTTGGTCATTTGTAAAGTCACTGATAAGGTGATTAAGAAAAACTTCAAGAATGGCCTTAGGGTGATGAGTACTTGATAAAATTTCAACTCAGGTTGATTAACTAAGAAATTGGTTGATTATTTGTAAAGTCACTGATACGGTGATTATTAATTATTGTTACAGGAGTATCGATTATTGATCCACTCACAAAAAATTGATGTCATTCACTAAAATTTTAGTGAAATGAAGTTACTATTTATATGTGGTCAGTGGGAGCACATATGGTGGAGGGTGGGTTAAATAAGTAATTAAAAAAAAAGTGGGCAAGGCTTGTCATTCTCTGACGTTGATATGCATAGGTCTTGTGATGAGAGTTGACTAGTGAAAAACTTATATTGGTACTAAGATAAAATACTCAATCGGATCATCATTGTTTTGTGTGATCAGGTATGAGATGTAATTTTATAAGACGTGATCACCAAACAGTTTACCCTTTGGAATGACACACTCTCCATAATAATGGTTCCTATGGGGTGATGGTTGAGAATGTTTCAAGAGACACAACTTTTGATTTAGTTAAAAGGTTATAACATTTGCCAATGGATGTGCCTTTTGCTAACCAGTATCTCATAATTTATAATTTGTACACAATTAACACACTTGAATTCTCCTTTGTCCATCACCAACTTGGACAAATTCTCCTTTGTTCTACAAGATTTTGCAACTAGATCAAGCTTGGTTGTCACCGGTAGAAAAATTGCATTAAGATCAATTGAATTTAGAGCCACTGGACATATAACGGTATTTAAATTATCATTTATTCCAAAAGTTCAATTAAATAGCAATAGATAAATTTAGTAAGTGTTACGTTAGATTCTAATTAACCACCATTTTCGTCCGTTTAATGTTCTATAAATAAAATTAAGGATACAATATCTCTTTCTAAAAAAGATCACCCCCCCTCCCCCCCGCCCCCGCTGCGGCGGTACTGGGTCCTCGCCCTGCCCAAATCTACTTAATTTATGGGCCTTACACAACGACTCTACTTGTTAAGTTTTGCTTGATAATATAACTGAGCTAGCTGGTTAATTGGACTAAGTTCAAGTACTTTTGGGCTTAATTACCACGTGGTGGCTCATTAAGATCGGTAGATCACTTCATGAGTTGAATAATTTGATATGTTTCACCTACCGCTGTTGACAGCACAAGCCCACAAACAAATTTTGCAGAATATATATTGCCTCGCGTGATGCACAAAATTCACGGTTTCAGAAATTCTCAGCAAATATCCGTGGCTTCTGACCTTGGAATAATTTCCAGCATTGATGATCACATGGTTTTGGCTTGCTTCCCTGTTAATCTGCACTGATCTCGATCGAATCTCGACTCTCCTTAATTTATATGCTGTATAAATCATAATATTTTTGTGCAGGCTACGATGAATTCTGAGTTCTGTCATTGAGATCCACAAGATGCATTAATTTTTGGCAATCTTAATGGCAGTCAACTTTTTAGTTGTCAATGAATCTGCACATGCAAGCTGCAGAATTATCGTAGCACTCCATTGACTTAAGAAATAGGCGTCCACATTATATGGTGATTGGATAATTCATAGGTTAATTATATATATATATATTGCATTTTCTGGGAAGATCTCTCATGCATCTGATTTATGCATCAAAATCGTATTCAGTTTTGGAAAGAAACGTGCGTAAATTGCTCCTAATGGTTAGGACTTATAGGACCTCAAAAGGGGTCCTTTATGTGTATCCAGGAGGCAAGGAAATGAAAATTATTACACACGCACCAATGTTATTGAAACACCGTATATGACCAAGAGTGTGGCAAGCCAAGGGAAGGAGTAATGTTATATATAATCACTTTTACGTATTCTCTATACATTTTATTGATATGATTAGTTGTATTTTTTTTTAATATATAACTAATCACATCAATAAAATGTATAAAAGAATACATAAAAATTACTATCCATATAATTTTTACATAGGAAAAATATCATCAAGGAAAGCCATTGACATTATTGTGAAGACCTGTACTCCAATATTAATAGAGAGAAATTAGTAGCATTTATTTTTCTAATTTGCATCATTTTCCAGGAAGCACAAACAGATGTCCACGTAACAAAGTGGAGAGTGATGGTGATAGTTTACACCACCGACATAAATTAATGAGGGTATTCTGAACAAATGCTAGCCCGAAAACCTCGCCTGGTCTTAATGATGGCTCATGAGCATGGCTCTATATTAAGTGCCAGTGGCCCAAAGTCCCTTCACCATTGCATCGCTCTCCATTTCTCATTTTTCATTCAGTTTTTGTGTCTTCGCTGGTGACTATATTCTTTTGAAAGGCATGGCGAGTACTACAAGTTCTAGGCTGTTGTTGCTGTTGGCACTCTGCGTCCTCCCCGCGCTTGTCACTGCAGGCAGCTTGGGGTCCAGACCCTTTCGTATCATAGGAAACGTCTACTGCGACACTTGCCGCTGCGGGTTTGAGACCTCCTCCACCACTTACATTCCCGGTACTTAGTACAACCCCCTTTTCGAAAATACATTTAGTAATTAGTCTCTTTGGGGTCAGACTTACGTATCGTTAATATACCTGCATCCTTGATTTATTGTTTGTTTTTGCATAATAAAGGACTCGATCGCATAAGTATCATGGAAATGTGTCTCTTTAATGGCATTGATCTCTCTCTCTCTCTCTGATCATTCCCCCGATTTGGAACTGTATTTAAGCACTCTGTATTAGAATGACTCGTAGGTTTACGACTGGCATGTTTACAAGGTGTTTTTATTTTGTGGGGAATTAAAGACACTTTGGTCAAAAAGTAGACCTCGATCGGCAGAAAGTGATAACTCTTCCAGCCTTCTTCCTTAAGGGATTCCCATGCATGCAGTGAAAGTGCATAAACTAGCTTTAAGTTGAAGAAACAATTGCGATATATTAAGTTGAGACTGACAAAGTTAATTACCTCAGCGAGATCTCTATTCTTTTGCTCTTCTATGCAGCTAGTACTAAAATGTCTGCTCGAAATAAAACAATGGCAGTCTCTTCGTAGGGTTCAGATTGGGGGAGCGTGTAGAAAATTTTGGGTGTCCATGCCATATTGCCAATGCAATCACACGTACATCCATAGAGAGTGATATATATCAGGGTGTTTTGTCGTATAAGAATTACGTACGTGTCAGTTGCATATATATAATCACTCGAGTACTGACTATAGATCAGCATGGTCGATCGTTAAACTCCTGATCGGGATCTTGGATTTAATCCTACAATTATCAATCCTATAACCATACATTTCTAGTTATCTTCTGATTAAATAACTCCCAAGTAATATATATGTTGCCTCAGTATACTACTGATCTCATTAAACATCCTTAATTAGGAGTACTGTTCATATATGTATATATGTGAGATGAATTCTACAATTGTTTATTCAAAATTTATGCCTATTGTTATCGATGTCTATTATTTTTTGTAATAGTTGAATATATATACCAATTAAATAAATATGGTTGCCAGGTGCAAAGGTTAGATTAGAATGCAGAGACCGGAAAACTCTACGGGTTTTGTACAGCGTTGAAGGAGTGACCAACTCAACAGGAACATACGACATCCTGGTGGAAGACGACCATCAGGACCAAATATGCGAGACCGTTCTGGTTGGCAGCCCACTTTCCGGCTGCCAATTAGCCGATCCGGGGCGTGCCCGAGCCAATATCATAGTCACCCGTAACAATGGTGTGCTTAATGACATGCGTTTTGCCAATGCCATGGGTTTCCTGAGGGATCAGGCACTGCCTGGCTGCGCCGAACTGCTGAAGAAGTACTTGGAATCTGATGATCAGTAAATGGAATTAAGGACCTTAACTTTGTGTTTGCTAATCCATATATATTCGCCATGCCATCTCAAATATTAGACCTCGGCCTGCTTTTTAATTGCTCTCAATGCATGATAGTAGGGCCTGCATTTATCGCTTTTATTTAGTTGATGGGACTAAGTTATATTAATATTCCCGATGTTTTCTTCAACTATATATATGGAACTTTGGACACTTAATTAATTGTGGGTTTCAACACAATAATTGTAGCTTCTTGTTTGAGTTTATTAAATTAGAGGAGCAATTGCCTTTGCCTCTTGGAAATGGCCGGGCTTTCTCCTTAGCTGGTTATATTTCTTGTTTATCAGAAACTTGACCGAGTGCATAGTTTATAATAATCTAATTATTGCTCACTCAATGCAACACAAATATAAAGATCGAAAAATTTGGTTATAAACGATTCTGCGTAACAATATGTATATCCATTTAACGTGATTGGTCAGAAAGTCAAACTTTAATAAAAATTCTATCAATTTGAATTGTGAATATGATGGTTACAACATTGATACGCAAATTGGTACATGAATTTGCTTGTATATTATAAAACTCAAGACAAATAAATAAATCTAAATTGGGATTTGGTTAGAACTTAATTAGAAGTACTAGGGCACATGTTTGAATTGCTTGAAGTTAGCTGTACAAGAGATCATCATAAATGCCTCTTTAATTAATGTCGCCGAGTTATGTGGAGATCATAGAGGTGATCCCATGATATCCATGTGAGTACTGGAGAATTGAAATGGTACATTATTACCTCTTATTTAAGAATTGACCCAATTTGAAATTGACCTAATTTTATGTGAATTTCATGACATCAGCTCCGTCGACCACAACATTCAAGCATTGGATCTCAAGAATTTGTGCAAATTAAGATTATGATATTTTTATGAATTTGTGCATCCTTTCATTTAACATTCTTTCATCTTCTCATAATGTGACATGAATGATTAAAAAATTATTTGTTATATTTTACTAGTTGTCTACTAATGATCATTTAATGTTACATCAAAAAATATTGAGAGGTTGATAATTAAAAAGATGATAAATAGTATTTGTTATACGCCACAAGTTTCGTGAGTAATATATACTACTTACTACAATTTTATCGTACTAAAATGTAACACTTTTACAATTATTCAATTATCATTTATTTATTTTAAAAAAAAATTCAAAAGTTGCTTGTCAATCCCTCCTCATCATAGTGAGATCTGAATGGAGCATGCAGACTTTTTCTTGATCGAATGTTTTATTTATATGATGAAGTTTCAACACTTTGAGGATATAAATATTTCTAATCAAATAACATGAGTATATATAATATTTAAAACTTAAATCTATGAAAACAAATTCCTGTTATTGAGTTCAAAAGTATAACTTGTATAAGTACTCGTAAAACTAAATAGTAATATTCTCTTTTTATTTTGAGTTTAATCATTGTTATAAAATGCAAGATGACAAAGGAATAATATAATATTAATACTTCTTTTTGAATTTTATATTTTCCAACTAGAAGAATTATCAAACATAATCGTGATAGAATTATATATAATGAGGAAAAGATAAAAGTTTAATTTCTAATTTCCTGTTTCATTTTCATGAAACTATTATAATATTGCTAGGAAAAATTCTATTTGCAAACCTATATTTTGACCCAATAAGTGGAAGTGAGGGTTTAATACCTGCACTCGACCCACCTGCCCAAGCCTTGCTTGGAGTGGGGGGGCAATCCACCCACATCAAGCAAGTGGATGGGCGCGCTACAATCCCTAGTAAAATGGGGCAGGTGCCAAGGGGGACAATGCCCCCATCTAAGTTCACCCGCTCGCTTGAGTTTATACGATCGCACACACAAACACACACACACACACATATACACTATTAAATATATTTAAGATGGGGTCGGGGACCAATCTTTGCCCCCCTTCCTATGCGGGCGCGTGGGGTGGGGTGGCCCGCTTTATAATTAATTGGGATGTACAATAAGTGGTGTGCTGATAAACTAGAATTGTAAGTAGCATATTATAGATTGATAAAATGAATTTAGAGTAAACATGTGTAATGTTTTTCACTGGCTTACATAGTGAGTCAGTTATTACAGTTACATTTTTACACGTATGTATTAGTCTATAAATACAGACCTATTTCTCTGTAATTGAACTAACTCAATAAGAATACATTCTTTCAACTTCATCTCTCTTGTATCAGACCTATCTTCTC
The DNA here is from genome assembly GCA_011037825.1 of Carya cathayensis. NCBI lineage: Eukaryota > Viridiplantae > Streptophyta > Magnoliopsida > Fagales > Juglandaceae > Carya > Carya cathayensis. The sequence continues at coordinate 336,899 of QGSO01000518.1, forward strand.
CTCCATCTTTGATTACTCTGTTACATGGTATTAGATTGTAAATGGCTTCCGTTTCTGAATCAAATGTGGAGAATATTCCAAGTTATTACCATTTACAAAGTGGTGATTCACTAGGGAACATACTGGTGTCGAATGTCCTCACTGGAGAAAACTATCATACATGGAGCAGGTCCATGATGATAGCTTTAAAAGCCAAGAATAAGATTGGGTTCGTGAATGAATCAATTTCGCAGCCAAGTTCAACAAATTCTGCATATGAACTGTGGGAGAGATGTAACAATATATTGTCTCTTCTTGGATCATCAGCTCTAGTTTGAAAGAAATTGGAGATAGCATCATATGTGCAAGAACAGCTGAAAATATGGGGGAAGATCTGAAGAACAGATTTACACAAGGAAATAGTCCAAGAATCTTTCAATTACAGAAAGATTTATCAGTTTTGACATGAGAGGACTTATCAGTGCGAGATTAATATACAAGATTCAAATCCCTATGGGATGAATTGCTGGATTATAATCAAATTCCAATGTGTACATGTGGAGCCTTAAGAATCTGTAAGTGTGATGCAATAAAAATTTTATTGGATTATCAAGATAGCCAGCATGTGATGCAGTTCTTAATGGGGTTAATGATTGTTTTTCTCATATCTGATGGCAAATTCTAATGCTAGAACTTCTGCCGAATATAAATAAAGTGTTTTCTTTAATTGTTCAAGAAGAAAAACTTAGAGAGATTAGCAAACATAACATGATTGATACTGCTGCTTTCATGAGCAAAGTTCAAGATACAAATCCAGCAATGAAAAGGTTTGCTCCTGGAAAACAATAACAGAAAAGAGATAAGTTGTTCTGCACTCATTGCGGTATGAACAATCATTCAATGGCCAAATGCTACAAGGTACATGCTTATCCTTTAGGCTTCAAATAGAACTCAACCAATTCTTGACAGAAGGGAAAATTTACAGCAACTGCTAATCAACTTTCAGGTCAAATCTTGAGTACTCTTTTTGAGAATTTTAATCAAATGCCTTTCTCTCAAGAAGACTATAAAAAATGTTATCATTAATTCACCCACAACCTGATGATAATACCAATCACAAAGCTGCGAATATAATTTCTAATTCGATTGCTCATTCTACTCAAGCTATATCATCAAATTCTAGCTTTTCTTTAAGTGCTTTAGTTTCAGCCTTAATATCTGATAATACATGGATTGTAGACACAAGTGCTACAGACCATATTGCTCATTTAATTGAGATCTTTACTTCAATCACCAAAGTTTTAAACACTTCTGTTAAACTCCCAAATGGAAATACTGTACCAGTAACTCATATTGGTATAGTTCAAATATCTGAAAATCTAATTCTTAAAGATGTACTTTGTGTATCATCTTTTTCCTATAATCTGCTCTCAGTGAGTAAACTCACTTCATATAAGAAATGCCCAATTATATATTCATTTGATTTTTGCTTTATTCAGGAACTTACCTAATGGAAGATGATTGGGATAGCTAGAAGATCAGCTGGCCTTTACCTACTGCAGAAATCAGGTGCTAGTGATGTTGTTGTTCCACATAAATCTAATTCTGTAATAAGTTCTCAAGTTTGGCATAGCAGACTGGGACATCCTTCAATGTCTAGACTATCATTTCTTTCCCAAAATGTACCAGATATTAGCCTATCCAATAAATTTGTTGATCATCATTATACTGTTTGCCCATTGGCAAAATAGAAAAGATTACCATTTGAAATTCATTCATATAATGAAAGTTGTATTTGCCATATTGTCCATTGTGATATATGGGGCCCCTTTTCAATTCCAACCCATAATGATTCTAGATTTTTTCTTATTATAATTGATGATCATTCAAGATTTACTTGGGTATACTTGATGAAAAACAAATCTGAAGAAACATATTCAAAATTTTTTACAACTTAATTGAAACACAATTTGGAAAGAAAATACAATGTATAAGAAGTGACAATGGTTTAGAATTTAAAATGACAGATTTTTATGAGTTAAAAGGAATAATGCATCAAAGTCATGTGTAGAAACACCTCAACAAAATTCTATAGTTGAAAGAAAACATCAACACTTGTTAAATGTAGCAAGAGCTTTAAAGTTTCAGTCAAATATTCTTTTAGCTTTCTAGGGAGAATGCATAGTAACTTCCGCTATCTTATAAACCGCATACCATCTTTGGTTTTAAATAACAAATCTTCACATGAAATTCTTTATAATACAAATCCATCTTATAATCATTTGAAAGTTTTTGGTTGTTTAGCTTATGCATCAACACTTCATCAAAACAGAAACAAATTTTCACCAAGAGCCAAGATATGTGTTTTTGTAGGCTATCCACATGGTATAAAAGGATATAAGCTGTATGATCTAGAAAATAAGAATTTTTTTGTTTCTAGGGATGTGGTTTTTCATGAATATGTTTTCCCTTTTATGTCAAAGAATGATTCTTCAACAGAATTCAAATATGGACATTATTATTCATTCATCATCAGATAACGTTGTTTTTCCAAACCCAGTTTCTGATTCTGCTGAAAATATACATGTCTTCATACCTTCTAATTCCCAACAACAATTTCATAATCATCCTAGTCCCGAAAACACAGACTCACTAAATTTAAATGATGAGAATCAATTTCCTATTCTGAGAAGATCAACTCGGCAACACAAAGCACCTGGTTACCTGAAATCATATCATTGCAATCTGGCTGACTCTACTGCTCAAACATCTTTCACAAATCCTGCTATTAATATAGGTACTAAATATAGCATTTATGATGTTCTATCATATTCTAAATTGTCTAAATCTCATAGAGCTTTGTCTGTTGCAATATCTTTTGAAATTGAGCCAAATTTTTATCACCAAGCTATTAGGCATACTCATTGGAGAGATGCCATGGCTGTAGAGTTATCTGCACTTGAATCAAATAACACTTGGGTTCTTATACCACTTCCTCCGAATAAAAAACTAATAGGTTGTAAATGGGTATATAAAATCAAACACAATTCAGATGGTTCTATTGAGAGGCATAAGGCTAGACTTGTAGCCAAATGGTACACTCAAAGAGAAGGCCTATATTTTTTTGAAACTTTCTCACCTGATGCAAAAATGGTCACTGTTAGATGTGTCTTATCATTGGCTGCTATACACAATTGGCATCTTTTTCATTTAGATGTCAACAATGTTTTTTTATATGGAGACTTAGATGAAGAAGTTTTTATGAAACCACCTCCTGGTTATCTACCTAAGGGGGACTCTCGGGTATGCAAATGCAAAGGTCTTTATATGGCTTGAAACAAGCAAGTAGACAATGGAATTCGAAATTTAAATATGTACTACTTGATAGTGGATTTACACAATCAAAGGCAGATTATTCTTTGTTTACTAAGAAGGAAGGAAGTTCATTTGTGGCTTTATTATTTTATGTGGATGATATCCTACTTGATAGCAGTGATTTAGAGGCAATTGAATCTGTAAAAGTAGCTTTAACTCTTTAATTTAAATTGAAAGATTTGGGACCAGCCAAGTTTTTTCTGAGGATGGAGATTGCAAGATCACAAAGAGGCATTTCTTTGTCTCAAAGAAAATATACTCTAGAGCTATTAGCAGATTTTGGCTTGTTAGCTGCTAAATTGTCAAAGGATGAAGGTGATTTACTTGATGATATTACTGGTTATCGAAGATTGATTGGTAGACTAATTTAACTCACCCATACCAGACCAGATATTACCTTTGCAGTCCACCATTTGAGTTAATATCCAAATAGTCCTCGAGTACCTCATCTTCAAGCTGCAATGAGGATTCTTAGATACCTAAAATTAGCTCCTGGACAGGGTCTTTTGTTTCCAAGTGATTCCAAGGTGCATATAAAAGGCTTTTTTAGATTTGGACTGGGCAAGTTGTATAGATACCTGCAGGTCTGTTAGTGGCTATTGTGTTTTCATTAGTGATTCTCTGGTATCTTGGAAATCAAAGAAGCAACATACAATTTCTAGGAGCTCAACAAAAGCTGAATACATATCAATGGCATTTACAATTTGTGAAATAATCTGGATTCGAGCATTACTAAAGGATCTGCATCAACCACAAACACAGCTAGCTTTATTGTTTTGTGATAACCAATCTGCTATTCATATAGCATCCAATCCAGTCCGTCATGAACGGACTAAACATATAGAGCTAGATTGCCATATGCTGCGTGACAAAGTTGAAGAAGGATGACTGACTATATTGCTTCTGCTCATCAAATTGTGTAATTTGATGACTAAGCCCCTTGGTTCAAAATCATTTGATGCTTTATTGTCCAAGATGAACGTGTATAATATATACACATCATCTTGAGGGGGACTATTATATATTGATAAAATGAATTTAGAATAAGCACGTGTAATGTTTTTCACTGGCTTACACAGTGAGTTAGTTATTACAGTTACATTTTTACATGTCTATATTAGTCTATAAATACAGACCTATTCCTCTGTAATTGAACTAACTCAATAAGAATACATTCTTTCAACTTCATCTCTCTCGTATCAAACCTATCTTCTCATCCATCTTTGATCACTCTGTTACATAGCATGACTCTTTTGATGTTGTTGGATTGATTGAATCATAAGAAGAGAAGTGATCAGTCTATATAAAAGTCTTACAAAAGTAAGTTAGATCTCTTTTATAACAAAATATATTTTAATTTAATTATGTATTCTATCAAATTAAGCTAATTTAAAAGTTTTCTTTTATAAAATTTTTGTGGATGCCAAGCATTTCTATTGTTGCCTGCAGTATTCCATCAATCTATTGCGTCCTGCATTGAGATACACAGTTTTGGGCCTTTGGCACCAGAAGTTCGGGAATCCTCATGTGAAACTGTACGTTTAAAACTTCAAAGACATTCAACAAACTGCTTTTGCAATCATCCTGCCTGGATTTTTCTGGTGCAGGTATAGCATCTAATTAAAAGGAAAATAATGCATGGGCTGCTACATGCCATAAACAAATCAACAAGAGATGCAGCTCGGATTAATTCAAGGATGTATTCCAATTAAATCAACCTAGATATTCGGAACTCAGAATCTAATCAACAGACTTGGTTTTAGGGCATGTTTTGGGTGCGGTGGGAGGTCTAAAAAGTGTTTAAATATCATTAAAGTACTTTAATAGTAAATATCAAATGTTTGGATATCCTATATAAAAGTACTTTTTAGGTCCCAATAAGTTAAAAACTACGTTGGATAAAAAGCATCATTTTGATGGTTTTCTACCAACGTACTTTTCATCATACCGAAAAAAGTGGTATAATAATGTCAAAAGACCAAAATACTTCTATAATTTTGAGTAATTACATATTTTAACCTTATCATTCCTCAAAATGAGGCAACTCTCTCATGTTTCTCTCTCCTCCCTTTAATGGTGTGTTTAGCAGAGCAAATAGCTCCTTTATCTACCTGCGTACAACCTAGATTTTCCTACCCCCTTCAATAGCTAAGAAAACCCAAATAAATCAACCCATCGCTGCCTTCAAACTCACCATTGTTATTTCTGATATCTACCTGTGTTCTTATAGCTAGTTATTTCTCATTAATATTTGGTGGTTTTTTTTTTTCTTTTTTGTTCTTTCACCAGATACAGGGTATATTCCTGTAGCATTTTAAGGAGCTTCTCCTCCTTTGGTGTTTTGAAAGCATGGTAATTTCTAAGAGCATTGGCATTAGATTGGCTATCTTAATCTTCAAAATTTAAAGAATATGTAACTTTTTATTTTTTAACTAATCACTTAACTCTTAAAACCTACATTGGATTAGCTATCACATTCTCTATAATAATAAAATATTATTATTTTATAATTTTTATTTTTTTATTACTTTTTTATTTTATTTTTCTAATGTGATATAACCTCCAATAATCATATTCCTTTTCATATTCATAATCAAACAATCTATAATATAATAATCTTATATGTATATAGATGAAAAAATCTCATAACTCCAAGAAAAAATTTCATATGAACAATCCATAATAATTCAATTTCTATAATATAATAAACTCAAAATATAATAAAATAACATAAGAAAATCATACCCAACATCATATAATAAAATAACAACCCAACTTATGTGCATCGGCAACATCAGATTTTGGCCATATTCTAACTCCAACAACACTTGTGTCCAAAGTTTAATACAAAATAACATACAGCAGCCATGCATGAATTATCCTATAAATATTCACATGTGAAGCTATTTTAGAGGACTAGCTATTTTACTTTTGCATGAATGCTGAAGCAGATACAGAAACACATAGGTATAGGCGTTGATTCATGCCTTTATTTCACCTAATTTGTAGTTTCATCTCTTTCTCTAGTGCTCACTGTGTTCACTCATATATGGTAACAGAAGTTTTAATACTACCACTATCCAGGTGAGCCAAAACCTCCTTTAGCACATGAAGATGTGTTTGGGCATTTTCCCATTAGGTGTGTCTAATAAGAGCAAAAGGTGAAAAGATGTGTGCTGTTTATAAGCTCCCTAGGATTTTGTTATTTTATCAAAAATTTCCTTGAATTTATGCAATAACTTAAAATTTCTCTATAAGGCATGCAATGGCCACGCCCAATGTAAAACTGGTTCTGCCATATCAAATGGAAATACTTGGACAGTTCCAACAACACAGGCTTCACCACAATGTGATTTTATAATCTCTTAACATTCATTACTTCGATGAATCTCAAACCTCAATCTATACTTGCACTTGACAGATGTCATTGTCCACATAACATATGCTGCCCTCCAATATATGGCACATTGGAAAACCTAAAGTTTGCACCATTAGAGTGCACACACATCTACATTCTAACTGTTCAATAATACACAAGTGCCGTATCATTTGCAACAATAACAAGTTTATTTTTTGCAATTGCAAGAGTGAAATTGAAAGTGGCTTATTATCAGTTGACATTCACCAAACAAATCTTTAGTTTTCATTAAATTACGTGCTACTGTTGTTATTGATGATTGGCAACTATACACTCCACCCTTATCTTTATTTTTCATTTAGTTGACATTTATTGTTATTATTAGACCTTTATCCTGCCAATAGCTCTACCTAAAGCATACATTAATGATTGGCAAAACCATCAGTTAATTACATAAAACTGAAAAATATTCATGGACTCTGTTTCTGGTACCATTATTCATGTACAAGATGCTGCTGATGTTGTTCAGAACAAACCAAATTTAGTTGATAATTATGGAATGGGTTTTATGTGCAATGGTATGGCAATGAAAAATGTGGCAAAGACTTGTTTCGGAAAGCCTCATGAAAGATCTCACTGGTACTTATCTAATGCCAAGGTGCAGATAAGCTCTATCAGGTTTCCAATATGGCAAAACTCTAAGGTATTTCTACGGTTGCAGTTGTCATGCCAATTTAGATATGTGTTTATATGATGGATTCTCCAAGAGTTGATATTCTTTAGACTTCCGTTAAACCAACAAGAAGAACTCAGCATCACTTTATCCAAGATCTGGTTCATCAAGGAAAAATTCAGTAGAACTCAAAGTTTCCCAAAAACAGAGTACTCATTCGGTGCTCTCAATTGCAAATTCAGAAATTATATATCACCAAACAAATCCAAATAAATGAGAACAAACAAATCCAAATTGATCCCTATATGGAATGGGTATGCGTAGACCTTAAAACCAGAGTAAAATGCCACCAAAAAATCCCAACAACCTCAATAAAATCAAACCTAAACAACAAAATCAAGAGCATGAATCAAGGCTAGGGTTTCAGATTTTACCGTATCGTTGGAGGTCGGTGTTGGAGTGAAGCCGCGGCGGTGCCGTGCTCGAGAGAAGGAAGTCAAAAATGAAAGAGGAGCTTCGTGAGAGAAAGAGGGAAGAAGAACAGGAAAAAAAAATAGAAGGGAGAAAGAAGGGAGAAACACGGGAGAGAGAGAAAGAGGGAAGAAGAACAGGAAAAAAAAATAGAAGGGAGAAAGAAGGGAGAAACACGGGAGAGGGAAGAAGAAAAGAGAGAAGAAAAAAAATGGAAGAAGAAGAGATGTGATACGCGGGAGGGAAGAGGAAGGAAGAGAATCGAGGGAGAGAGGAGCCGAAATAATAAACAATGCCTTTGAACGTGCTACAGGACTTTTCAAAGATGAAAAAAGAGATGAAAATACTGTAGGTTAAAATTGATATGAAAAGCCTTTAACTAATCCGATGTAGGGCCTTTATTGAAAAAATTGGTCAAATATGAAGATGAAAAGTAATTTGAATAAACCGATGCCACTGCTCTAACTAATCTTTTCTTTTCTATCTTGTTTTATCTGAAAAAAAGTGAATACTTTGATTAAGAATAAATGGCGAACATCGACATTGAGGGAATACTCAAGGAGCTCCCGAACGATGGTTGTGTCCCCAAGACCAAGATCGTGTGCACTCTCGGTCCCGCATCTCGGTTGGTGGCCATGCTGGAGAAGCTTCTCAGGGCCGGTATGAACGTCGCCTGCTTCAATTTCTCCCACGGAACTCACGAGTACCATTAGGAGACCCTCGACAATCTCAAGATTTCCATGCACAACACTCAAATTCTCTCAGCCGTCATGCTCGATACCAAGGTTCGCCTTTTTTCAACTTTCTTGATTGATCCACTTCATTTATTTATTTATTATTATTTTGTGAATCGAGTTTCTAAATTTTCATTGATTCCTATTTGGTTTTTTTTTTTCATAATTTCTTCCTTCAGATTTTTGAATGTAGATTTGTGTTCCAAATTGGGTCTTATCAAGCGAGAGAGAGAGTCCAGCAAAAACCTATTATAATACCTTTGAGAAACTAGCCCTCAATTACGAGATACCCAATAATTCAAACCAAGAAAATCTTATCTTATTTGAAGATTGATTTTTATATTCCTACACTCAACAACTCGGGAAAAGTCTCATACTAATCCGATTTTGTAGTATCCTTTTCAAATTTGATTTCTACAACATACACTTATCACTCTATAATCTAGTTTCCTTCTTAGTACAACCTCCCTGGGAACGTCCAAAACTACCATATAGATTCTCATCAATTTCCATCCTACTGAAACTCTGTCTCTCCTTGTACTCTCTATATATAACACCCACAGGCCACTATCTCTATGTTTCTCAGTGTGTGTGGTGTGGAGTGTGAATGCATTTGGTGGTACTGCTATTTGTGAAAGTTGAGTTCTAATCTTCCATTTGTAGTGGGCATCATCATTGGAAGGATTAGTTGGACTTTAGGTATGATGTAATTGATATTATTTTTCATTTATTTGTTATTTTTTAGAAGACTTGTACTAAGATTTTCTGTTTTGTATTGATAATATATCATTTATTTGTGTTGAGAAGATGTTTGTTTTGTGTTGAGAGTATGTATTTTTTGTATCGAGAATATGTCTTTTTTGCATTGAGAAGGTGAACTTCTCTTTTTAGCTAGTTAGTCGAGTCTCTCTTGATTTTGTATCTTTAATTTCTAGTATAAGCATAGAACCTATTAACTAAACTAGTTAAGAATAGAGGTAGAATACAAGCTGAGGATAGCTCATACTTTCTCCCAGGTCTAAACTAGAAACTAAACTAGTACTATTTCTTTTTTGTACAATATTGCCTTCTCCAATCTTGGAGCATTAGCATTTCATAATTGCCTAAAAATGATGATATAATGGAATATGCAATCATTAGATTACAATATCATCTGAAATGGAGAGATCCTATTGGTTGCTAGCAAGTACAAGTATGAAATATATTCACGTTAACCATGCTCATTTCAACTCATGAAATATATTGACTATTGTGGTGTCATTTTAGGGATTCATTAACAGTTACTATTTTCCGAATGATTTGTAATGAACTATTTTAAAGGTTGTCGAGACTTAATTTTTTTTATTATATTTTTTGGGTGAATTTTGACAATATTATTTTAATGATGCTTATTCTTAAGCATTGCAACTTTATTATTTGTATTTTTTTTTGAAGTGGGATATTTTTATCTTTTTACAGACATGGAGAATAATGGTCACAATACTGAACATTACATAAGCGATGCTGATAATGGTGAAGAAGAAAAAGAGGATGATATTGACTTTGTGATAGCATTACAATTAATGGTGGCTTCTAAATATTACACAACATATATTGTAAAGGAACCTTTTAGGACCTCTTCACATATAGGTTATAAGTTTGTTATGGAGATTCAAAATGGTCATCAACAATTTAGTATGGAAAAATATGTATTTCATGCTTTATGCAAATAGTTGAATGAAAGATATAACTTAACTGGTACTCGAAACATAACTATCGAATAAATGGTAGGAATTTTCTTGATTACATTAGTCATGGGTTCGGGAATAGAATGGCACAAGAAAGATTTCAACATTTGGGAGAGACTATTAGTAGGCATTTTAATAAGGTATTAATGGCTGTTTCATGAATGACGGTTGACATTATCAGCCCCACTGATAGGGAATTTAAGGATATTCCAAAAAAATTTCGTGAAGATGAGGGATATTGGCTATACTTTAAATATTGTATTGGAGCTATTGATAGAACCCACGTGCTAGTTACTATTTCACCAGCAAAACAAATTTTATTTATTGGTAGAAAAGGCATACCTACTAAGAATATCATGGCAGTTTGTGATTTTGATATGTGCTTCACTTTTGTTTGGGCTGGATGGGAAGGGACAGCACATGATACACGTATTTTTAGGGAGGCTATTTGGAAAGAGGAATTGCACTTTCCACATCTACCTAGAGGTTTTAATTTAATAAGAATGACATTAATGAACTTTAATTAAATAATAAATGATTTTTGCATTATTTTTGATTTATTATCCTAAATTCTATGTAGGTAAATATTACTTGGTAGATGCTGGATATCCTCATATGAATAGATACATGGGGCCATATAGAAGGGAACGATATCATTGACCAGATTTTCGCCATGGTCCTCGACCAATGGGTATGCGTGAAATATTTAATCATGCACATTCATCGCTCAGATGCACTATCGAGAGAACATTTGGAGTTTGGAAAAATAGATGGAAGATATTATATCATATGCCAAATTTTCCTTATGATAAGCAAGTTAAAATTGTTGTGGCGTCTATGGCTATTCATAATTTTATTAGAACTCATGCATTAAAGGATCTTGAGTTCAAGCCATACGATGAGGACGAGAATTATCTACCTCCTGGAAGCATAGAAGATGAAGAAGTAGAAGATTACTCAAGCATGCAACAATCAGAGATATCTAGTAAAAATGTTATGAATATTGAGTGTGATTATATTGCTATTTCACTTAAGCAACGTTGAAGAGATTTTTTTTTTCATTATAATTACTAAAACACCTATTAGACTATTTTCTTTGTTATTTTATTATAATATTTTATTTCTATCAAGGATATATTCTTTTGTGTCATTTTCACTTCAAAAAGTGTTTTTTTAATTCATTTTCAAACAAATCTAATATGTTTGAAAATACTTTAGATTTACAGATCCCAAACAATAAATAGCTTTTCAATAGTAGTGCTTATTATATTAAGCTCTAAGTTATAAGTCTTAAGCTAAAAGTAATATTTTCCACCACAACTCCAAACATGCTCTTAGACTTTTAGGTACTATTTAGATAGTGAGTTGAGATGGAAATTGAAAGTTAAATAAAATATTATTAGAATATTATTTTATAATATTATTATTGTTTTGAGATTTAAAAAAGAGATTTTTTTATTATATTTTGTGTGAAAATTTGAAAAAAATTATAATGATGAGATGAGATAAAACACTCTCATAATTTTCTTTATTATTATTTTTTCTTGAAATTATGTAAAGGTATTGGTTACCGCATGGTTAGGATAAGATTTGGAAGAGTTATAATAACATAGTTATTATTTTTACGAAAAGGTGTGGAAGGCACGCATTTTATACCATGATAAATCGAGAGTAATAATATATGTCGAGAGCCACTACTGGGGGCTCCCGCTAGACTAAAACAATTATTATTATTATTTTTTTCACATCATTTTTTAATACTTTTAAATATTTTAAAAAATAAAAAATTCACAATAATATTAAATAACACTTTTTTAATCACTAGGAAAAAGAAAAAATAAACTGGGAGCGGAAGTTCTCAGCAGGATCCATAGCTTTATTCATGATATATATATGTATATATTATATATACAAACAGATGATACCTACCCAATATATTTAATAATATATTGTGATTTCACAATATATGTTTTAAAGTGAGGGTGTTTTTGTAAAGTAGTTATTTGTATAAGTTATTTTACAAAAGTATTCCTTTTAAAATATAGTTATGTAATATGTTATGAAATGTGATTTGTGTTTATGGTTTTTTTGTTGATTTTTAAATTTCTCCATGATTATGTAAAATCAATCAGGTGAAAAATTTTTGCATGGCTGCCGTGAGGGCCATTGATGGCTTCCATGCCGGCGGCCAATTCAAGAACTTTTGCAGACCTTATTTTGGCAGTCCCACACCCGATTCCTGATGTGCTTCTACCATCAAGGGCTCCTAAAACTATGGATGGAGAAGTATACTTTCTGTTTTCGAATGAGGAAATTGTGAAATCTGCAGAATCGTTTAGGTTTTCGTTGGTGTTGAAGTTCCTGTGGCAGAGACCATCACTGGATGCTATTCGAATCTTTATTAAAAACAGATGGGGTTTAATTGGTATAGCTGTGGTTTCAGCCATGAGAAAGCCACGTAATGTTTTTGTCCGATTAACATCGGAGGAGGATTTCAATAAGGCTTTTTCTAGGGAAGTTTGTGACATAAATGGTGTGGCGTATAGACCGTTTCACTGGACTCATGAGTTTACTGAAGAGGAGGAGCCTTCAGTGGTTCCAGTTTGGATTTTTCTTCCAGGTTTGGCTCCAAACTTTTATCATCCTTCTATCTTGAAAAGTCTTACGTCGCCTATTGGGAAATATATTAGGAGTGATAATTCTATACGGTGTGCCACTAGAACAGATGGTGCAAGGGTATATTTAGAGGTTGATGTTACTAAAGCTCTTCTTTTATTGTTTTGGATTGGTGCGCCCTCTTGTTCTGCAAGTCGGTTGCAGGAGGTGGTGTATGAAACCATGCCGGCGTTCTACACTAAATGTAAATTACAGGGGCATAATTTGAAGACTTGCAAGAAGGGTTTCTTGAGGGAGGATAAAGAGAAACAGGTTCAGCTTGAATATAAGGTAGTCATGAAATAGACGAAAGATGCGGAGCCTGTGGGATTAAACGGAACATTAAAAGAAGTGGATGATCAGGGTACATTAGATGCATTGGTGTTGGGTAGTGATGAGCAGAATACAGTTTATACGGAAGGTGATAAAGTGGCAAATGTGCAGTCGGTGGAGATACATGGACATGGTTCTGGAGATAAGGCAAAGGATGTCAATACAGAAGTTGTATGCTTTGTTTTTGAGGAGATGGTGCCAGTGGATCCTGAGGGCGGAGGGGGGAAATGCCATGTTTTGGTTATGTGGAGGTGGTTCCGAAACCAGTAGAGTGTAGTGTGATTTCTAAAAATATTCCAAAGGTGTGCATGGAGGTGGAAGCTTTGAGGGATGATGAGGAAGGTGACTCTGTTCCTACGAAGGTTAACGTCCAGTGTTTTGAAGGAGTGCCAAGATTGAGTTCTGTGGAGGCAATTCCGGATGCTCTTGTTTCTATTGTGGTAGATCATGCGGAAGAGGTTCGTGGTGGATTGTCTATTGGGCAGGTTGCTCAGTGTGGTTTGACAAGGGTGAGTAGTGATATGGCCAGTCTATCGGATCCTGAGTCGGGGGATGGAAAAATAATGTTGACTAAAGAGGTTTGTTCTGATTTTGAAATAGAAGATGCAGTGAAAGACAAGGGTGAGAATGTACGCAAGAAAGTCCGCAGTAGTAAATGGGTAATTACCCGTGCTTCTAAATTGAATTTATGATTAGTCCGATAGTGTATTGGAATGTTAGAGGGGTGAAATCTTTGAGTAGCAGGTTGAAAAAGCTTATCAATGTGTATAAACCGAAGATAGTTGTGATAGTGGAGCCTTTTTCATGTGATGAACAATTGGATGATGTTAAAAAGGTGCTTGGTTTTGATTATGGGTTTTCAAATGGTGCGTGGAATGGTAAATTGTGGATATTGTGGATGAATGATGTTAATGTAAGCATGGTTAGTTGTGGAACTCAGCAAATTTCTGTTATGGTGACTGATGGTATGATGAAGTGTAAAATATCTTTCGTGTATGCCAAATGTTCCTATGAGCAACGGCGTCAGTTGTGGGTAGAACTTGCTAGGGAAAGTAATTCATCGGATCCTTGGTTGGTAACAGGAGATTTCAATATAATAGCTAATGATGGAGAGAGACGTGGTGGTAGGCCACGGCCTGTGGTGGCTATGGAAGAGTTTAATTCTTGGATTCAAAATTGTGGATTAATGGAATTAAAGTTCTTGGGTAAGAATTTTTCATGGTGTAATGGGCATGCTGATAATAAATAGAGTTAGGCTCGCTTGGATCGTTCTTTGGTAGATCATAATTTTTTTGATGCTTTTCCTGATTCAGTTATGGGATATTTGCCTCGTACTTTTTCGGATCATGCTCCTATGGTTATTTCGCTGGTGAAGAATGTTGAAGTTTACGGACCGTCACCATTCCGATTTCAGCAAATGTGGGTGGATCATGATGATTTTGCTAGATGTGTTAGTGAGGCGTGGGATCAATCTGATGTTGGTAGTGGATTCATGAAACTGGTAGCAAAATTAAAAAGGGTGAGAGTAGCTTTGAAAGGATGGAATAAGGCAGTTTTTGGGTGGACGGGTATGCACATTCAGGAGTTGGAGGCTTGTATTGAGAGACTTGAAGAGCAGTTTCAAGTGCGGTATGAAGAAGAAGTGGAGCTTGACCTGTTGGCTTTAAAAATGGAGTTGGATACCTGGATTCATCGTGAAGATATTCGGTTGGCTCAGTGTGCGAAAGTTAGATGGTGGAATCGTGGTGATAAAAATTCCCGGTATTTTCATGCTATTTTAAATAAAAGGAAGCAAGCAAGGATCATGGAGATGAGTCTTCCTAATGGTACTACCTTAACGTCACCGCAAGGAATTCATGATGGTAATGTGCAATATTTCATGGAATTTTTGGGACAGTCTACAAGTGTAGTGTTACTGGATTTGGGTGATTTAGTGTCTAATGTGATTTCAAAGGAAGATTTTTTAAGACTTAGTTCGTTGCCAACAGAAGAAGAGGTCAAACAAGCAGTCTTCAGCATTCCTATAGAGAGTAGTCCAGGTTCGGATGGATTTGGTTTAGGTTTCTATCGTGCTTGCTGGGACATTGTACGTGAGGTGGTGGTGGAGGCAGTAAGGGATTTTTTTAAGGGAGTCCCTTTTCCCAGATTTTTTACTGCTTCTTTTGTGGTGCTTATTCCAAAAATGGCTTAGACGATGGGTTTTGATAAATTTCGTCCTATCAGTTTATGTTCCGTGTTTTACAAAATATGCACTAAGGTTTTGGTGGCATAGCTTGCTCCTTTACTGTCTACTTTGATCTCCTCTGAACAGTGTGCATTTATTCCAGATAAAAGTATATTCGATAATATCAGCCTCACGCAAGAAATTGTGAATTCTCTTAATAAAAAGTCTTTGGGTGGTAATGTTATTTTGAAGCTTGATATGGCCAAGGCTTATAATAGGGTAGAGTGAGAGTTTCTTTTACATGTGTTGGCAGCCTTTGGTTTTTCTCCATCTGTGAATGCTTTGATAAATAATTGTATTGCTTCGCCTTGGTATTCGATTATGATGAATGAGACATCTCGGGGTTTCTTTCAAGGAGGTCGTGGTTTGCGCCAGGGAGATCCGTTATCACCATATCTTTTTATTATTATGGAAGAAGTTCTTTCTCGATTACTAAAGAAGAATCTCTTGTGTGGCAATATTAAGAGTTTCTCACATCCGAGAGGTGCGCCTCTTGTTTCTCATCTTCTTTATGCAGATGATGTAGTTATTTTTTCTAATGAGAGGAAGAAGGTTATTGAGACTTATGAGACTTGGTCTGGGCAGCGAGTGAGTAAGGAGAAAACCACCATTTATTTTGCCAAGCAATTCTCTGCAAGGCGGCAAAGGGATCTTATTCATAGCACTGGTTTTATAGAAGGTACTTTTCCTTTTACTTATCTTGGTGCACCGATTGTTAATGGGAGGCTTTCTAATTTACATTTAGATCCTATTCTGAATCGGGTGAGGAATAAGCTTGGGGGGTGGAAATTAAAGTGTCTATCGGTTGGGGGCAAATTGATTTTGTTGAAGCATGTTTTATCCAGTATGCCTATACATATTATGTCTATTCTTCAATTGCCAAAAGGGGTTTTAAAAATTCTAAATAGGCTTCTTAGTTCTTTCTTTTGGGGTGAAAAAGATGGGAAGGAAAAAAAGAAATGATAGGATGGAAGTCGATGTGTAAGTCGATTAAAGAGGGTGGTATTGGCCTTCGGGATTTTGATGAGGTTTAAACTTCTTTGCACATGAAATTTGGATGGAAAGTTATGACTGGGAGTGATCTTTGGACAAAATTTTATCGTGCTAAATATGTTGGGGATAACCATGTTTCTTTACTAGATCCAAAAAAGGGCTCCTGGTTTTGAAGAATGGTTGTAAAATGTATTCCGGTGGTGTTAGAAAATTCGAAATGGAGAGTCAGGGATTACAATATTTCTTTTTGGTGGGATCATTGGTTAAATGAAGGTCCTCTTGCTAACTCTTATCCATTGGTTGATGTGCCAAAGATGATGTTGGCTGATGTTCGAGTTGAAAATGGATGAGATATTAAAGTTTTAGAAAGACTAGTGGGAACACAAAAAACAGAGGAGATTTGTAGTTTCTTGGGTGCTCACAAAGCTGGACAAGATTTACTTGTTTGGCTTCATAATAAAGATGGAGGTTTTACTACCAAAAGTGCATGACAATGTATTCGGGTTACTGCTCCAGAGGTGCCTTGGGCTAAGTGGGTATGGCATGAAGCTCTACCAAAAAAAATATCTATATTAATGTGGAAGGCTTTCCATAACAGTTTAAGTGTTGATGATAGATTGAGGAGAGTGGGTATACCTATTACTTCCAAGTGTAATTGTTGTGATCAGGGAGGCTATGAAGACCTAAATCACATCCTTGCTGCAGGTGATGTAGCTTCCGGGATTTGGCAGAGATTTTCTCTAATATTGGGCATTCCTTATGATCAAAATAAACGTTGGTTTGAATTGGTGTCAATGTGGTTTAGACGGGCGTCTACCAAATCTCAAGTGGGTAATATTTTGGGCCTTATTCCTTCTATTATTATTTGAAAGTTGTGGCAATGCAGGTGTAAGGCAAGAATGGAAGGAAGAGTCATCTCGATAGAAGAGCTTTGGAGATCTATTTGTGTGTGGCTAAGGAGAGTGCAAAGTTCCTTAACAAAAGTCCCAAAGATTGGATTTGCTGATGAGGTGAGGTTGAAGGATTTGAACATGCCGATTTTGCCAATTAAAAAGGTGCAGGTTAAATTGGTTTGTTGGGAAAAGCCTAGAAATGAAAGATTTAAATTGAATATTGATGGTTGTAGCCTTGGTAATCCAGGAAGTTTAGGTGCGAGGGGTGTTATTCGGGATTGGTGTGGTGATATGGTGCTTTCTTTTTTCGTGTTACCTTGGTGTAGGTTCTAATAATCATGTTGAACTGAAAGCCTTGTTAATGGGGTTGAAATATTGTTGAGCTTTGGGTCTACATCAGGTGGACATTGAGTCTGATTTCTTGATTTGTGTATCTTGGGTTCAGAAGAAGTATTGTGGCGTTTGGTATTTGGAAGATTTATGGGAGGAGGTTATGAGACTGTACGAAAGTAGGGAATTTATTATTGAGCATGTTTATCGAGAAGGAAATGCACCGGTTGATTTTTTAGCTAAAATGGGAGCTCAAGGTTCAACCTTGTTTGACGATCGTTGTTACATGTTCCAAAATTTCTTAAAGGTTTGATTCGTACGGATAAATTGTCTTTGCCTTATTTGAGAGGTCATTGAGTTGTTGAGATGTCATGTTGTTGTTTTTTGGATTGGTGTTCTTGTTTGTGGTGAAGAAGTTCTTTATAGGCATGTGGTTTTTTTTATTCTTTTATTGTCTCATATGTAATTTTGGTATTCCTCCGCCATAAATGATGTTTTTTTTAATAAATTTGGAAAGTGGTCATTCTTAGACATGTGACCCTAATTTTTTTTAAAAAAAAAAAAAATCAGGTGAAAGATATATTTTTAATACTGATTTGTAAATAAAATTATTAAAAAAATTAATTATTTTGATAAGTTTTTACATCATTAATAAATAATAATTAGAGGAAAGAATGACAATTACGATCGATGATGTCCGTAGTTGGGTTAGTTAATTTTTGGGCTGTAAACTGACTATATATAATTAATTTACAACTCCTGTGCCTCTTTCCCATCCCAAGTCTCCCGAAAGCTGTGGCGGCAAAGTCTCGTCCTTTGAAACAGAAAATGAAAGAAAAGGGGAACCCAAAAAAAAAAAAAAAAGAAACACTTTCGTCTCCAAAATTACAAAATATCCAAGGCCAAACAAAAAAGAATTATGCATCAAACAAACCCAGAACCTTTCTCTCTCTTTCTCTCCGATTTGGTCATAAGAGAATTCATAATTTTCTCAATTAGTTCTTCGAATTAATGAATGCATGTCTTCCCCGTCGAGTAAACATAACGCTGCCGCCACCAGCACTACTGCCATTACTTCTACCAACGCTAGCCCTGCGACCACCACCTTTGACAATTCTGTCCTGAACGAAAAGAAAAAGGGGGTACGTACGTATATATTTTGTTAATTATAAAGAGTTATTGACTTTTGAGGAAATTAACCAATTTGTGCTGATCATCATTTGTTACCTTTTTCTTCTGTTGGGACAAAAGTCAATTATTGACAAGATTTTCAGTTCAAAGCGTAGCGAGAGAGGAACGCCAGCCTCGCATCATGACGATGATCATATATTCAAATCGGATAATTATGGAGATGATCTTGGTATTTTATATATGATCAATGCCTTGTACTAGCGCGCATTTATGGTTTTTATTTTAAAGTTTTTTTTTTTTTTGGATTTATTTCTGTAGTTACATCACTCTCTCTCTCCCTCTCCCCCTCTCTCTCTCTCATTTTTATTTTATTGCTCATAAGAAAAATTATTTGTTTTTTCGACAGAAATCGGAAAGGGGCTCACGTCAAGGAGAAAAGCTCTCATGGGGTCGTCTCCTCTTGGGAGTAGGAGTTTCACAGGTATCTCGATCTGTTAGGTGCAGTAAGCCCAGAATTCTCAACCCTTACACGTACGTACGTAGAATATATTGTAAAAATACCATGAAAAATCGAAATTCAACTTTATATGATAAGTGTTTATATATGGATTACTTTGTAATTTATATATATATATATATATTGGAGCGTGTGAGAAAATCAATATTCTCACAGCTTCTAATTTCATTTGTTATAATGAAAAAGGGCGTATCAAATTAACTACAAATCAATCGATGGAGTATAAGACAGGCCGAGATCGAGATTCTACGAATTAGGTTTTCTATGATTTATTAAACATTTAATGTTGTATACAAAATTTACACTATTAATAAATTAATGCTACGTACGGTAGCCGTTACAGCTGTTTTTCTTTCTCAAGCTTGACCAAAACTCAGAGAAGATTTTTTTCCAATACGTACGTTGAATTTGTGTTATAAGCACAGGCCACGTACCCAAAAAGACAAGACTAGATCTCCTTATTTGGTAGCTTACCTAACAGCGATGAATTTTTATTATTTTATTGGTATGAATTTTCATGCCTGATGAGACATTTTGGCGTTATCATTTGGAAAATGTCAATACGAATACTCTTTAGTAGTTCTCATGAAAATGTAGACTACGGCCGTCTTTATTTCTTATCTACTCTTAAAGACTGGCTCGTCCAGGGATCGAATGCCCAAACCTGTCCATTCTTGAAGACTCCTCTATGGCACCGGCAACTGTACAGCTTCAAGATATCCGGTATGAATTGGTACTCTTCCCGTTTCTTGTTTCTTTTTTTTTATCAGACAGCTCGTATTCTTACCGTGAGAATACTGGCTTTGGTGTGCAGGATATTCGTAGCGACGTGGAATGTTGGAGGAAAGACACCCGACAATGGCCTCAATCTTGAAGAGCTTTTGCAGGTGGAGGGCGCTTCAGACATATATGTATTGGGGTACGATGTAGTGACAAATTCACACTCATGTTTAACCTTCTTTATATGTCAACTCAATTAAATGACCGATTAATTACAGTGTATCGTTGGAAAGCAACATCATATGTTTCAAATGAAAATTCCTTCCTTTGGTTTAACCATCGCATATTATTGCATAGAGGATATTAATTGGAGTAAGCATGCATTTCATGAATGGAAGAAATCTTATATATATCATGTTCTGTATAAAATATTGGAAACTAGTTTTGAAAGGAAGTGAAACAAATTTGAGATGGGAGTGGAGGTGTGAGCAGATGAGAACCTGGCAGTACTCTTGAATGTATGTTTCATGACGTGTTGATCTTTCTAAATCTTAATGCATGGAGTCATTCAGTGTACAAGTACTAATGTCAACTTGAAGCGAAACAACTTAATTGGTGTCTAAGTTTCTTTTGTCTTCAGGTTTCAGGAGATTGTTCCTCTAAGCGCTGGAAATGTTCTAGTGATTAAAGACAATGAACCTGCCGCAAAATGGCTGTCCCTTATAAGCCAAGCACTTAATAGACCACAGCATGACTCTATTTACTCTTCTTCTTATTTAGGCCCTGATTCCATTGTCTCAGACAACATCCCAAAGGACTCGAAGGCCCCAAGCAGTCATCACTTCTTCCAGAAGCCTTCTCTCAAAGCCCTTATTAGGAATTTAAGGGCGGATAAAAACCTTACCAAGAACTGCAACTGCCCTGTGGACTTGCACTCCCGGGAGAAGTGGAGGCCAGACAAGCATATTGACTCCTATGGCAGATTATACACAGAATCTGCTCATGATATTGGTGGCGATAGTATTGTGGACGATTTACTTTCAGTTGCAGAAATACGACCTTCCTCCCCCAGCAAGATGAGTTACTTTCTCATAGAAAGCAAGCAAATGGTCGGTATTTTCCTCTCTGTATGGGCTAGGAAGGAATTAGTTCCACATATTGGTCATCTCAGAGTCTCTTCGGTGGGAAGAGGAATAATGGGCTGCCTTCGAAATAAGGTACGTTTGAGCTCCTCAGTTTGAAGGGTCTAGTACGGAAACAAGACCAGTAGACTGCTGAATAGGCTCGAAGCTGGGAGGTGCTTGATTAATTACCTGGCCGATAAATTAGTTCTTATACCATATCATATATAGTTTTGTTGGTGCTCAACGTAGCTGCTACCATTATTAATGTGTATTAATAACATGGAATGGTATTTTGCAGGGATGCATATCAATAAGCATGTCATTGCACCAAACAAGTTTTTGCTTCGTGTGCAGTCACTTGGCTTCGGGGGAGAAGGAGGGTAATGAGCTGAAAAGGAATGCTGATGTGGCTGAGATCCTGAAGAGTACACAGTTTCCTAAGATTTGCAAAGACCCTAATAGTCGAGTACCGGAAAGAATAATTGAACACGAGTAAGCATTCTAACAGATGATCGTATAATGTTGCAATAATGGACCTGCACACATATACACACAAAAAGCCTTAACATTTTTTGTAAATTTTCGTAGTTCTCACTTCTCTTCATATCTAATCATATATGGTTAGTAATGTTTTATGGTTATAAAATTGCAGTCGTATAATTTGGCTTGGAGATTTGAATTATCGGGTAGCTCTGAGCTATGATGAAACAAGGGTTCTGTTAGAGGACAATGACTGGGACACCCTCCTCGAGAAGGACCAGGTTTGTTGCTTTATCAGACGCTAGAGCCTAGATATAAGAAAATAAATTAATTGACTTAAAACAAAAATAATTAATTAGCGGGGCGTCCAATCACTCTGTCAATAATTAAAGAGTAGTGCCCCCACCATCGAGGGTGAGGGTGCATCCCAGAAACGTCCACTGTGATTCTTCTCTCTCTCTCTCTCAAATTAAATTTTAATGTTAAAAACTTCATAATATAATTAAAAAAATACATTTTGCACTCCATTCAAATTTAAAAAGCATATGATTCTGCCTCATCTTTTTATTACAACATTTTTAGATTCTTACATAATATATAATAAATAATTTAATTTTTTTAAATTTTAGTTTAACTTTTTTAAATTCTAAAATATAAATAATATGATAAAATAATATTATAATAATTTATTCAATTTACATCTATCATCTAAAATCACCCATTCTCTTCTTGAGTCAAACCAACCCCTTAATAAGTTAATCCACAAAAATATATAATTCTCATTGCTAACCAATAAAAAACAACGCGTGTCTTTGCCAATATTGGAATTGATTTTTTTTTTCCCCATATTTTTGTGAGAAACATCTAGGAAGTACTTCCTCCAGAATTGGTGAAAAACCATGTGGATCACGTTCCCTTTATGATTAAATTAAGCAAGTATATATTGAGCAAACGATCGAGTACTGTTCTATCATCATGGTGTATAAAAAGCAAGGGTGTGTGTGTATATATATATATAGATAAAGTGGCAAAACCTTAACATAATATTATTAATTATCATATGAGTTATATATGAATCTAGGCTCTAGCTGACTCCTTTCTGACTAATGGGTGTATGCAGTTGAATATAGAGAAGGAAGCAGGAAGAGTATTTAGTGGATTTAATGAGGGACGGATCTTGTTTGCCCCTACCTATAAGTATTCACTTAATTCGGATTCCTACGCCGGGGAAACAGTTAAATCCAAGAAGAAACGCCGCACCCCTGCATGGTAATAAATTCTCTTTTTGTCATGAAAGTGAACAAGTTTATAATGATAAAGATGTGACCAGTTTGAGCTTGATTTTTAGGTGCGACAGGATATTATGGCATGGTAATGGCATTGAACAATTATCTTACATTCGCGGAGAATCGAGATTCTCGGATCACAGACCTGTGTGTGCGGTTTTCTCAGTGGAGGTAGAACTAAGAAACAAAAATATTAGTAGGTTCAGAAAGGGATATTCATGCGCTGGTAAAAGAATGGAGTTTGAAGAAGACTCATGTATACCTCCGAGCCACTGCTTATATGAGTTCTGATTTTCTCTTTCGGAGAAAAAATTCAGAGTCTTTATATGCGATCGACTGATCAATGCAAAGTAGTTCGAAGCAGCTAATCACTTTAGAAGCTTCATAGAGCAAAAGAAAATCACTGGGCTGCTGCCCATGTTAAATGGTAGACCAGCTCTATCCAAAGACAAGTTCCCATAAGATGATTAGGCTGCTGGAAAACAGAAAACCATCCCGTATAGAGCAAATTTGCCAAGGTGAAATTGAAAGCTTGGAGAAACCACTGCACTATAAGGTTGATTTAGTTTCAACCATCGGGTTGGGGACTTGTAAATATTAGTTATTCTCGAATATCCGATTCAGCTTTAAGACCTTCAAAAAGTTTTCTTTCCAGAAGCAAAACAAGATGAACTAATAGGGGCTGAAGAATATAAGTAGAAACTAACTGCATTGCAATTTATATATAAATATATATATATATATATATATATATATATATATATATATAATATCTAATTGTGGTAATAGCCTCACTGGGCCAGGTTACACATGAGATATCGATAGAGATGCTAACACTTGCTAAAAAATGGGGACAAGGGGACGGAAACATAATCAAAGAACATGCTATGCATCCCGAACACCATAACTTTCATGCATATACTTCTCTCTTAGAAGTAAGGCAGCAGAATCGTATCAAAGACAAAACTGCTGAGCGACCGACAGAACTTTCCGTTTAAGATTTGTTCCACTCAAATCCCAAATCCCAAATCGAAGTTGTAGCTTGATCATATGAGATCTCTTCTGATGGATTGGGATTTAAATCCACGTTTCCTCGTTGGATCTCGAATGCTTCATCCAGTGCTATGTCTTCAGTCCCACCTCCCCAGTAGCTTCCATAATCTCCCTGCATTGTACTGACGGATACCTCGCCTACTTCAACTTCACTTGCAGTACTGTTCTTATTAGCCTGTGCTAGGTCCATATTCATCCACTCAGCTAAACTTATCATATGTGTATCATCGTTCAAGGGGATACCTCATCTAGGGCTGTTAATCCGGGTTTCAGACCGGGTATCCGGGTATACCGGGCCCGGAACCTAGGTTTTAAACCTGGGCCGGTTTTCGGCCCAGCCTACACGGGTTATGACTTGGGCCGAAACCCGGGTGAATCCAGGTTTTTTGAAACCCGGAATCCAGACTATACCCGTTTTCTTTTTTTTTTAATAACAAAAACCTATATTATATAGTTTCTTTCAAGAAGCATTTTAAATATAAAAAAAATAAAATCTAAGAGTCTATATTCTATTGTAAATTTTTCAAGAAAAAATGTTACAAAGCATATTATTTCATATAAAAAACTAATTACCTTTTTAACTAAATGCATCTAAAAAAACATAATGCAATCACTACATATTTCATTATTTGGTATTTATACACTACAAAACGTAAATTACAATATATAAAATTACATATCAAAACTGGACTACATAGAGCCACCAATACATAATATGTAGAGCCACCAATACATAATATTTAGTTTCTGATGAATTTCCTGTCTCAGAACAGCCATTGTTGGTCCAAGCTTATCTGCAAGATGTATTCAACAGAAATGTTTTAAGTAAAGATATCAAACCTAATCTTATGACTTAAAGCTACATTAATTAACCAAAAACTAAATGTGGAAATTGCCACTTTGGCATTAGTTAAATCTAGGATTACATGACCATATATACCTTCATTAAAGAAATAACAAGGAAACAAAAGAAAAATGTAGAAATTAAAGCCACAGAAGAGCTTCTTGTTCTTGACATGAATTAATGAACACTTCCAATTTTTTATTCTTTTGAATTAGCAACCCCATCGTCAAGGCTGGATGGATGAGCAAGGTTCGACATAATAATTTGTAACATGATCAAAGAATAATTTCAAGGCTTTTCTCTATATCAGGTCATAATAATATTTGCAGTGATTGACAAAGAACCCAAAGAACGGATCTTTTATTGTCTTTATTTTTAAATCAAACGTGAACGTTTAGACAACCAATAAAATAAATAAGAACATCAATAGCTCAATGAATTCAGTACGAGAACATTAATTTCAATACAAGCACCAACAATATCAAGCAAATAGAGATTAAAAAAGATGAATGAATGGTACCAACGTACTGAGCACTCTATTTTCAGTTGTAAACTTTGGTTTTAGGCACTTGGATCTTATTGTTGCTAAGTAAAAAAAGCTATAGAAGCAAGTCAGCCTGCACCCAACCTACATACATACATGGTTAATCAACCAATTAACTTCGACTTCTATAAATTTTTTCTCCTAATAAACCCAGAAATCAGCAGCATACAGATAAAGAAAAAAAAAGAAAAAAAAAAAGAGTTCTTGGACAAAAATTGTTGAACCCTTGAATCTACACATAAGTATCATAAACAAAATGTCTCACCAAAATTAGTAGGCAACACAGAATAAAACAGGCCTAAATAATAAAAAATTAAAAAAAAACCCAAGTTTAAAACAAAGAGAGCAGATCTAGCAACCATTTCAAAGCATAAAAATATTAAACAGATATAATACTAAAATCGACCATTTACGCAAAAAACAGAGGAGGATAGGGTTTCAGAAAACATACCCAGACTGTTAGGAACCTCAATGGAGAGCACCCAAAGTTGTTAGATCTCCCCGATAGCCTCCAGCATCCACTGGTTGGGACTCGCTTACAAATCTGGCAATAGAAAAAAAATTCTTCAAAATAAAATAGCAGATCTAGCCAAACAGAGTGAAAAGTAGAAGAAGACAACCACAAAGAACAGATCTTCGATCGGCAGAGGAAGAGTGGCAGGAGCTAGGATTTCGGCACTAGAGTACGAGAGAGAGACAGATGAGCTAGGGTTTCGGCACTAGAGTATGATTTGGCAATGAAGGAAATGACGATGATTCGGTAACGAAGATGGGATCTCTGCTGCCTGAAGTTCCTAACGAGAGAGAGAGAGAGAGAGAGAGAGAGAGAGAGAGAGAGAGAGAGAGAGAGCGTCTGCGCAGGGGAGGGGCATTGTCTAGGGCTAGGGTTTTTAACATTTTTTTTTTATACAACCCGGGTACTGGGTTTAAACCCGGGTAAAACCGATACCCGGCTATCAAAATTGTACCCGTACCGTATAGATCTGGGTTTTGATGATGCGGGTATAATCCGGGCTGAAACCCATAACCGGAACCCGGTTATCTAGGTTCCGGACCGGGCCGGAAAAAAAATCTGGCCTGGATGAACAGTCCTAAGTCCTCGCCTACTTCAACTTCACTTGTAGTATTGTTCTTATTAGCCTGTGCTAGGTCCATATTCATCCACTCAGCTAAACTTATTAGATGTGTATCATTATTGGAAGGACGATCATTCAAGGGGATGGCTCTTGCAAATCCCGAGTGCTTATAATTGTTTTCTTGGTTATAATCACCTTCCGACGACGTTGTGCGATAAACATACTGGGATTCATGGTCCATACTCGAGTTCTTGTCCACAGAGCCTAAACTTATTTCACTTTGTGAACAAGCAGAGTTTTGGAGAGCGTACAATGCTTTCACTGAGAAATGATGTGGATCAAGCATCCGCTTCCTTTTTTCACTGGTATGTAAATAGGAGCTATCGTTAACGTAGAAATGCTTGCCTTTGTGCAGAGTAAGACTTGATCGATCTACTTCCTCTTATGTTCTATTTTCATCATCTTTAAGCTGTAGAAGGGCTTCCTCTTGGTTGACCACCTTAGACCAAGTTGCAATCTCCTTAGTTGTCATCTTATCTTGCAAACACAAGACTGTCTGACCAGCCTTCTCATATTCTCCATATTAGGAGACATGTTCTTGATGACTGATGCCAAGACACTCACTTTCCAAGCCTTTTTAAGGTCGTGGGGTTTCCTGTAAGGAGGCGCCCCATGTTCCTGAGAGATTCCTTGTTCACCCCACCAAAGCTCTTTCACAGTAGGCCACCAAGGAGGAGGGAAGCCCCTCTCTAGGGGAAACCTCCGTTGAGGAGGGACGCAGTGTTGTATGAGGGCAGAAAGAAGGGACCCCAAAGTAGTATCTTGTAAATCAAGAAGGAGATGCAAATAGGAACTTGGATCTGATTCATGAGCTGCTTGCCCCAACACTAGCAAGAACTCAGCAATGGCAAGACGAGCATTCTAATCGAACCGGACTTTGTCTTTCCACCACTCGCATAAACTATCAGACGAGCCCGTAACATGCTTTCCTTTCTCTGGGGCTATACCATAAACGAAACCTTGAGCTTTACAAACTTCCATGATCTTCACCATGGACTTGAGGATAGCATCTTGTGCCCTTAACATCTTCTTCCGACTAGATGCCTGATCTTGTGTTGCCGACGACTTCGGCTCTTCTTTGTCACGCTTTTCCTTGAGCTTTTGTAACCGTATCCGGTCCTTCCACACGCGCTTCTTGAACTCATCGTAGCTAATATTATCTGCTTCATCTTCTTGTAGCAGTTCACGAGCACTTTCAGGATCAGATATGTCTCGAGGATTTCCACCATGTTAATTAATTTGCTCGGAAACTGAGCTGCAAATGTGTATCAATACTATCATATTGCATGTGTTAATTATGACATAAATTATTTAGGAAGACATCTTGCCTCTTACCAAATTTTTATTTATCTATTTATAAATTTAAGAAGAGGATAATAGCCTAATTTTATAGATAGTCCTGAGAGCGGAGAAAAAAAATCGTGGTTACAACCAAACACTGGGGTTACAAAAAAAAAAATTCCAAAACCAAGGAGGCAAAAAAACCTTGACTAAAAGACCATCATACAAATTTCATGTGCAACACTTCAACCTCACCGCCAGCAATAAGAGGCAGGTGGAAGTGCTAGACCTTTTGGAAGAAAGAAGAGAAGCAGTGGCCATATGCACGGCGAGCAACAAAAGGAAGGTGGAACAATATTTCAACAAACTGGTAAAGCCACGCTCCTTCAGAGTGGGATCTGGTGCTGAAGCAAACAGGAGTCATGACCCGGGAGGAGGGAAAGCTCGGGCCTCATTGAGAAGGTCTGTATGTGGTAAATGTGAGCAACAGACCTGGCTCATATCGCCTTAAGACCAGCGAGGGAGTCGAGCTCCCCCATCCTTGGAACATCGAGCACTTGAAGAAATATTTTGTATTAGAGCAGGAAGTAACAACTTGTATACGAAAGCAAACTTTATGAATGAAATCCTGCTGATGTTTGTCTCAAACCTCTGTATTGTCTCAAGTCCAACAAAGTTGAGTCCCTAGACTTGCTGAGTCTCTAGGCTTTCAACCATATACTGGCTAAAACTAAGTCTCTGAGACTAGCCGATCCCCGTCCAACAAAGTCGAGTTCCTAGACTCGCAACCATTTACGGGCTAAGGTTAAATCCTCAAAACTAGCCAACCCTCGTCCGATAAAGTCGAGTCCCTAGACTCGCTGAGTCCGTCTACTTGCAACCAGTTGCGAGGTAAGGTTAAATCTCTGAGACTAGCCGACCCCTGTCCAACAAAGTCGAGTCCCTAGACTCGCAACCATATACAGGCTAAGGCCAAGTCTCCGAGACTAGTTGACCTCCATCCGATAAAGTCGAGTCCCTCGACTTGCAACCAGCTGTGGGGTAAGGTCAAGTCTTTGAGACTAGCCAACCCCTATCTAACAAAGTTGAGTTCCTTGACTTGCAAACATATATGGGCTAAGGTCAAGCCTCCGAGACTAGCCGACCCCGTCTGACAAATTCGGGTCCCTAGACTTGCCAAGTCACTCGACTTGCAACTAGCTGCAGGGTAAGGCCAAGTTTCCGAGACTAGTCGACCCCCGTTCAACAAAGTTGAGTGCCTACAATTGCAATCATATAGGGGCTAAGGCCAAATCTTTGAGACTAGTCGATCCCTGTTCGACCAAGTCGAGTCCCTAGACTTGCAACCATATACGGGCAAAGGCTAAGTCTCCGAGACTAGCTGAGCCCCGTCCAACAAAGTCGAGTCTCTAGACTAGCTGAGTCCCTCGACTCGCAACCAGCTGCGGGGTAAGGCCAAGTCTCTGAAACTAGCCGACCCCTGTTTAACAAAGTTGAGTCCTTAAAACTCGCAACGATTATTAAGTCCTAAGACTTAAGGGGCTAAGGCCACATCTCTAAGGATAGTGGACCCCCATCTAACTAGGCCCCTGGGTCGAGCCTATCAAAAAGATATGCGGGAACCTTACTCCCGAAGCATGAAAAGTAAAGTAAATAAAACACTATTGTGAAGGTAGATGCTTTCATTTGTAAAAACGCACTACATGCCATTTACATAAAGGAAGAGACAAACAAAAGAGACTACCAAGGGAAGAAATAAGAGGGCTTGAGCCCATTAAGGAGGGGAAGGGGCAGAACCACCGGAGGGAAAAGGAGGAGACCCCGACCTTCCAATATTCTTGCAGTAAGCCCAGGATTTGGGATTTGGAAAAAGTGCAGTCTAGCTTGTGCGAGTCCTTATTGGGGTGTGCTAGCAGATGCTTTCTTAGCCGCTCGAGGCCCTCCTGATAGCCGTACGACTAGGCCGTGTCTCCGATAGCGTTGGCATTCTTGATATGAGCCCTTATCTCTGCAGTATTCTGGCAAACGCTCTTCAGGTTCTACCTCAACCTTGTGATGGAAAGGTCCTGTGCCAGAAGGGTCGCTTTCTTTTCAGACACCTCCTATTTTAGCCCCCGGACCTTCTCCTTGGCTTTGCCAAGCCTTCCCCTCAAGATCTGTACCTCACCTAAGCTTCTAAAGCCCAAGGACAGCAGTTGCGAACGCTGTCTATGAGCCTTGGTGTGGTCCCAATGGAGCTACCTTAGTGTCGCCTGGTCCCAGGCCTATGCAATCTCTCGAGTGGCCAAATTCTACACAGCCATGTCTCGTTCTTCCACCAACTTTTGAGGTTGGCCAGCTTAGACACATCTTCCATGGCGATTTCGAGTTCCTGCCTCAAGTTCTCCTTTTGAAGATCACTCCTGACGGCCTCCCTCTCCAATTGTTCGATGCGTTGCCGCATTTCTTGGAGCCACCCAAGGCGATTGGACTCGAACTCGGCATTTTGCTGAGTCATCTGCATGAGCTTAAAGTGTTCGAGGTGGACCAGGGAGGCCAATTAGCGGTTGGCCTCGGAAAACTCCCCGATCTCTTTACTGACCATGGCTGCTATTTGGTCAGCGGCCTGCAAAATATTGACAATACATGTAAGCAAAAAGAGAAGCATTCAGGCGTCGGATGCATGGTATGGGAAGAGTGCACTAAACTACACCTAAGCAAAGGCAGGCAGCAGCTTCTGGGCTGTTCATTCGGTGGCAGTAGCACAAGTCTTCTCAAGCTTCGACTCCGGACTTTGGTCTGCCTCGGTTCGATTGTATAGGAAGGGTTGGCAGGGCCTAGGGGCAGGGAGTGACCTGACCCTGATGCCCCTGTCTCCCTATCACCGGCGACCCTTCTAGAATCGCCTGGGCGGCTCGGTGATAGAGCCTGGGAAGGTGGCCCCCTAGGTAAATCACGATGGACTCCTAGCTCTAGCTCATTGGGATCGTCATCGTCACTCAACACGATGATGAGAGGAGAGGAGTGGGGAAGCTCTTCATCTCGATGGGATCCAGATGAAGAAGAGGAGCTAAGGGGGCTCCTCAACGCATCCTCCTTGCTTCCCTTGGGGGACCACTCTCTTTCGTCATCTGCCTCATTGTGTTTGTCCCCTTCCTCTCCTTCTTCTTCTTTTTCTCCTTCCTCCCGTTCTTCTTCTTCTTCTCCTTCATCCTCTTCTTCTTCTTCCTCATTTTCCTCTCCCGTCGCTTAGGCCGACCTCTTGTTAGTAGCAAAGGATCTCTGGGAGAAGAGTGCGACCCCCGTGCCGCCCTTGAGCCTTCACAGGAGAGTTCCTCCCTCAGTGTGTCCTTGAAAGACTCGAACTCCCTCATTTCGCCTGGAACATGTAAAGGAAAGTGCACAAAGGATTTGAAGAAGGCAGCCTCGAAGACCGAATTGTTCTCTTCTTCGAGGATGGGAAGTGGTAGCTAAGTAGGGGCAGGACGAGGGCCTATGGAGGAGGAGGGACCGATAGTCGAACGAAGGGCTGTTGAGGAAGAAGCACTAGCAGCATCACTAGATCTGCTAGGGAATGACGTCATCCTTCCCCAAGTGGGGGGAGGAGTGACCCGGACAGGAGAGGTGTAACAGCCCGCTAAAATAATCAGTTTTGGATTCTTTCCCGACAGCAATCACATCTCTCTCGTCTTTACCCTCATCTGGAATCACGCGTATAGATTATCTTTTCCGTAAATCACGTAATTTATTCTTCACCGACAGCTGTAAAATCATGAACAGTTTTATCCTAAGCGTTGTACCTCGATGGCGTTTTCCCGGATCTTATCCATTGAATTTCAAAGTATTAGATAAGCTTGTTTTTAAAGTAGCACAAATATAATAATTTAATGAGCTCTGAAAATATTATAATTGTGGATAATTTCAAGGCTATAAATGGTTTCAAACGGCCGATCTGCCGCCGTTAGCCACCGTCCGACCACCACCTCGCCACCACTGCTCCACCACATGTTCCTCTACCTTTCCCTAGCTTTCCATGAAGTTCTATGGCTTTTCGCTACCTTGCGTCTCCTCCGCTCACCGTTCGGAGTTACTGTTCACGGCGTGATGCCGCCGTGCTCCGCCACCTTTGACCATCACAAGGCGACCGTGAGTCTTCCAAGACCACGCCTAGCCTTTCTCAAGCCCAAACTACCACTTTATGTGGTGGACAGACACCGTACCGCCACGTATGCTCCTCCGACGCATGTTCGTGACGAGCAGCGAGCGACGCACGGGTTATCCCGTCGATGGTATAACCCTCTATCTTTAGTTATTTATGTTTAACATAGTTGATTTGGTTGGCTGTAGACTGTGTAGTTAGTGTTTGTGGAGTTCGCTGCGTAGTTGTGAAACGAAGTGTGGTTGTGAAGTGTTAGGCTTGATTTTGTAGTTTTGTGGACTGTGCTGTGAAGTATAGGCGTGAGATGGATGCCGTAGATGTGATACGGCGGGTTGTGTGAAGAGAATACGCGTGTAGCGTATTCTGTGTAATGCAGCGACGCGCCGCGCGACGTGCGCTGTAGTGATGTGGGTCGTAGAAGGAAGGGAGTACGCATGTAGTGTACTCCGTGTGGTATGGCGATGCATCGTGTGATGTGCATCGTGTTGATGAGTGTTGTAGCGAAGGAAGTACGCGTAGCGCGTACTCCGTGTCGCGTAGCGATGCACCGTGAGACGTGTATCGCAGTGATGGGTTTTGTAGTGTGAATGGAAGAGAGTTCACGTGAGTGTACTCTGTACTAAGTCGTGATACACCGGATGGCGTGTCACGAAGGGTTGGATGGCGTAGCAGAGAAGTGTGGAGCGTATGGTGTAGTGTTGGGAAACTGTATGACAGTGTCCCGAAGCAGTGATGATATGGATTATAGTCCGGGGTGACTGGTGTCATCTTGTGGTTGACTATGGCTAAGAGTATATGGATTGAGAAATGAGTTGTTTGTTTGGTTGTTATTGATAATTTTAATGAACTTGTTTTAGTGCAAAGGCTTTCTGAAGTCAATTTATCTCTTCCGAGTATAGTGAAACCTCAAGTTGGCCGTGGTGTTGCAAGTGCTTACAATATGGCAATTGAGTTCAGAAGTGAAAATCTTAAGGACTTGAGTGTTCCTCTTCCAGCTGTTGTGCAGTTCCTCGTGTTTCGCGCTCTATTCTCATAGAACGCGACGATCGAGGTAAGTTAGCCTCTAACTTACTATCAGTTTATTGTGTATGTGTGATGGGTAAGGGAACTACAATTTATGTATGTATGTTATCGTTTATGCCATGTTAAGTATGTCATCTGATACATGTATGCCTTGAAATGTTTATGATTAAATCATATTGTGCCATTTACAAGTATACGCCATGTTAGAAAAGTATATGATATTAAATAATATCTCATGCATTAAGAAAGATAAGACATGTTATGTTACGTATAATACGTGGGGCCACAACAACTGTGGAGTACGTATTATATTTTATGTTACGTATAATGCGTGGGGCCACAACAACTGTGGAGTACGTATTATATTTTATGTTACTTATAATGCGTGGGGCCACAACAACTGTGGAGTACGTATTATATTTTATGTTACTTATAATGCGTGGGGCCACAACAACTGTGGAGTACGTATTATATTTATGTTACTTATAATGCGTGGGGCCACAACAACTGTGGAGTACGTATTATATTTTATGTTACTTATAATGCGTGGGGCCACAACAACTGTGGAGTACGTATTATATTTATGTTACTTATAATGCGTGGGGCCACAACAACTGTGGAGTACGTATTATATTTATGTTACTTATAATGCGTGGGGCCACAACAACTGTGGAGTACGTATTATATTTTATGTTACTTATAATGCGTGGGGCCACAACAACTGTGGAGTACGTATTATATTTTATGTTACTTATAATGCGTGGGGCCACAACAACTGTGGAGTACGTATTATATTTTATGTTACTTATAATGCGTGGGGCCACAACAACTGTGGAGTACGTATTATATTTATGTTACTTATAATGCGTGGGGCCACAACAACTGTGGAGTACGTATTATATTTTATGTTACATGAAGTATGGGGCCACAACAACTGTGGAGCATACACTACATGAGACACAGCAATTGTGACATGTAGAATACGTGGGGCCACAACAACTGTGGAGTACGTATTATATTTTATGTTATGTGATTCATGGGGCCACAACAACTGTGGAGCATGAAGTATGGGGCCACAACAACTGTGGAGCATACACTACATGAGACACAGCAATTGTGACATGTAGAATACGTGGGGCCACAACAACTGTGGAGTACGTATTAACGCACGTTATTAATCAAGACAATTGAATAAGATTCCAAGTTTATGTTAAGTCCAGTTTCAGATCAAATACATGATAAGTCAAGTTTTAGATCAAGTCCATGTTATGTTATACTCACGTACATGTTATGTTCAAGTTTATGTTATTTTCAAGTTCTTATTTATGTTATGCAGGTTTACGTTCATGCTATATTTCAAGTCCATGTTATGTTTCACGTTCATGTTATGTTGTTTGTTCATGTTATGTTTTAAGCTTAAGTTCATGCCATGTTAAGTCAAGTTCAGTTCACGCTTAAGTTCTGGTTAAGTCATGCTATATGTCAAGTTATACTATGTTTATGTATGACTATAATTATGCATTTATGCTTTTACTGCCATGCATGCATTTTTAACCTGTGTGTGAGTTTTATGTTAACTTACTGAGATTTGTAATCAAATCTCACTGTGGTAGTCCCAACTACCATTCCCCCGAATGGTAGATCTTGTTACAGGACCCAAAGGAGAATTGGAATCTGACCAACTGAATACGGTCGACTAGGCCACGGTGCGATGTTGATG
Organism: Carya cathayensis; assembly: GCA_011037825.1. NCBI lineage: Eukaryota > Viridiplantae > Streptophyta > Magnoliopsida > Fagales > Juglandaceae > Carya > Carya cathayensis. The sequence goes on from QGSO01000518.1 coordinate 371,641, forward strand.
ATGGTATAGTATTTAACTTAGGTTAATACTTGTACTTTTGGAGTTGTATCTCAAGTATTCTTTTGATCACAACCATTTTGGACTAGTGTGATGATCACGGCTTTTTAGTATGCCTTTATGTATGAATTATGTTTCAAGTATTTGTGATATATTTAGTTTGGTGCATAGTATTGCTAAAGAAAAAGATTATCCGCTGCGAATATTGCATAATGCTAGATGCATGTTAGGAACATTGCATCTTATATGTCATGAAATGGGGCAGGTAACCTTGTGTTGCATGTCTCGACGCTTCAAATGTCCGTTCAATCCCAAGCGGAATTTGGGGGCGTCACAAGAGGGCCTAGGGAGGAAGTCATGGCATGCTTTTGACCGCCTGGCTTCATGCTGGGTCAGTTCGACTGCCCTCTTTTGCCCCCTGGGGAAAGGTCCTCGGTTGGTGTGGGGGGAACAACTCAGCGACCTATAGAACTCCAAAACACAGTGGTCGAAGAGGGCCACATCGGTATTCTATTCGTACTCGTACTCTCAAGCCCATTTAATGATCTTCTCAACTCGAGTCTCTTCCTCAGGAGAGCTTGTTCTCCAAACTTTGCACGGAAGGAAGGAGCCCCCAGTTGACCTGGATGGGAAACTCCCCCTGAGCTTGTTCTTCTTCGGGGAACTCCTAGCCCAAACCTGAATGAAGAAGAACACCTTTGTGTGGTCCTTGAAACTCGAGTGATGGGACTCCAGTGTAGTGATCCACTGGCCTAGGACCCTAAAACCCGCACAGGTTAGCCAGGCTACAGTTGATCTGGTATACTGATAAGAACTCCCGAGTGGTCAGATTGGGATATACCTCCCCTGCCATAGAGTGGGCCTTCCTGGCAATGATGTAGCTAGACATCAGCAATATCTAACCATTGGGATGAGTTGGGCAGGAGCTAACCCCAGATAGTGGAGGACCTCCTGAGCGAGGTGGTAGAACGGGAGGTGAATCCCATAGGTGAACATCCCAAGGTAGAGGGCCACTCAAGATGCTATCCCAGTTGAGGACATGACATGTTCATGTGACCGAGGGATCTCCAGAACTACCGACCGAGGGATGCTAAATTGCATCTAGAAAGCATGAATGTCCTTACCAGTTACCACTGAAATCCAACGTCGACCACCATAGGAAGGGCCATGAATGTCGGTGGAAGTCTTCGAGGCCATGGAGACAAAGAAAAGAAGGAGCTTCGAAATGGAAAGGGGAAGGTGAGGAAAGGAGAAGGAATCTTACGAGACGGAGGGAAAAGGGCACCGGGAAAAGAATTGGGGAAGAAAGAGATCTGGGGGAAGGAGTTGCAGAAATGTTGAGGAAGAAGGCGAACCAGAGGTTTAAATAGATAGGGGTAATGGAGCAGGGCACGGGAAATGAAACGGCACTGTCATAATTGGCATTGATGAAGTGACGTGCAGGTCCCCAACTAGTGTGGGTAGTAAAAGGGGTGTCAGGAGCGTGAGGGGCACGGTCTAGTGAAGTCTCGAGAAGACCAGCAGACAAACAGCCAAACAGTCCCGTAAACTACCATCAAGTATGGGACATGCGGGAAATGAGGATACGCACGCCCAGTGTGGGACAGGTGCCATGGGAGCCTAACTGAAGGGAAAATTTTAAAGAGAGGGAGGTAGAAGGAAGGGCGCCACAAGCCAATCACTGCCAAGGAAAGGGAAATCGAGTGATCAACCGATGGTTGAAAGAATTAGAAGCTCAAGGGGCACGCCCCCTGATCCCACAGAAGCATTGGAGCATCAGAGGGATACGTCCAACTTGGAAATCCCACCACTTAGCTGTGGTGAGATTTTGCTGGGTAATGTGAGCTTGTGAAGGGGTGGGCCTTGGGCCTAGTGGCCCAGCCCAGAGCCCCCAAGTAACCCCGAGCTAGGAGGAATAAAGGGGCCCATGGTAGCCCAGGGTAGGACCCAACGAATAGGATACTAAGGGACCGGGAAGGGAAGGATCTGGCCAGTCACAGTGACCCACTCTGCCCCATGAAAGGGGCCCCCAAGTCATGGGCCATAGTTGGCCGAGAGGCCCATCACAAGCCTAGGCTGCTCAAAGCCATTACAAGAATTGGAGTTTGATTGGGTCACATCGAGTAGGAAAATGTGAGGCGCACCAGAAGTCAGACTTGCCCAATCATGAGCGGCCAGGGGCACATTGCATTTAAAGTATAGCAAAATATACCAGCATGCAACAGCGTACCCCTGAAACCACGCGACCAAGGTATGGCAGAACACCACTGGATCAGGGGTGTGATAAGTCTGACCAAGACACGACTTGGCATCCCACATTTCCCTTCGAAGCTAGATTCCAAGCTAGGTATAAATACCCCAACCCCTTCCACTAAAAAGGATTGGATACTCTTTCATTATACATATACTTAGAATTCTCAGCTAACTTTGGTATTGAAGGACTCACAGGCTCAACCCCGAGTCCACTCTTTGTTCATTTTGCAGGCTCTCCAGTGTGGGCCCCGTGGAGCTACTTAGGCCAGGAAACATGACATCAACAAGGCGTATCATAGTAGTATGCCTAAGCGATTTTGGGTTGAGGCTTTCTCCACGATGGTTTATTTAATAAATCATCTTCCTTTCGCAAGCATTGGTCACGAGTCTCAATTCTTTAAACTTTAGGGTTATCACCCTAATTACTCCTTTCTATGGGGTTTTGGGTTCAAATGTTTTCCATATTTATGGAATGCCTCCACCAATAAATTTAATGCAAAATCACTCCATGTGTCTTCATGGGATATCGCACCAACTGCAAATGTTATAAGTGTTTTTATCCCTTCCACTAGACGCATGTATATCTCCCACCATGTTTTTTTTTATGAATGAATTTTTCCTTCAAACACCCTACAGGTCTTCACTATCCCACCTCCCCATCTCATACTTTCTCTGTTTTCTCGGATTGTTCGTCACCCCAATATTTCTCTCATTTTTCCTTAGGGACAACTACACCAATTGGTGTTAACATGCATTCCACGTTATAATCACCTTCCTCCCCAATATTGCATGCCCACCAACCACTAACACACATCTTAACACTAACAACCCTCCACATGCAAGTTCCCAAAACAACACTTTTTATAATACACGCGGCACCGTCAACCACTAACATCCCTCATTCTCTTGCACATCATCAACCCACTTTTTATCCATCATTTGAGCTTCCCACACATTTTCATTCAACACCTAAAACACCTCCACACCCTATGCTTACTTAGTCAAAAATGAGTATACATAAACGAAATCTTAAATACGCTCAATTAATTTCATGATATTTTACCCATCCCAATGAACCTAAGGCCTCCTATTTGATCTATCCTCAAACGTGAAGGCTGGATTCAAGCTATGCACAATGAATTAGACATTCTCACAAAAATTAATTACTCGGAAACCTTTTCTCCCGTCGTCAAACCCAATACTATCTGCACTGTCCTTAGCGTCACATTAGTTCAAAAATTGGATGTTCGACAATTAGATGTCAAAAGTGCCTTTTTAAGTAGTTTTTTTAAATGAATATGTTTTTATGGAACAAGCCTTGTTTTAATTCACAAGGACTTTCCTAATCATGTTTGCAAGTTACATCGAGCTCTTTATGGCCTAAAGTAGGCCCCTCGTGCATTGTTTGATCATTTAAGTACATTTCTTTTAGAGTTAGGGTTCTTTTGCAGCATTTCTGATCCTTCACTGCTTATATGTCCTCTCTCTCACGACATCATTTTTTTTATTACTCTATGTGGATGATATTATACTTACTAGTTCTAATCCAAACTTACTTACTGATTTTCTTCTTGCTCTCAACCATGAGCTTGATATGAAAGATTTAGGACCTTTACATTATTTACTTGGCATTCAAGTGACTAATACGACTAAAGGTTTATTGCTTTCTCATACCAAATATGTTTTAGATATTCTTCTTGTTGCTTAGATGAAAGATTGTCAACCAATGCCAACTTCTATGACTCATAAAACTAAAAACTCCTCCGGGACACATCCATACTCTAATCCCTCACATTATTTGAGCATCGCTGATACTCTTCGATGGCTCACCCTTACTCGGCTGGACTTAGCCTTCAATGTCAACTTTGTCTCTTAGTTTAAGCACAACCCCACATAGGGCCACTATAAGATGGTTAGCATATTTTACACCATATTCAAGGAAGAGTGCACTAACTTTAGCATTGAATTACACTCCAACATTGAGTTATATGCCTTTTTTTACTCTGGTTGGGTAGGATGCCCCATGACTCACCTCTCCACCATCAGTTTCTATATCTTTCTTAGCAACAAGTGCATCCCTTGGTGTGCAAAAAATAAAGTACGGTATGAAGATCCAACACTAAAACTGAATATCGTGCTATGGCTCACACAATTACTGAACCGACTTGGTTCGCCTTGCTTCTTCATGATCTTGGTGTTAGTGTACCAAAAGCACCTACTTTATTTTGTGACAATCTTAGTGCTCTTCATCTAACTTGCAATCCACTGCTCCATGTTTAAGTCGATTATCGCTATGTTTGAGAATAGGTTGCACTCGGGCTTCTTCAAACACAACATGTTCCTTCTTCCTTGCAAGTTGCCAATATTTTCTCAAAACCCCTTACTCATTTTATCCTTAATTACGTCCCAACCTCAACCTCATTCATTGGCTTAGTTTATAGGAGGTATTGAAAATAATAGTCAACCTCAATCCAACGGTTGAAAGTTTACAAACCAAGTAGCAATTATTGAAGAAAATCATGGACGATTACAACACAACGGCTCCCAAGCTTCCTAATGCAGAAACCTTAAATCATGACATATATGCTCTTTACCCTTGCACTGCTCTCCAATTTTACTCTTGCCATATGTACTATGTTTTAATTCCTTCTTGTATAGATTATGGTAAGCTGTAATATTCCAAGAAAATGAATAGAACAAACTAGAGACACTCTAAAAAAGGAGAGATAATTACAAAAAATTGTTTTCTTTAAGTAGGTTTACTAAAAACTAATAAATTTTTTTACACTTTTTTAAAGTGGTCACGTCCACTTTTTAATAAAGTGACTGTGAACTTGTCTATTTGAAGTGTATACAAATCATTACTCTGTATAATTATATGGTCTTCTTCTCCCAACTATAAAAAAAGTTCAATGATCACACCAAGAAAAGAGGCAGGTTCCAATTGGTGACATAAGGTTCAAAGCCCTAACACATTATATTTGGGTTCTTACTGTAGAAATACAAATATGATGCCATAGTTCAAAGGTATTATTGATAGATTTACTAGAATAACAATGGAAAAAAGAAATAGAAGAATCATCAACAGTTTGGTGTGAATCTTGCAATAATAATAAAGACCTCGATTTTGTTTACCCACTTCAATTGTCTTCCAAGTTGAGAGGTCCTATAGGAAACAAAAATTATGAAAGAAAATGAGGCAACAAGGTAACTGATATACTAATTTACTAATAGAGATGAGATTACAATGAGAAGATGGAACATAAAGAACATCTTTAAGAATTAAAGATGCATAAATTTGAACAATACCAATGTGAGTAACTGAAACAAAATTACCATTTGGCAATTGAACTAAAATACAAATTGTAGAGGTAACTGATGTAAAGAGATGAAATGAACTGATCATATGATCAGTTACACTTGTGTCAAATATCCAAGAATGAATAGAAGATATTGTAGAGGGATCATGATTAACAAATAATATAGATAAAGGTTGAGAAATATAAAAACTTGTACCTCAGAAAGAAGGAACAGATGAACTTGGGGCACTCTCAAGTGAAGAAATAGAAACTACATGATTAGCAGATGGTTGATTTGGTAAAAAAGAAGGTTGATTATGTAAAGGAGATTGAGATTGAAGCCCAGAAATAAGATGTTGGCATTGCTCTTGAGAGAATGGCATAATTGGATGAAAACTGGTTGTAGAATTATTAGTGGAAATTTGATTTGTAGAATGAGGTTCAAATTTTTCAGAAAGTTGCTTGTTCTTGGTGAAATTGAAGCTAGGCGGGAAGCCATGAATTCGGTAACATTTTTCAATTGTATGACCCTAGATCCCACAATGGCTACAATAAGGCTTACCCTACAATAATTGTCTTGTTTTCTAGAGAACTTATTTTGAGAGGCTGTGACTGTGTAATCATATCCACTGGTTCAGGAACAAAATTGTCAGAAATAGATTAACTAATCTAACGTTGTCTCTCTTCTTGAACAACAAGTGAAAAGACTTTGTTAATAGAAGAGAGAGGATTGGATAACAAGATCTGACCTCGAATATTAGTAAAAGACTCATTGAGACCCATCAAATATTGTAGAACATATTCTTGTTGGTGAAATTCCATCATAGTTTTCATATCACCACAAGAACACATTGAAAAAGGGTGATAATTATGTATTTCATTCCATATTGCATTCAGATGAGTAAAATAAAACTTGCAAAGGACTGTTCTTGAGTTAAACTAAAAATGGCCTTCCAAAGTTGAAAGATCTGAGTACCGTTGCTATGAGAGAAGCGTTCACAATGTTCCTTCCTTACATTATCAGCAGATTCAATGAAGATCACACTTGCAGTGATTTCTTTTGTTAAAGAGTTGAAAAGCCATGAAAAGACCATTGTATTGAACTGAATTTAGGAATGGAACAATGGATCATTCTCAGAAGGTTGTGGTAGAGTGCCATCAACAAAACAAAGTTTGTTCTTGGCGATGAGTATCATAGTCATAGACCTATCCCATTTATAATAATTGTAGTCAGGGAGTGGTTGAGATATGAGTTAAGCACTTGGAGTATCACCGTGAGGCAGAAAGTATAGGTTAGAAACATCATCTACAGAGGAAAGTGAAGCGGAAGTGGACGAAGGACTCATGGACAAAGCTTCATTCAATTTTTCTCTAATACCATAATAGAATAGCAGAAGGCAAGAAAGTAAGAAAAAGGAGAGAAGTAATATTGTATTATGTAAGAACTATATGTACAAATGAAGGCTAACTCATGTACTTATATACATGAAGCTTATCTAACTACACAAACAAGATAAAAGCCACTTGTATAAATATTAAAATTAATAGGCACATTTACAGAGTTATATTCTTGTGTAAAGAGGGGGTTGACTCATTGATGGGCTCAAAGGGACCACTCTCATTGGCTTAGGCAAAGTTTTAGGTAAAGTTTGGATTAGTTATTTTACTCTCTATAATAATAAATAATATATTTTTTAAATTCTTGTATATACTTTTTAATGCATTATTTCGCTATTTTTAAAATACTTTTTATTTTTTCTTTTCATAATTTTCAACAATCTCTATATCAAAATACATAAAATCCATCTATCTTTCTAAATTAACTTCATAATCTGTCAAAATTTAATTTTATCAAAAAATCTATAAGTACTACATAAGTTCATACAAGTATATCAAAAGTTCATACTTTTCCATCTGTCAACCTAATACATAATATGTGAAACTGAATTAGTTAAAGGCTGATGGTGGCAGTCTTTGTGTTTTGTGTCCTAAATCTGTTATGTTTTTGTGTCCTATATCTGTCTTGAATTAGTTAAAGGTTTTTCTATCCTGAGTTTTAATCTGTTCTAAATTAGTTAAAGGTTTTTCTATAATAATCAACACCAACACCAAAGTTTTTGGTCATGAATAACTAAATTTATTAAATGAAATATAGTAACAAAAAATCAACTAGCATGATCAAACAAAGGATTTTGTAACGAGCACCAACTTAGATGGTGGAAGGAGTGGCGGCGCAGCCCGCGGCATGGTGGAGTTGGGCAGTCAAACCCTAACCCACATGAAGATGACTGACAAAAGGAAGGAACTTGAAGTGTTCTGTGTTAAGTGGTTGTTCTAAGTGTTCTATTGTGTTCAAAGGGGGGAAATACATGGCTGGGTTCATGGGCTAGAGGCTTTCCAGTGTGGGCTTAGTGTTAGTGGGTCTATGATTTTATTTACGTATTGAGTCTGTGTAAGTGGGCCATGAGCCTGAGTCTTTCAATTGTTAAGTCCGTATGTTATGGCCTGTTGGCCCAGTAGAGAGTCCTTTACATTTGGTACCTAGAACTTGTTTGGAATTATTTGAAAGTTAATCAAAAAACTCTATTTCTCTTCTCTCTACGTACTAGAGGCGCTTCCCTCAAAGAAAGCAATGCTATTTCCTATCTATTTCTATCATTCTGTTACATCCATTATCAGCAATGTTACAAGTGGTATCAGAGATACCGATTCTCTGTATCTCAATATTACATACACGGCTGAAGGCACAAGAATGAACCAACTACAAGATGGTCTTAATACTATGAAAAAAATGAATGAGGTGCTGGAAATAGAGGTAACAACAATCAAAAGGTAGTTGGATGCTGTTATGCAATAGCTCACAGGCTTGGCTACGAAAATGCAAAGGCAAAACAACAGTGGAGACTCTTCTTCGAATGTTTAGAACTGTATGGAGCAAGGCCCATATCAGCCCTACAGTGAGATCCAAGCTCATACCATCAGACTTGATTTTTTAATGTTCCACGGCAAAGATCCTGCTGGTTGGATTTATAAAGTGCATCAGTTTTTTACTTTTCATAACACACTACCACAGTACAAGCTAAGACTTGCTTCATTTCCCATGGAGGGTAAGGCCCTCACTTGGTTCCGAGGGTTAGACAAATTTGGACAAGTTCATGATTGGGAGACTTTTTTTTTTTTTTTTTTTTTTATAGAAAAACACTTCATTTCATAAAAGCATAACACGTTAAGATAGGTTACAATAGTGTTGATCAATGAAAATTACATTCTCAATGATAGGAGGAACACTATTCCACCAAATGAACATATCTTCAATGGACCAGCATGTCTTGCAAGTCGATGGGTAGTCTCATTTGTGAATCTGCTGCTATGCTAAATACTGCACTGAGGGAAAGTTTGCATCAAACTTTTGACATCTGCTACCACAAAGCTTATAGCTGCATTCGACTCAGTTGATTTGTTAACCTCTTCTACTAGAAACAAGCAATCACTTTCAATAATTAGCTTAGGGATGCCCATATTCATGCACAATTGTAGCCCCCTCAATAAGGCCATAGCTTCTACTTGTTCTGGTTCCAGAAAAACAGTTTCAACTCTACTAACTGCCATAAACACCTCTCCCACGTGGTTCCTCAAAATAGCACCCATACCAGCTTTGTTTATGTCAAAGAAGAGGGCCCCATCAATATTTAGCTTAAAAGAGTCTTTTGGAGGGGGTGACCATCTGTACAACAGGTTTTTAGAATTAGGAGGACCCAAATGATGTCTAACCGATGCACTTTTCAATTTCTTTGTGAAAGCAAATCCAATAACTTGCTGTGATGGTAAAGCAATCTGTTCATGAACCATCTTGTTCCTTCTAAACCAAAAAGCCCAAACCATCAAGAAAAAATTAGCTAACTCCTCAGTTGAGCCTTTGAAGAGAATGTCTATTGCAGTAGTGATAAAAGAACTGAATTGGGCTCCATTTTGAATGATAGAAAACCTGCGTATTAGGAATTCATGGATGGAAGGGCATAATATCAAAACATGGCACAAATCCTCCATTAGATGTTGACAAAAACAACATTGCCCCTCAATTTCCAGTTTTCTCTTAATCAGATTGGCCTTAGTTGGTAAGTTGTCTTTACATGCTCTCTAAACAAAAATCTTAACCTTATGAGGAACTTTTAACTTCCAGAGAGCAGTCCAAAACTTTTTCATCAAAGCCACGTTAGAGGACTCCACATATTCAAGTTCCAAGCAAGTTTTAAAGAATCTGTAAGCACTTTTAACATAAAAAGATCCTGATTTTTCATGTTCCCACATCCATTGACCTATAGCTCCAGTATGACTAGGGTGCAATCTGATAACAACATCAACAATGTTTGGATTGAATAGAGCTCTGACATTTGCAAGGTCCCACCATTTAGTACTTGGATCAATACGTGATGAAACTTGGTTCTCCAATTGGCAAAGTTGCTCAACACTCTACTCAGCTCCTAGTTCATGTCTCAAGTTTCAAAATCTAGGAATCCATACATCATTTAAAATATGAATAGAGCTTCCATCTCCCACATTCCACCTTCCACCTTTCACTAGCAGGTTCTTTGCCTCCCATATTCCTCTCCAAGCATAGGAGGGATTACCTCCAAGAGAAGCTGTCAATAGGTTCCCATTAGAAAAGTATCTAGCAGCATAAATTTTGTGGAATAAGCTCTCTTTATTCTGAAATAACCTCCAAGCTTGTTTTGCCAACATAGCCATATTGAAAATCTCTAGCTCCTTGAACCCTGTTCCTTCGACAAATCTTGAATTGCACATTTTATTCCAGCTTAGCCAATGGACCTTTCTCTCTTCATTCTTTTGACCCCACCAATATCTGGCCATCATACTCTCTATTTTAGAGCGAAGTTTTGTTGGAAGCCTGAAGCAACTCATAGCATAAGATGGAATTGCTAGAGCTATTGCTTGTAGGAGGACTTCCCTTCCCCCTTGAGAAAACATATTCCCTTTCCATCCTTGCAATTTGAACCAAATTTTGTGCTTAGTTCCTGCAAATACCCTTGATTTTGACCTACCCACCACTGGGGGTAGGCCAAGATACTTATAATATTGCTGCACTTGAGATGAGCTCCACAAGTTCATGAGAGCCTGCCTGTTATTCTTTTCCACATTAGCACTAAAAACCATTGCAGTTTTCTCTCTATTCAACTGTTGGCCTGAAGCAACTTCATACTGTTTTAAAAAAGCTTGCAATCTTACATTGGTGTCCACATTTGCAACACAAAAGATCAAGCTATCATCTGCAAATAGTAGGTGATTTAGCTTAGGGGGCCCACGACAAATTTGTATGCCAAGAATAGACTTAGTTCTTTTAGCCTTTTTCAAAAGACTAATCAACCCTTCAGTACACAAGAGAAAGAGGTAAGGAAAAATAGGGTCACTTTGCCTCAAACCTTGTGAAGGAACAATAAAAATAGTTGGAGAGCCATTAATCAAAACTAAGAAAGAATGAGTCCTAACACACATCATCACAAGCTTAATTAAACTTTCATGGAAGCCCAATTTGCTCATAACAGAGTCAAGAAAACTCAATTCTACTCTATCATAGGCTTTGCTCATATCAAGCTCAATAGATATAAATCCTTTCTTTCATTTCTTCTTCCTTTTTAAAAAATGTAAAACTTCATAGGCCACAAGGACATTATCTGATGAGTCTTCCAGGTAAGAAAGAAGACTATGAATCTGACATGACCACATGTAATACTTGCTTGATTCTATTAGCAATAACCTTAGAAATTAGCTTATATGTGACATTACATAAACTAATAGGTCTAAGGTCATTAACTATTTGAGGGCACTTCTTCTTAGGAACCAGGGTGATGAAGGTATGCTTAAGGGTTTGAGGCATTTCACAATGGTTCAAAGCATGTAAGATAGCAGAAGTGATAGAAGTACCAATGTCAAGCCATAAATTTTGGAAAAAGAGAGGTGGCATGCTATCAAGCCCTGGTGCTTTATTGGGATGCATCTCTTTCAAAGCTTCGAGAACTTCCACAGCTGTGTGGGGTTTAATAAGGCTAGCATTCATCTCAGGTGAGACCTTCCTCTCCATTTTGTCAAGAATAACTTCCTGGTCTCAAGATCCTGCATATGTAAACAATGAAGTAAAGTGGTTAACAATCAATCTGTCACAATCCGCTCCTTCTTGCCAGCAACCACTTGCATCCATTAGTTTTGATAAAGAGTTCTTCCTATTCCTTTGAGATACTTTAGCATGGACAAATTTTATATTCTGATCCCCTTCAGCTAACCATAAAGTTCTTGATCTTTGTTTCCACATAATCTCCCCCCTATCCATCCATTTTTGAACCTCATCTATAGCTTTACCAATCTCCCTGGTATTTAAGGTTGTTGGGACCTTACTTTGTTCCAGTGAGAGTTTGAGTTTTGCCTCTTTCAGCTTGACCTGGACCTTGCCAAATTGGGATTTGTTCCACCTTTGTAGTTTCTGCTATAGCCAAAAATACAGTCCATAACACTTTGCATGCCACTAGAGGAGGCTACAAAGAGCCACTCATGCTGGACTATTCTTGAACATTCCACTTCTCCAAGCCACATTGCCTCAAACCTGAAGGGATTAGCACCTCCCCTTCTTGATTGTGCATCGTCTAATTCAATACATAAAGGGAGATGGTCAGAGTAAGAGATAGAGCCATGGGTGAGTGAGGCTCTATTAAACATATTACACCAAGAATTGTTACCAAGGAACCTATCCAGCCTCTCAAAGACTTGAGCCACATCTTGTCTTCCATTGCACCAAGTACATTTTGGACCACAGAAACCAAGGTCCCTTAACTCACAATCCAGAAGCATTTGTTAGAAATCAAATATTTGTTGTTGTGGTCGATCTTCCCCCCCCCCCCCCCCAATTTCTCCTGTACTGTTAAAATCTCATTGAAATCCCCAAAAACTAGTCAAGCCTCCTCAAACTTCTTAACAGATTCCAAGTTTCCATTCTTTTTGCAATGTCAGGTTGACCATAGATACCTATCAAGTACCAGTTGCTTGAAACTTCAGTTACCATAGCATCAATATGCGAGTCTTAGTAACTCAGAATGGACAATGGCACATCTCTCTTCCATAACAATGCAAGACCCCCACTTCAACCCACAACATCAACTGTTAAGCAACAATTAAACTTTAATCTAACTCTACAGAATTCCATTTTTGCGGCATTAAGTTTTGTCTCTTGCAAGAACAAAACATTGGGATCTTCCCTTATGATTAGATCAGAAAGAGTGCGAATACCACAAGGGTTCCCAAGCCCTCGTGTATTCCAACTTAGGATCTTCATTGAGCCTAGTGGGGCTGAGCAACAACCACCACCGCACCATGTAGAATGGATTCCTCATTCCCATTTTGGAATTTAGTATTACTTTTAATTCTCTTAGGAGTTCTAGCGACTTCCAAAGCATCATCAGAGCTATGATGCCTCTTTGGCCTCCCATGATCACTTATAGATAGAGGATGGTGCACCTAGGACCTTAGAGTTCTCCTCCATTTATGAGAGGATCGAGAGGAAGATAGTAACTTTACGTCTGCATTCAAAACCTCCTTCTCACCAGAAATATTGACGATAGTAGTCTCCCCTATTGAATTGTCACAAATACCCCTCTGTTGAGGAGTTTCAAAATTGAGTCCCATATCATCCGCAGTAGTTATAATTTCAACCTTATCTTGCTGTTGATCAATTACCATGCTGTGCCCCGTACCATCCGCATCAGTTACAAATCCCACCTTATCACCTGAGAACTTACTAGATAACCTTTGGCCTGTATCTATCTCTTTATTGCGTACCTCTTGGAATAGAATCTGGTGATCATTATCACAATCTTGGTCGTTATCCAAAATCTGCGCCCCAACAACCTCCACTCCACCGTCATCCTCAGTAATTGCTGCCTTCCAATCACCTAGAGAGTCGTCGACGGCCTGACCTGTAACATGAACCATCGGAGAGCAACTTCTTCCTTGGTTAATCTGCCTATTGTGAATAGGCCCTTTATAATCACCAAGGTTGCCTGCACGTAACCAGGGACCATATGGAAAGTCAGAGACAGAGAACTTTTCCATCGATGGCCTTCATTGATTACATTCCTTATGACTATGGTCGAGGGTGCCATAGATGTAGCAAAAATTTGGGAGATGTTCATAAGAGAAACGAACCCATAAGGGATTAGATGAGCCCACACAAACCTTCTTACCATGTAACAATGGTTTAGTAACATCCAAATTAACTCTGATACGCAGATACTCCTTGTGAGAACCAAGTGTTTATCGAATGCCCAAGGTCCTTCCCTGAAAACTCCTCATTGTTTTATACCTAGATCATTAAACTCCTCAATAAATAGATTAGCACTGACATCTTGAATGGAAATTGGCTTACCAGGGCGCCATTGACGCTTCATAGTACTCTTAAATGCCTCATTGTTAAATTGTTTACCAGTGAACAGTTTAAATAGTAGACACTTCTTACTTCTTCCCAGAGCACCATCAAGAGACTCTTCATCCACCACGATAACATCCTCTTCCTACTTCGTCAAGGATAGTTGTTCACACATCTCCTCTAGATTCACCTCCATAGCATACGCACACTAAGTTACAATAATAACCTGAGATTCAGTCCTACAGATAGCAGGTAGGGAACCTCTACTCAGGGGAGCTCTTGAGAGGAATTTTTTTTGGCTTGGAATTTTAGTTAGGCTCATAGGTCTATGATTGGGACGCTTTTATTAAGACCTTATTAGTGAGATTTTGCCCTAATGTATACGATGAGCTCATGGAGGCCCTGACAAAACTGAGACAAAATGGGTCTATAGAGGAGTACAAAGCAAGGTTTGAAACCTTAGCTAATAGATTAAAGGCATTGATAGACCCCTAAAAACTCAGTTGCTTTATTAGTGGGCTAAGAGATGACACTTAGTTGACTGTTAAGATGTTTGACCTCCCCTGATTTAACCTCAGCCTATAGTTTATCCAAAATCCAAGAAGAAAAGATCAACCTAACCAAGAAAAACCCAACCAGATTTAGCCTTAACTCCTCCCCAGACCTTGGTATCCTCAAAACTCCTAACCAGCCACCATTTTTCCATCATAAAAACCCACCAAATGCCAACAAACCATTTCCAAACCATCCCTACCCATACATAAAATTAACTAACAACAAATGCAAGATAGGAGAGAGAAGGGACTATGCTATTATTGTGATGCAAAATGGCACCTAGGGCACAAGTGCCAATGGCCTAAGTTGTACTTGTTGGAGGAGGTGTTGCTGGAAAACGAATTGACAGTGGCTTGTGATGATAAGTTGTGTGATAGTGGCTAAGGTGAGGAAACACCACCCCCCGATCTTACTGCAACCCAAAGTAGCCCCAAAATTTCACTCTATGCACTAATTTGATCTCACAACCCGAGAACCATGCAGGTGAAGGGAAAATTGGCAACCAATGGGTTAATATCTTGGTGGATACAAGGTCTACTCATAGTTTTTTGGACCCAGTAGTTATAAAAAGAAATAAACTTCCTCTTGACATCAATGAGAGGGTGAAGATGAGAGTTGCCAATAAGGAATTACTACCTAGTGAAGGGAAATGTAAGGGTGTCAAAGTGTTAATTCAAGGGACTGTTTTGGCTGTGGATGTCCATGTATTTGTCTTAACGGGTTGCGACATGGTCTTGGGAATTAATTGGCTAAGAGACTTGGGGTTTATTTTATGAAACTTTGAAAAGTTAATAATGTAGTTTCAGTACCAAGGAAAAGATGTCTCCATTCAGAGATTGGTAGGGGCTAAAATGATCGAAGAAAGAACTTTAAAGAAGCTTGATGGGCTGGAAAAAAGGGGCATAATTTTATAAGTGATAGAAGAGGATAAACCCACCAAATAAGCAGGTATAGTAGCTGTTGCAGCAGAGTTATAACCACTGTTATAGCAATTCATTGATGTATTTTCAGATCCCAAGGGATTGCCCCCATCCCGAACCCATGACCATGCCATAAACTTACTACCAGGAACCAAATCCATCTCCTTCTTACTACCCGGAACCACATCCATCTCCTTAAGGCCCTATCGATACCCTTATTATCAAAAGGAAGAGATTGAAAAAATAGTGCAGGAACTCCTCTTGACTGGGGTTATACAGCCTAGTCAAAGTTCCTATTCATCCCTAGTGTTGCAAGTCCGTAAGGTAGATGGCACGTGGAGATTATGTGTCGACTACCGAGGCCTTAATAATGTCACCATCAATGATAAATATCCTATTCTGATGGTGGAAGAGTTTATGGATGAACTACATTGAGAAATTTTTTTTTCAAAGTTGGATTTGAGGTTGGGCTACCACCAAATCCTTGTTAAAACAGAATATGTTCCCAAGATAGCGTTTAGGACGCATGAGGGTCGCTATGAATTCTTAGTTATACCTTTTGGGCTAACTAATGCACCATCCGCCTTCCAAAGCCTCCTGAACGAGGTATTTAGGTCCCATTTGAGAAAATTCATACTGTTTTTTTTTTAATGATATTTTTATTTACAGCAAAATAGTGGAGGAACATGTGTAGTACCTCCAAGTTACCCTTAACATACTGCAACAACACAAGTTTACACTAAGCGATCCAAATGTCACTTTGGATGCAAGGAAGTAGCCTATTTGGGCCATCTCTTATCTACGGAAGGAGTGCGGGCAGATCCCTATAAGCTAAAAGCACTGAAAGATTGGCCCTAGTGGGTCTAAGATGTTATTTACGTGTTGAGTTTGTGTAAGTGGGCCATAAGCCTGAGTCTTTGAATTGTTGAGTCCGTATGTTAAGGTCTGTTGGCCCAGTAAAGAGTCATTTACATTTGGTAGCTGGAACATGTTTGGAATTATCTGAAAGTTAATATAAAAAAAACCCTATTTCTCTTCTCTTTATGTACTGGAGGCGCTTTACCTCAAAGAAAGCAGTGCTATTTCCTATCTATTTCTATCATTTCGTTACATCCATTATCAATAATGTTACAGTTTTTTTGTCCTGTTCAAACAAAATCAAGAAATCTCATCAATATGCATAGCCCTACAATATGTAGCCATCTCCCGGTTTCTATGGCAAAGGTAATAGCTACAACATCAACTACCATGTTCAAACAAAAAAAAAAAATCAAGAAATCTCCATTAAAATCAAAAAGTCCTTGTTTTTCCTCTCTTACTATTTTTTCAAAAAAAAAAAAAAACAATCAACAATAACCATGGTCAACAATAAGAAATTAATCAAGAAATCTCCACCAAATCACAAATAAAAGAATAACCATGCTCAACAATAAGAAAATAAGCAAGAAATTAACAACCACAAAAAATTATGAGAGAGTTAGGAGAAGAGATCAACCACAAAAATTAACAACCAAGTTGTCGTATAGGGTTTTTGTGGCTGTTATTAAGGAGGAGATGCTTCTCGGGGGCTCGGTCATGGAGAGGGAGTGGTGAATGTCGATCGGTAGGGGTTTCATTGGTAGTGAGAATAAAAATGGGAAGAGGGATTTCGGAAGTGAGAGAGAGAAAAAGCGAGAGGGATTTTGGGTGTGATCAAGTTTGAGGAGAGTGGGAGTTTCTTGAACGGTAGATCACGGGGGGCTTATGTTGGGAGTGATTGGGAGTGAGAGTTACATGAGTGAGAGAGAGTTATGGGAGTGAGGGAGAGAATGGGGAGAAGTTTCTAGTGAGAATAGGACGGTTTCCACTAGCGAGAGGGTTTCCCGCGAAATCGAGAGGAGTGAGAAATCAATATTATAGTTTTTGCCTAAGTTACTTTACCCCACA
Organism: Carya cathayensis; assembly: GCA_011037825.1. Taxonomy (NCBI): domain Eukaryota; kingdom Viridiplantae; phylum Streptophyta; class Magnoliopsida; order Fagales; family Juglandaceae; genus Carya; species Carya cathayensis. The sequence goes on from QGSO01000518.1 coordinate 389,019, forward strand.
TAGTGTTAAGTTACTGTAGTTAATATCCAAATTTATATACCAATGCCTAATTCACACTACAAGAAATCTAGCTTATTGCAACGATTTTTATACTGTTGCAAAAAAAATTGCTGCAAAAGGTTACCTATTGCAGCTATTTCTGAATCGTTGCTCAGTTTTTATCTCAAAAGTCATAATTTCTCTAATTTTTGTAATTGCAGCGAAAAATATGACATTTGCAGTGATCTTGATCTCCGTTTTGGTAAAAACATGTTGCAGCAACCAAATAATAGTCGCTATTACATTTGGGCACCAAAGTTCTCATGAAATCACGTTTTATTTCCCCCTCAATTTCTTTCTTGCTCTCCACTTCTCTCTATTTTCTCCTTCTCCAAAGTCGCACGCCCACCCCAAGCTTCTCCACCTCATTTTCAGAAATTTATTTCCCTTGTAGTGTCTTTGCCCCGGCTGGTGCTCTGCGCCCGCGTCATCTCCCTACATTTCCCTTGTAGTGTCTCTTTCCCTCCCTTTGATCTCCTCCGCCTCTCTTCCCAACTATCTCTCTCTCTTTCTCTCCTCGAGTTTTGGGCAAAACTCTAATATGTTTACTGTTACAATTGCCTCCAATGTCGTCTGGATACTAGCGTAGCCACACACAGCCGCCTGAGATGCCCCTCCCGTTCATACAGGTAAGCCCCACAATCGTTTCTCTCTCTCTCTCTCTCTCTCTCTCTCTCTCTCTTACTCTTGACGTGCCCTAACACCTCTTGTGCAAAAATCCCTAGATTGATCCGCTCCACCCACCAGCCACGCCTTCTACCGCCACTTGACCTGCGACGCCGCAAGAAACACATGACTTTGGATATAGGTACTCTCGTGCCTCTCTATATCTCTGTGATTGATATCCCCACCGAGGAGGTTGTTGTGATTGATTCTCAGATGCCCATTTTTATACTGTCTGGATTTTTCTCTTGTTTTGGTCAATTTTGATTCAACTCATTTGTGCCCCCTAGTTGTGTCTGTTTGTGTGGACTTTCCCTTATTGGTGGCAGAACCTTTTTGGAAATTTCTTCCTTCTGCAACTGCATCCTTTAGTTCATAGTTTGTTAATGATAAACGTAAACATTTAATCAATGTGACCCAAAATCTGCTCCATAGTGCATGCAAGACCCACATAAGAACCAAGAATTAGCATCTAGTAACTAGGATGACTATTATATATAAATCTCACTTCGGATTAAAACTTAGTGTTCAATCTTGCTTGAAACCCACATGCATGAAAAACAGGATAAGAAAAAATGAAAAACAATTGTGGTGCCAGTTTGTGTCACATAAATTTGATTATTGTTTTGTACTTATTGGGACCAAGGAAAATAAAGGTGGGATTCGCTTGCTCTTAATTTTTTTTTTTTTTGGGTTGTGATTCAAAACTAATAAAACAATGTGATGTTCCAATTTTTAAAACAATTTGTTGTTCCAATTCATTTTGTTTGTCAGTTATGGAAGAATATGGTATTAATGAATTGTGAATTATAAATGTTTTTATGTTCATTTGATGATTATTTTTTTATTTTCAAGATGATAGATAATGAGTATAAATTTATTTATTACCGCTAAAAGAGGTATAAATTTACGTATTAAAAAAATATTTTACGTATGAACATTATCTATATATATAGGTATGCATATATTGAGTAATCCTGAAATGCTACATCGGTTCACAGTGTCTTTAGGATTATTTATCATGCTTTTTTTGTTCTTTCCCTTTCATCCATTTAATCTCTCATAAGCTCAATATCGGCTTCACGCAAAAGAAGTTGCTAATTCACTTGATCTTTCCGAGTATAATGGCATTGTTTGTGTCTGTGGGGATGGAATCTTGGTTGAGGTAGGTTAACTATTTTTAGTTGGCTAGAATATGCATTATGTGCTCTAGTAGTGAAAATGATAAATCTTTTACCAATAAAAAAAATAAATAGTGAAAATGATAATAAGAATGAATTATGATGGTGCCCACATCACTTCCCTTAGGTAATTTTAAGATCTAACTCTAGGATAGAGCTACCAATTGACAGCTAGTGTGTGACTTCATCAAAGCACTTGCAGTTTGAAGGGAGATGTGTCATATTTAATTTTGTCCGGCCTTATTTATTTGGAGCCCAATCTGTAATCTCAAAAAATTGATTGACGTGGTTCTTTTTCCCTCCTTTTTGAGTACGGTTATATATCCATCTGCAATAATTACACGCATTTCAAAACTTTTTTAATTTAAGGACTTTCATTTTCCCAATTTATGCTATTCCTGTCAGCGGAGTTCTGCTATTAAGGATTGTGCTCCTGGATTAAGATGACGTTTCATTAAGCCATATTGAAATTTCTAATTATATACTTTTCCTCCTCTAATTATATGCAGATATATTAATATAAGATTGTAGTTAACCATATTAGTCTAACTTTGTACTGTTGGGTACTGTTGGGGTTTGACCTTTTCATGTTAGGTAATTCCCACAAAGCCTAAATGCATGTCAAAATGTAGTGCTAGATTTAAATCATAAAGTCTATAATTGACTAATCATTTTTGCTTCAGTGAAAGCTATGGCAATTGTGGTGTAAATGCACAATCAACAAAGGCCACAGTTATTTTACTGCAATCATGTTTACTTTGTAGCACTTCTAGCACAACTTAGATGGAATTTGAGATACTATTCATGACAATAACCTATGGTCATTTTGATTCATGTGTCATCGAAGTAGGCATCATTACATGCATCTAGAAGACAAAATATTGTCTCATGAGATTGCAAGCAATGAAAAGAAGATTTCATTTGTTTTTAATAAATTTCCATTTAAGGGGAATCATCGACTTTCAGGAAACATATATATTTGCTGGTTTCGGTTTAAAAATAATAATAAAACCAGTACTGTTGAATGAATATGTGGTGAAACTAGATACTTTTAACTAAGCTTGTTGTATCAATCACGGTTTGGCATGCATGTGTAATCTGATCCCTGAGTTTTGGATATGAAAAGCCATGGATTTTGACAATTAAGTTTGTAAATAATGGCTTTTTATTTTTAGTTCTTTCAACATATATATATATATATATACACATACATGGATCTAATTAACGTGATTTCAACATGTGAGATGATAATTATTTATATAAGGTGCCCTTTACTTGCAAGGTTTGACTTGACAAACTAAAAGCTGACAATTTCTCCTCAAACATAGAAGAGGAAATGGAGAAAAATGTGTCTTAGTTCTTCCAAATTACATGCTCAAAGGTTAGATGACAGCTCCTTTAGCTAGATGTTGAGTAGAATTAATTTGGATCCTCTACTGTCAAACTTGCAGTGTTGAGAGAGAGATAAATACATAGAGTAGATCCTATAGCATTTACATTTTCATGTATCTATCTCTGTCGAAGATTCTCTATGATCCATGTCTACCAAAGAAATTCTTTGCTTGATACTTTGCTAGGTGGCTGGTGGCAGATGTTTGCATGGTTGGATCACCTGCTAATATGTCACAAGTTTATTTTTTTTCTTTTTGCATTGCATAGGAGTTCGTGGCGCCACTTCTTTTACTTTATAAAACCAGCCTTATGAACTATATATATTTTTTTCAAGAAAATTCATTGAAGTTTCTCGATCCCTTACGATATTTTTTTTTTTTCATATAATAAAAAATGCTATCAAGTAAACAAACAACAACCTAGCTAGCTAATAAAAAGTAAACAAATTTGGGTCTTGTAATTTCCCTTTGTTGAATATACCTAAAGACCTCCTCTGCTGTGATTTTTTTGCACTTCGTAATGTTAGATGTCTTTGAGTTTATCTTTAGATCATTGATTTTAGCCTGTGACTAGTAATTTTCTGAGATGAATATTAAATTGTGAGAGAATATATATATAACTTTAGGCATTTGAACAAGAGTAATTAGGTACAAGTCTCAATTGCTCTAAGCTTTGTGCAAACATTTTGTAAAACTGTGGGCCTCACAAAAAAAGTGAATTTTCATACCTTTTTTTTTATAAAAGAACTACACGAGGCTTGTGAGGTCCTGTGGTTTTTGGTGTATTTGTTTCCATAGAATAGAGGAACTGGTGAATTGTTTCTAGAAAATCACATCGATCCTTCTCTTCCATAATCTCCATGCCACCACATCCATTTCTGTCAGCACTTCTCCATTCAAGTCTTCTAGTAAGCTGGCCTTCATTTCTCTGAATGTTTGTTCCCTTATACTCCTTTTATTTAGCTGTCTGGATCACATTCCCTACACATCTTTGGCTGATTCACATTCCCAAATGGCATGTGTAACACTGCCTACATGCCATTGGCAGATTGGGCAAGCAGGTTCATCGACAATTTTCTTTCTGAAAAGGTTTTGTTTCGTTTGTAAGATGTCATTGCATGCTTTCCATAGAAATAATTTCTCAGTATTAGGCACATTATGTTTCCATAGCTTCCCCCAATTTCCTTGTGTTTGAATGCAGCTTGATTGTCCTTTTGCCCTCTGTATAAGCTCATTTTGCAAGTGATATGCAGTTTCCCATCTTCTTCCTTTTTCATTTTTGCATATGTTGTGTACATGGTGGTCTAAGTTATGGGTATTAGAATAATGCAAAATTTGTGAAGCTAGGCGTTTTGGCAAAACGCCTTTTTTGCAAAATGTTTATGGCCCTTTTTGTGTCCTTCTAATATGTAGTTAATCATCATTTCTGTGAAGAATATTGCTTTGTTTGATTGTGCATATAAAAGAGTGGTTTGAATTCGTGCATGTGGTTCTTTGATACCGTGACGCGGAAACTGCTATATGATCAGTTATTAAGGTAATCTATAATGATAAGTGCATACTGGTAATGATGTTTTCTGGGAACAATTTGGGGTTTTTTTTATTGTTAATTATATGACGATTTGCCTGTTAATATAGGGGTGGGTTTTTAAAGTGTTATTTTTTCCTCATTGACAGTGCAATTCCTTTCATATTCATATAATATTAGCCATAATTTCTATTCTTGGTTTTGATTTCTGTGTTATACAATATTTGTTTGTCGGCAGGTTTGGGTACTGTGTTATGTAATGGATCTCTTATATTAAGTAAAGTCACCATATATCATTATATCCTATCTGACACACAGTGACATTTAATAAGTTTGGATGATAGAGACCAACCTTTTTTTGTAAACTCCAGCATTCTGAACCAATTCATTATCTCTTATGTTAAGAACACTTGCAACCTGATCTTCTAAAAAGATTTGTGTCCATAGATTGGGAAAACTAAAAAATAATTTGTTATAAAACAACATATGATTTTGGACACAAAATGGACATAAATTTAGATAAATCTCAAAATACTTGTCCTGTAATCTGATTCAGGGTCTAACTCGCCTGAAATAGAAGTCATTGATGTTTTCACTTAGTACCCAAGATCCTTTGTGAAGATTGGTTATGAAAAAGTTTCTTTATAGATTGATTGGTACTATTGAGAAGAACTCTTTTATATAGAATGCCATGCATGTCTCCAGGAGGAAGCCTCGAGGTTAAACTCACTAATGATCCATCTGTTTTGCAAAAATTGTCTTAAATAATATACATATTTTTCTCTGCAATTTCCTCATCCCTTACTTCATAGATGTGATTGAATTTATATGAGTTTTAGCCATAATGGGGTTGTATGATGGTTATATTGATCTAGATTAGCTCACATAGATCACTAATTTAGCCCTTTATTAGGGATTATGCTTGTTGTTAACTTCTTTATATATTTCATTGGTAGATATCTATTTTTAGATCATAGCCAACCTCTTGGTTTTTCTCACAAAACCGTGCCACCCAAGTGTGCTGTATGCATCAAAGAGAGTCACCTATTTTGAACGAGAAAAGGACTCCTCATTCTACTTGTACCACTTTCAAATTGTGTTCCTTGCTTTCCCATGCGCTTATGTTAGTTTTCTAGGTACCCATATGAAGAGTTTGTGATCCATACATTTCCATTATAGTGCTGCACCTTGACATGATATAGGAATAATGGAAAGGGATGGTAATGACACAAAAACTCATATTTTTCTCAAACACGGGAAAAAAAAAGATGTACTGAAATTTGATTTTTTGTAAAAAAAAAACACCTATATTCTACTAATAGTTGTCTTTACTCCTCTCTTGACATGTTTTATGCATCCTCACCTACATCTCTATTACAGTCATTATTTTTGGACAGCACAGCACACCTCCACTTCCCATTTTGAGGGCCCCTCATTGACTCCCTGATCTCCAGTTTCAAATAAGATTTACAACAACAATAACATCAATCAACTTTAACGCTTTTTGCCAAAGAAAATCTTCATAAATATACATAATTGAGAAATGCCCAACTGTCCTGAACTGTCTCCAAGCATCAAATTGATGTATATCGGATCATGTCCCAATATTAAATTGGAAAATGTTGAGGAGGTAGATAGAATGATGATTATTAATAAACATTCAATACTACATGCAAACTAATTAATTTGTATGCGTGTGGCCCTTCCCTCAACAAAGATCAATTTATTGTTTCACATTTTACCAAGTAATTAGTAGTTTAGTTTCATCAATTACTCCCCTACCTTCTTCGTTAATTTACCAGTTATTGCAGATTTTTCCAACACCCAAGACATAAAACTTCATGATGCTAACTCTTCAATTTATTTATTGATCATATATGGTTCTATAAATTCCAACAAAATCGCCTCATAGCTTCCAAAGTTAAATGCTTTGACCCCTTTTTTTCTCGAAATACAAAATTGCAAATTAGCGCAAGAAACACTAACAATCCTTGTTGGATATCTTGGCTAACAAACCATGAAAAGAGCAAGAGATTCACACCCACCCCCCAAACCCCCCCCCCCCCCCCCCCCCAAAAAAAAAGAAAAGAAAGAGAAGAAGAAGATAGAATCACACCTTAATATAAATGGAAATCAAGTTCAATATGAAACTCTAAACGCTTGAGTAGCTGATGTTATATGATTTAAAGAACAAAAGAGAGTTCTTTGTAAGTTTTATTATTCTTGTTTAATTTATATAAACTGCTTGCTGATATAATTTGTTTTGCTAGCTTGAAGATATTTTCTCTCATGCACCTTACAACTAATGAAATTTTTACATGTTCACACATAAGACATGAATCTTCTTAAACAAAGATAACATTCATCCATAACTGGTTCCATAACTGTGTAAAATCTGCACAATTAACCCCCACTTCTGCAGCTTACTACTTGCGATTGCCCAAATATTGATGGCAGCTATACATGTCCATTGCATATTAGTATAGCTGTCTCTTCGCATTAACTAGAACTTTGATCCTTGATTCAAGTTCTTCACTTCTTCTATGGTTATGGTTAGTGCTTCTTCATTCTATTAGGGTCAGCATACTACAATTTGATGATGATGATGATTTTCTTGGAGTTCATTATTGGCTACTTTTTTGGTAATATTTCTCTCAAAGTTATTGGGATCCAAATATTTTTTGTGATATTGTAGGATGGATCAGGTGACAAGGATGGATTAGGTGACTATATATATATTATGGGAGAATTAAGCACAACTAATAATGGATGATAGTGGGTGAGAGTGAATGAGTATTGCATTCATTTGAATAATGACGTTTGATTTGATTTGGTTGGGTGTAAGAGAAATAGAGTAATAGGGATCTTATCACTGCCTCTCATACCTTTCTGAATGTTTGGATTATTAAAAAATTTTCAATTTTGTTTTCTCTTCTTGTGTTTCCTAGAGAATTTAGTAGAGCCCATGTTAAAGAAAATGCAACTTATTATTCTTGTTTTGGTCCTGAGCTCAAATTCAATTATATTTTGAGATCTTAACTCTATGTTTTGTTTCAAATGATTTAGGTATTTTTTGGGGATTGATTAGGGAAATGAGCAAAGAACATCCACCTGGTTTGCTAGTATTTTTTCATTATAGACTGTTGAGGTATACACAATCTCTCTCTTTGGTTGAGATTATTTTGGTCTTCTGCTTTCAAGTAGATCTTGTTTAATTTTTATGAGTTTCCCAGGTGATACAGAACTATGATTTTTGAGATTCTTGTTTGGTTGCTGGTACTTGGTAAATTGATTCTACTTGCATGATTGCTCTGGATTTGGACAGTAATTGATTGTCAAAATTCTAGTTTAATTTTATTTTATGCTTTGGTTGATTGTATGATTGGGATTTTGGGTATTGGTTGAAAAATCTAAATGATGTTATTCGTTATGTGGAATGGAGCAAGTTTAGTCATACACTACCAATTTTGATTGATGCTCGTAATGTCATAAAGTATTATTCAACGAGTCTAATAATAGAAAGAATGTTGTGTTGATCTTGCTTAAAATAACAAGAATAACCCCAATACTATTTTTGGTCCCTGAATGCCGGGATCATTAAACTGTTTCATTATACCAGTTAGTCCAATCATCCAAAAATGTGGTAATCCAGAGAAAAATTGATGACTGAAATTAGCCATGTCCCGCACAATTTGATGGACTGGTAGAATGATTTGGAAGTTTGGATTATATTTCTTACAATAGAGACAATTCCAAATGAAATTGCTAGCTAGTTTTTTTTTAAGGAAAAATTAGAAATTTTCCTGATAAAGGATGGTTTAGCTATATTTCTATGTCTATAATTACATGCAAGCATGGGATTTGGTTAAGGCTCTTAGGGTACCCTACAGCAATATGTGCTTTTCAGTTAGGCATGTCATGTCGATTGACACATGACACTTTATTTCATTGTCTTCTTGCTTGTCAAAGTTTGCTAAAACTTAAAGAGCTAAAACTAAAAGTACTCAATGCAGGCAGTGAAAGATATGAAAATTCAAAGCTCATTATAAATGGTTTAATTATTTGCATTTTCAATTTTCAAGTTCGATCATGCATATATATATAGTTAGTGATGAAGGGTTAATTATAAGTCAAATCTATCGTTGTAACATTTATATGCAGATATTTTTCCTTGAACTACAAATATATATGGCTTATATAGAGGACGGTTTAAGTTTGTTCAATGTTGTCATAACAGTGATCTAATACAGCCTATCTAAACCCCAAGAGTACTTTTTGATCTAAAGAGATACACATCATCTTAGTACTAGCACTTCTACTTGGATATATATAATCAATATCTGTTCTCCTACCATTTTACAAAGTTACAATAGTTAGTGCCCACACTTTAAAATTCTTGAAATCGACAGTACTGTTGCATTTCAAGTGTCTATATGTTACTGATTGCAGTTTTGCTCGTAGGTATACTGCATGTAATTGCTTGTACAACAATTAGTTTCAGATGCACTTATATATATACTGCATGTATACCACAAGTAAAATATACAGAACAAAATAATTCTTTCAAACATCTTTACAGTTTATTTCTTTACAAGCAACTTTGCTAAAAGTGCTAGTGTCCTTATGAAGAGTGTTTTGCTTAAATGACTATAAGATAATTCCTTTTTTAGACTGACTTTATGTTTGCCATTTTGGCAATTGGCGATGATGAAGGAACATTAAAGTTAGTCTTCAAATTTGAGTATTATTTTCTTGTTCATGCCAATGTATGCTCTATTAAATTAATCGGTTTATGTAACGGCTCTCTTTATTTATCATTGACAGATTGGAGTTGGAGAGATCGAAATATCAAAAATGCTGAACAATGAGCCCCCCCCCCCCCCCCCCCCAAAACATGATGCAAATGTGTTGAAGCTGTTCTACCCAAGCCACAATGCCTAAGTGCACATTGTTATAGATGACATGATATAATTTTTAAATATAGAGGAGCAAGACAGTTGAACAATTTGAATGATGTGGACATTTTCAATTAATGTTTAGAAGCAAGAAATGTGTTCTATATATTTAGTAGTTTGTAAGTTGTAGGTTTTGGGTTCAAATTGGTCCACCCCAATGTATATAGCCCATAACTACATTAATGTGAATTTTCCACTGGGTTTGGATGAATGAATGTGTTTGATTTATTATATGAGTTGAAAATGGTGCTCAAAGATTTGATTTATAAAGAAAGTTCTTGGACTTTTCTTTCTTTCTTTCTTTTTTTTTTTTTTTTTTTTTTTTTTTTTTTTTATGTTTCTTATTTCTAAATTGGGTGTTGGATAAACACTAGAAGTGTTATATAGCAATGGAATAGAAAGAATTATAGGTTTATGTGTGATCGTTTTATGTAGGTGAAAAACTTGTGGTGATCATTATAATGTGGATTATGATTTAAAAGTGTTCCACAATGAATGATGAATTAATCTTATTTTAAATGACTTAAATTAAGTGCAGTTTAAGGTATTAAAAAAAGTTAAATTATCATTTCAGGCTAATCACTAAATTGCTTAAATAATTATTTAGTGACTAACATGAACAAGATAAAAAAATTATTAATAAGATAAATAATATATTTTAGATCAAGTATGAAAATGACACACTTAGATATATAACCAACGTCTTTGGCATGAGGGGGGAAAAAAATGCTGGAAATAACCATGATTTTTTTGCAGCGATTTTGTGGTTATTGCGATGATACAAATTGCTGCAATTAAATTTTAGCAACAATTTTTCCTTAAATGGATGACCCCATTTGTAGTAGTTTGTGATTATTTGTAGCGCTTTTGGTTATATTTGCAGCATCACGGTTATGATGGAAAAGCCCTTTTGCAACAATTATCTCATATTCACTGGAATAACCTCCGATCTATTGCAACGATTGATATAGTATTTGCGACGATATAAAACGCTGCAATTGAGATTTCTCAACGATTTATCTTTAAAGGCATGAGGACATTTACAGCCATGTTTGGACTATTAGCAAGGAAAAAATCGCTGGTAAAGTATTTTTAGCAATGAATATTTTTTTTAATCACTGCTTTAAGCAAAAAAGACGCGATAATTTGGTGAACGTGCAATGAAGTTAAAATTGCTGGAAATAGTCATATCCAGCGAGTTTGAGAGGTTTTTGCGACGATTTTGAGTTTTGGAAAAAGCCTAATTTCTTGTTAGCTAAATTTTAGCTAAAGTTGGACTTTACCTATGCCAGTGAGTGTGCTCTCAAAGGCCTAGGATTATTAATCTGTTGCTTTAGATGTTGTGGATACATACGCATGGGAGGAACAAAACCTTCGATTGTAATTGTGGAGATCGACATGTTCATGTCGTTACTTTTTTGGGAAGCCTGATAAATAATTAACTGAGCAATCTGAAAATTGGGGGAACCATGCACATGAGTTTGACAAGGAGGAGGGTGAGAGAGACGAATTAGCTATAATCTTATAAGTTTGAGGAAGATGATCAAGAATTATGGATGATGATTAGTTTGTAGGTTGATCAAGCATTGTTTAGATGGTAAAATATTGTTCAGATTGCAAATGTAAAGACCAAATTGACACCCGCATGTTGAAATTCAAAGATGACATTTAGAGATTAAAAAAAAGAAATCCCACGTTTTAATATGGTTGATCAATTTTAACAACAAGATAAATTTTAAAATTTGAATTTTACAAATTAAATCTTACAATTTAAGTGTTGTGGATGATATTCTCGATACACTAATTTGAAAATAGAATAACTCTCTTCTATTTTTTATTTTTATTTTTTTGTTGTTACAAACTCTCACTTTGTTGGAGTATAGCATCCAAGATTGAACAAATGGAATTGAAGTCTAAAGCAGCACCTGTTAAAATGAAAGAAGAAGAAGAGTTAGTTAGTTAGTTAGTCATTTTACTTCTTTCTTGTACTTATATAAATATAGAGTTCTATTTGTAATTAATCAATTCAGTCAATACATAATACTTCTCTCAGTTTCTAAGTCTCTCTCTCTTCATCCTGAGTCCCATTTTCTCAATTTCATCTGAAACTTAACATGGTATCAGATTGAGAACAATTTTTGCTTCTGCAACCTTCACTTCCTGATATGATTACAGAGTTCTTTGCTCCGAAATCTTTGTAATCTCCAACACTTTTCTCTTGCATTTCTTGGAAATTTCCAGAAATGAGTTCTAATGATGATGTATCTATTCATTCTTCTCATCTTCGTCAAAATCCTTCGGACGATTCCTCTAGTCCATACTATTTGCATCCAAGTGATAATCCTGGTGCGTTGTTTGTTTTGGAAATCTTTGCTGGTGATAATTACATCGCGTGGAGTCGATTGATTACCATTGCATTAATTGTTAAGAATAAAGTTGCATTTATCGATGGATCAATTCTTGCTCCTCCTGCTGATCAATGTGTTCTTCACATTGCTTGGCTTCGAGCCAATAATCTGGTACTTTCTTGGCTCATGAATTCTATATCAAAAGAAATACGAAGTAGTCTACTTTATGTTGCCTTTGCTGTCGATTTATGGAATGAATTGAAGACCAGATATTTGAGAAGTGATGGTCCTAGAGTTTTTCATCTTGAAAAATCTCTAAGTTCCATTACTCAAGGTTCTTTAACGATTACTGAGTACTTTCGTTCGTTCAAGACACTATGGGATGAATATCTCAATTACAGACCATTTCCTACTTGTAGCTATGGGAAGATGGCTTCATGCACCTGCAATCTGTTTGATTTTTTGCTAATGAGACAACAGTTTGACTATGTTTTAAAGTTTTTAGTCGGTTTAAATGACTCTAATGCTTCAGTAAGAAGTCAATTACTTCTGTGTTCTCCATTGCCAAGCATGGCAAAGGTATTTTCCTTGCTAATTCAAGAAGAAAGTCAACGGCAATTGCATAACTCTATTGAGCATGAAACTCATGCTTTGTTGGTCAAGCAAATTAATCACCAGCCTAAATTCTCGAACGACAAGCCAAAGAGATCCTCTCTCTACTGTACTCACTGTGGGTACAATGGACACACTGTGGAGAAATGTTTCCAGTTGCATAGTTATCCCCCTGGTTGGATTGGACCCAAAGGAAAGCACCATTCACCTACTGCAAATGTAGCTATTTCCAACGAAGAGGTCTACATTTCCAACAGTAACGAGAACCAAAAGGTTTCTTTAACTCATGAGGAATTTACCAAACTTCTAGCACTTGCTAATTCGAATACTCCACCTACTCAAACAAATCCCACACCAGCTGTGAATCTTGCCACTTCTCATCTCTCTGGTAAATTTCTAAACTCTTCTTGTTTTTCTGTTTCTTCAATCCTAGAGCATGAAATTTCATGGATATGAGACATTGGTGCAACAAATCATATGATCTGTTCATCTCTTCTGTATTCTTTTACACCTAAGCCCATTAATACTCTCATTAACCTACCTAATGGCCAGTCAGTTTCTGCCAACTACATTGGTACCATTTGCCTCTCTGACAGATTATCTTTAAATAATGTGTTATGTGTTCCTAGCTTTTCCTTTAATTTGCTTTCTATTTCAAAATTAACCAAAGATACTAATATCTCTGTCTCTTTCTTTAACTCTTACTGCCTTTTACAGGACCAATCAGCAAAGAGGATGATTGGGATTGCTCATGAAAAACATGGACTCTACCACTTTAAACAAGTTACTACCTGCACCAAAAATAAGTTTCATTCTCTACCTTTTGCTTCAGCTATTACCCAACACCATTTAGATATCTGGTATAACAGATTAGGACATGTTTCTGCTTCCAGATTACCTTTTCTTAAACAATTAGAACCTTCCATATTCCTTGATTCAAATAATGTTTGTGATACATGTCATTTTGCAAAGCAAAGAAAGCTTTCTTTCCTTGTTTCTCAGACAAATTCAAATAATATGTTTGATTTGATACATTGTGACATATGGGGCCCTTTTGGTGTTGTCTCTTATTCTGGCTTCAGATTTTTCCTTACAATAATTGATGATTACACACATTGTGTTTGGGTATATATGCTGAAGGCAAAATCTGAAGTTTACTCCATCTTAAAAATGTTATGTAAAATGGTGGAAACACAATTTAGTGTTTTTGTCAAAATTCTCAGGTCAGACAATGGGTCTGAATTTCTTCTTTCTCAATTCTATCATGATAATGGCGTATTACACCAAAGGAGTTGTGTGGAAACTTCACAACAAAATGGTGTTGTAGAGAGGAAACATTAACACCTACTCAACATCGCTCGAGCTCTAATGTTTCAAGCAAACCTTCCTTTTACTTTTTGGAGTGATTGTGTGTTGACAGCAACACACATCATAAACAAAATACCTACTCCTCTTCTTAAAAATAAAACACCTTTTGAAATGCTCTTTCATAAAGCTCCTAATCTTTCTCATCTAAAAGTATTTGGATGTCTTTGCTTTGCATCAACACTTTTAAATCACAAGCATAAATTTGATTCAAGAGCTTTAAAGTGCTTTTTCTAAGGATATCCCCCTTGATATCAAAGGATACAAATTGCTAGATCTAAACACAAACAGAATATTCATTTCAAGAAATGTAATATTCTATGAAAGCCATTTTCCTTTTAAAGCCCTCCCCCTAATTCTGAAGCTAATTCTTTTTTATTTCCACCAAATACTCCTGCTTCAGAATTTTCTTTCCCTTTTCTTGAAACTCCCTCAAATCCATCTTCAAATGAATCAAATCCACCGATTGAACAAATGCCAAGCACTGAAACATAGATTGAACCAAATGGTCCAAATGCTATGCAAGAACCAAACTTTTCTTCCATTGAATGAACTGTCAATACTGAATCCTCTGGTGATCAACATCCTCAAAATGTTGATCATTCTCAGCAGCTCAGAAGATCCTCAAGAATGAAACAAGCACCTATATACTTGCAGGATTATTTTTGTGGTTCTGTCCAAAATGTTATACATGCAAATTCTTTATCTCCTCATGCTACTTGTTCTCCTAACAAAGGTATTTTCTACCCCATCTCTGACTTTATATCTACAAGTAGACTGTCTTCATCTCATAAAGGTTTTTTAGCATCAATTTCAGCCTCCCAATAACCCAAAACCTTTAAACAAGCTGTCCAAATACCTGAATGGCAAGTTGCTATGCAAAAAGAAATAAATGCCTTAGAGTTAAATAAGACTTGGGAACTTGTTGCTCTTCCTAAACACAAACAAACCATAGGCTACAAGTGGGTATTTCGAATTAAATATAGAGCAGATGGTACTATAGAGAGACACAAGGTTCGGTTGGTAGCTAAAGGCTACAATCAACAAGAGGGATTGGATTTTTTTGACACTTTTTCTCCAGTAGCAAAGGTTACTTCCATTCGGTTGATTCTAGCCATAGCTGCCATTAGAAATTGGCATATTTACCAACTAGATGTAAATAATGTTTTTTTACATGGTGACTTGCATGAGGAGGTTTATATGGAATTACCTCCTGGTATGGCTCAAAAGGGAGAAAATAAAGTTTGCAAACTTCTTAAGAGTCTTTATGGCTTAAAACAAGCTAGAAGACAATGGTTTGAAAAACTGTCAAGGGCCTTGCTTCAATATGGTTTTATCCAAGGTAATTCAAAGTCTTCTGTGTTCATCAAGAGGTCTGAATCATCTTTCATAGCTATACTAGTCTATGTGGATGATGTTCTATTGGCTAGTGATAGTTTGATTAAAATTCAACTGCTCAAAGATTTTTTACATAACAAGTTCACAATTAAAGACTTGGGAGAACTCAAATATTCCTCGGCTTGTAAGTGTCAAGGTCCAAAAATGGAATCTCAATATGCCAAAGGAAATATGCCCTTGATATACTTCATGATATTGGGGTACTTGATGCCAAGCCTGCTGCATTCCCCATGGAGTCCAACCTTAACCTCAAGCAGCCACTAGAGTTCTTAGATATATAGAGTTCTTAGATATATGAAGGGCTTTTCAGATAGTAACTGGGTAGGGTACATTGACACTCAAAAAAGTGTAACAAGATTTGCTATTTTTCTAGGCAACTCACTGGTTTCATGGAAAAGTAAGAAACAGGCAACAATAAGTAGGTCATCTGCAGAGGCAGAATATAGGGCCATTACATCCACAACATGTGAAATCCAATGGCTTCTTTATACCTTGCAAGATTTGGGCATTAATCACTCTCAATCAACAATGCTTTATACAGATAGCAAAGCAGCCTTATCCATAGCAACAAATCATGTTCAGCATGAGAGGACAAAACACATAGAAATAGACTGTCATCTTATCAGAGAAAAATTACGGCAAAAAGTCATCAAGTTATTTCACATTCCTTCAAGATTGCAGCTGGCCGATATATTGATAAAACCTCTTGGTTCTCTCCCATTTCATCATACTTTACACAAGATGAACATCATCAATACTATGTTCATTTTGAGAGGGGGGGGGGGGGGGGGTGTTGGAGTATAGCATCAAATTGAAAAATGGAATTGAAGTCTAAAGTAGCACGTGTTAAAATGAAAGAAGAAGAAGAGTTAGTTAGTTAGTTAGTCATTTTACTTCTTTCTTTTACTTATATAAATGCAGAGTTCTATTTGTAATTAATCATCAATTCAGTCAATACATAATACTTCTCTCAGTTTCTAAGTCTCTCTCTCTTCATCCCGAGTCCCATTTTCTCGATTTCATCTAAAACTTAACACACTTATCATTTTCACTATGATTTGCCAGAACCCCTGTGATTTTCTAAGAATTGCAGATATCACAGGCTGATTCTCACTCCGAATCACACCTATTCGGCCAACTCGTTAGCCGTTAAACATGGGATGGCTTCTTCTTTCTAATTTTGCCCAAGTATTTGAAAGAAAGGTTATATGACTATATATTTTTCAGGGCCCCGGCAGATTACGTGTGACACGAGCAAGTCAAAAGGCATCTCCGTTCCTCCCGGACTCGCTCATGACTCCCTGAGGACAGCTCAAGCTAATGTTTCATCAGTTCGATACGTGATTCTGACGTACTTTTCTCTTTTTGTCCATGTCTGAAGGCTGAAAGAAAGAATCTTGACTCATGATTATCCCAGCGAATCACTACTTGCTAGCCCTGCAAGTGCAACATTTTTGTGGCGATGCATTTTCAATGTTTCATCCTAGTTGATGAGTTTCTGACCCAAAACAGAGACTGTAATTATCAAGATGTAGGAAGAACAAAAAGGTACAGCTTGACATTGAGTTTGCTTCAAACTTCCAATTCTTGCGCAAGACCTAAGGCACCACATTGAGCAGATTACTTTCATAGTGATGCCATGTTCAATGGAATCATCAACTTGAAATTATCATCTTGGATTAGAAAGTAGGGCAAAATTTTAATTTTTAAGTCAGATGCAGTATAAATAATCAAACGTGTTAACGTTAATGGATACCGTAAGCCAAATTGTTTTTGTACCAAAGAGAGATTCATAACTAGAAAAAGAAATATGCTCCAAAACTAAAATATATTCAGGAATATTATGTGCACTATGCCAAATAGTAATGGGTTCGGAAGCTAGCGCAAGCTCGACCAGAAAAAAACAAGAGCCTGGCTGAGTACAGCACAGGTTCTGGGTCCCACACTTTGACTTGCATGGTTTTTGAAGGTGTCAAGGCAATATATTAATCAAAAGAGCCTCTTCACTTTCTGAATTTGTGCAATTTACTCCCCTGTTTATTTATATATTTATATTTCTTTTTCAAATGCAATTTATTGGTATTAAGGTAGCTGAATGCAGGATTTCTATTACAATTTTTGAAATCTAGAAATAAAAAGATTTTAAGCTTTAAACTTAGTGAAACTACAAAGAGAGAGAGAGAGAGAGAGAGAGAGAGAGAGAGAGAGAGAGAGAGATTTTTAGCTTAATTTCTAAAGCCGAAGGTACGTAATTGTTTCTTTTTAATCCTCGGTTGTATTAAACATTTGTCCTATCATGTGCATGTGGTTGTCACCCCTGCTTTTTCTGATTGCATGTCGTCCAACTTTTACAAGTTTTTCAATACCAATACTATCATGAAATCTTCGTAGCCTTTGATCAAGCAATAGAATAACGTCCGCGAATCAAAAGTATGCCATCATTTCTATGTATCAGAACACATCGTAAAAAGTAAGAAGAAACAAAAAGAACAAAAAAAAAAAAAAAAAACAGAGAAACAAGGCACGATGTAAAGCTTGAAAAACCATTGGAGGGATGAAAGTAAAGGTTTGTGACCCTAAAGAATACAAGGAAAACGAAAGGTTGGTTGGCAAAGCTACTATAATGATTCCTCTTCCCTAGTCTTAACGCTGCCAAAGATAGAAGAAAGACCACTTTGGTATCCTTGATATTTCGAGGATACGATTAGTGTGTTTTTCCCCATTTTCTTTATTTTTTTATGGACAAGGACTGGAATGACGAGCAAAAGTATTTGATGGGCAGCTCAGATCTCATTTTTCTATTTCCTTTTCCATTCCAGAGCTCGACATGTTTGTTAAACCGTTGATAAAACTTCCACTGCTAAATTAAATCCAGATGGTCCAGTTCTCTCTCCTTAATAAACAATACATGTCAACATACTGGTGTTCTGTTCACCTAGATTCCATGCCCTTTTGTGTCCCCTTTAAATGCCCCATTTTTCAGTATTTTTATAATTTATAGCTTCTCTCCCATGCTGCTGCATTAAGATCTGATTAACATGCATCATACTGAGCAGAATACTCAGTACTCCAGAGGATTCATATCCGTATGAGTAGAAATTGGAATGGAATTGAAATCCGGAATTTATATAACCTTCGATAGAACGATAGAAGAATAGAATTGTGGGCTGATCTCATTGGTGGCGTTTCACTGCCACTCTACCAATACCACTGCAAATTGATGTTATAAAAAGGAATTTGATGATACTTTGTACTTTGCTTTCTTTTGGGTGCGGAAAGAGAAGAAGGAACTCAATCCCCCTCCAAAAACGAAGCGGGTTTTAAGTAGCCGTTACAGACTCCCTTGGGAAAACACGCGGGCAAACATGTCTGCCAAACACTCCCTTTCCAATAACAACAGTCATTTTTTCCCGTCAACTCTCACTCTGTCACTGTGTGCTCTCTGTATAAAGCGACGTATTTTCTCTTTGGTTTTTAATGCTCTTACAACCTCCCTCGCTGCCCTGTTACCCACCACCATGAGTCGGTATTTAGACAAAAAGAAAAACGATAAAAAATTGTTTTAAGAAAGAGAAAAAAACTCGAGCAGTTCCTCTTTCTTTTTACTTTGCAATTTCATTAATTTTTGGTTATAAATGAACTGCAATGAAATAATTGTTCCCATTTAGACACACATATCGAGGCTCCTTCCGTGCAGTCTAACTGTAGCTGTTGCAGATTCCATCATCTCTCCCACTGCTTTTCACGTCTGGTTTTCCTTGGTAATACATCTTTTATCATCTTACCCTTCTTTGCAAAATCTCGGTACCATTACCGCCAAATGGAAGCGGATACGCTCATGTTCTTCAATTAATCCCTTTCAGTCTGTTCGAGTTGCGGATGATGGCTTCGATTTTATTATCCTCTCCCCTACTACATCTCTTGCGTGCTCTGCTTCACTGTCTTTCATGAAAACAGCCAGTCCTCTGTTTCGGTCTCTGAGCAGAGTGTGAAAGGAGGTCCTACGATTTCCTCTCATTTTTGTCATCTGGGTCTTTCCCTTTTCTCCGAGCTATGCTTTATCGTTAAGTGGGTTTCTCGCGGAAAAGGTTGCTCTGTTTTCCTCTAATCAAGACCACATGGTCAGGGTTCGTGGAAAATAAGGACTGTGATTTCGCATTAAGTTCTGTTGAAGTGAGTTTTTGGTGTTTTTGATATTTCACTTTGGAGGCTTACAAAGTAAGGTTTGTTACTTTGTTTAATGAGTGAGTTGTACAATCTCACCGGAAAGTTTGCTGCTTAGGTGTTTAAGTGGATTTTTTTTTCGAGTGTTTGTTTACCCGGAAAATATTATGGGTGTCTGAATTCTTAGTTTTGTACAAGGTCTGGTTCAAGTGGGATTTATATGATTGAGTGATTCACTGTGAAGGCTCTGGAAATGGGGTTTGTCAAATTTTCACCGAAAAGTTGAATCTTTTGTCTCGCTCTGATTTTATTGATGTGTGTTTTTGCTCTTCTTGGGAGGTTGTGTTTGGACTCTGAAAAATCGGATATATCTTTTTGACCTCGCCTCAACATTGTGGTGAAAATGGGTTGTACGAACTTCAAAACTAAGAAAAATGAAGCTCTCCGTCTTTGTACAGAACGGAGGAGACTCATCAAGCAAGCCATTGATTCAAGGTACTCTCTTGCAGCTGCTCATCTATCTTACCTCCAGTCCCTCAGAAAAATCGGCATTGCTCTTCGGCAGTATGCTGAGGCAGAGGTCTTGATAGAACCATCATTACTGACCTCGGATAAGACCCCATCGCATTCGTCTTACCCATCTCCTTCTCCATCACATGTTGCAGAAGTCTCGGACTCACCATTGCACAATGAGAGCCCAATTTCGCCACCTGTGGCGGCTTTAAGTTATATGAGGTCAAGGGGTAGTGCTGCTCTGACTTTTGTGGTCAATCCGAATGGTGGTGATGGTTATGTGGATGAGGAATCAATGGCATTTCCAATGCCACCACCCCCTCCACCTCCTCTGGAGTCAGGTTCTTGGGATTTCTTTGACCCCCCCCATTGATGATAGCGAGAGCTTTAGGTTTGTGGGCCAGAGTGGGTTGGATGTGGAGTTAGATGATATGAGTGGATGGAGACAGTTCAAAAGCACAGTTGATTTAGGTGGGACTGATGAACGTAACGAAGGAACGTTTAGGCCCAAATCAGAGCAAAATGTTGGTGAAATTCCTGGTAATATAGCTACTCGATATAATACAAATTGTGCATCAGTTGATCGTAATGCTCATTTAATTACTTCAAGAGGAGTTGAAGGTTCTCAACAAACGATTGATGGTAAAGTGAATCGGCTAGGATCGGGACCTAATAATGTTAATAGGTTGCCTGATTCTCCTGCTCTAGAAAAGTCCAGTTCAAAGAGGGAGAAAACAATGGCGGAGAAAGAATTATGTGCAGAAAGAGAGGACCCTTCAGAGTTCATTACTCACAGAGCTAAAGATTTTCTTTTGAGCATAAAGGATATAGAGCATCGTTTCTTCCGAGCTTCTGAATCCGGTAGGGAGGTCTCCAGGATGCTAGAGGCAAACAAAATCGGGGTTGGATATTCTGAGATGAAAGGTAGTCATTTGGGTTTTTGTTTTATTTTTTTTAATTAAGTGAATGGTAGTCATTTTATTTGAGGATTGTGTTTATCACTCGATCTACTGAATTGTTTTCTAATAATTTATCATTTAATGCAAATTCCCTTTATACTTATGCTGGCGTAAACTCAAATATTTACTTTTTGTTTACTTTATTTGTAAGTTATTTGTTATTGAATTTTTTCTGCTAGCTTCTAATAATAACTCAATTCTTGTAGGGAAATCATCTGCCTTGGCTTTGGGGGCTTTCCAGCTTGTTTGCTGCCATTGCAAACCTGCATTTGTTACCCTTGGTAATTTCTAGCTTTTCACGTAGCACCAACGATCGGTTACATTGAATCTTGGAAAAATCTGGTTGTAGTAGCCATATTTAAAAGATGTAGCAAGCTGTATCTAATAGAACAAAACAACGAGAGACTGCTTTAGTTAATATTATGTTTCAATAGATTTTTGCTTTGCTTAGGAATTTACGAGTTTCAATTAATAAGGCTATCATCTACATAATGTACAGCCAACTGATAGAACAACTTTTGTACAACTTTTGTCATCTACATCTCAGGCTATCATCTACATAGGCTATCATCTCAGGGTTAATGAAGTACAACTTTTGTCACGGGACACTTTCAACATTTCCTGCACACCCTTGCCTTAATATTGGTTTTCTGTTTTTGTGTAGAACCTTCACAAAATGTAACTAAGGTTATTACATGGAAGCGGACAACATCTTCAAGGTCATCCTCGTCTAGGAATCCTCTTGGAACAGCATCGAAAGAAGATACCGATGACAGCATAAGTGATTTTGGTGAAGAGTTCTGCATGATTGCAGGAAGACATTCATCTACTCTAGACCGACTGTATGCATGGGAGACAAAAATTTATGATGAAGTAAAGGTATGTAGTTGGAGCTAAAACATCTTCTCGATCTTTTAAGCATTGTATGGATAATGAGTCTCAACTCATCTCATCTAATCATTACAACTTTCCCAAACTTTCAAACAAAATATAATAAATGATTCAACCTTTTCAAATCCCAAAACAAATATAATAATTAATTTAACTTTTTCAACTCTTATCTCATATCAACTCATTATATGGGATCTGGTGTTATATATCATGCAGCGTTCACAATACTTAAACTAATCACAACCTCATGACTCAGGACATAAATATGCTCTTAATATGAATCGCGTCTGGGAACTCTATCAAACATAGCATCTTACTAGTCCTTTTAAAAGCAATTGGTTTTATGTTGATTTCTGATTTTAACTGCAATATGGTATCTTGTTTTGGTGTATATCTAGTATTTGCTTTGTGAAACGTGTACAAATTCTAGTGTATTATAGCATCCTAATTCTTGTAAGTTATGCTTTTATGTGCTGTAAATACAAGTCTGATAACCTGTTATATTTAAAAGATGCTTCATGGAATAATATTTCAAATAAATGATTGTTCTTTCACGATTCATGGTGCCGCCTTTTTTGCATGGACAAAAGAAGTTAAATGTACTTGTTTTTGGTTCTTTTTTTTTTTCTTTGATTTAAATGGGGTGTTTTTATTTTGAGTTTTTAAGGTTAATTTATGTCTTTTCAAGTGGAAAGGGGAGAGCATCGTGGTTTTTTGGTAGTTTGAGAGTATGATTGCCAAAATTGATAAGTTGGAGGGGGGATGATTGAACATTGGGTGGTCGATTGAGTGGGTTATGTGTATAAAACCCTTTAAAAATTCTGCCTATTGATTGGCCTCTTGTTCTAGGGAATGGAATGGGCAATGGGGGGATTTTTTTGACCTTAACATTACAAAGTTTACACGTCCAGAATCAAATTAACAGCACTTTCCTCCCCATCTTTTAATGTTTATATATTTGAGAGTGTATCTACTTGAAGAGTGCTCATCAGCTGGAGTTTAGAGATACCAAGAAACCATCGCTATCTAACTCAGCTGCTGGATGGCTATGTGACTTCTTGATTTGGGGTCTTTCTGAAAGCATTCTTTTCTAATGTGTCTGGACTCTGTTGTGAGCTGGCTGCAAGGTCAATGTATCAACAGATGCAGATGAGCGTATATGTTTTTTGTTTTTTTTTTTCTTTTTTCCTTTTTCTTTTTTTTTTTTTAATTTTTTATGCTGGGATTCTTGGCTTGGTACTTCTTTTTGTACCTTTTGTCCTTCTCCTTCCATAGTGGCTGCTGCATTTTGCCGAGAATGTGGTTTGGTGCTTCTGTTTGGGTTAGTTAGGTGTGGATCCTTTTTGGAAGTGTTTTTTTGGGTGGCATTCTTCTAGCTGTATTGAAACATTGACTGGAAATTATATGCTCTTACCTGGTCTTTCTCTTAGCTGTCTAAATGGAGTGGGTTGTATTCATAAACCTGTGTTTTGGTTCTAGTTGTGATGTACATCTCCCTGCATTTGCTGATACTGTAGACCTTGCTGTCAAATTTTTTCAAATTTTTGTGTCTCATATTGATTCTCCTGTATATTTTGATCATTGCAAATCATACTGACCCCCTTTAAACTTAGCCGGCATATAAAGTTGCAACTCCTTGTTCACTGTAATTTTCACCTTTTGATTCTTGGTAGGCCAGTGAATCTATCAGGAAGGAGTACGAGCGTTGGTGTAACCAGCTTAGGCAGCAATTTGCAAAGGATTGTAGCACTTCAGTGATTGACAAAACCCGGACAGTTGTAAAGGATCTTCACTCACAACTAAGAGTGGCAATTCATTCTGTTGATTTAATATCTAAGCGAATTGAGAAAATCAGTGCTGAAGAGTTACAACCCCAATTGGTAGAGTTGATCCGGGGGTAAATACTCTTTTTTCCCCTACCTTTCATTTATTTCCTAGAAATTGTATATTGAACCTTGTGCCATTGTTTTGATGTTCTTAAACTGTGAGGATCTGAATCTGGATTGATTATATATTACCTTTGAGCCTATGTAGATTGACTAGAATGTGGAAAGCCATGCTTGAATGCCATCATGCACAGTACATTACCATCTCATTGGCATACCATTCAAGGACTTCAGCAAGAACTCCCCAAGGAACTACCCACGGGCAGATGATATCTCAACTCCAATATGAGACTGAATGCTTTGGCTTAAGTTTTGCTAATTGGATCAACAGTCTCACATCATATGTGGAAGCTATAAATGGTTGGCTGCAAAACTGCATCCTACAACCCCGAGAACCTTCCAAGAGCAGAAGGCCATTATCCCCTCGTCGAGTTCTGTTCCCACCCATATTTGTTCTATGCCGGGATTGGTCGGCTGGGCTTAAAGATTTGCCATCTGATGAACTTAGTAATGCCATCAAATCATTTTCATTGGATGTGTGCCAGTTGATCACCGCACATGCTGAACAACTGCAGAAGAAACAGAAGCCAGCTGATCCAGAAAATGGAGAAGCAGAAAGTAAAGAGAACGAGGACGATGATGCTTCTTCCAACTTGTTCTGCATACAAACAAGTTCGACAAAGATTCTTGACCGGCTGAAAAAATTTTCGGAGGCTTCATTGAAAATGTATGAAGGTATCAGACAGCAAAATGAAGAAGCCCGAATTAGTTACTTGAAATGTGGACCGACTAGAGCATAAAGTTTATGTGATTATCAGAGTTACTTGTAAATTTCATGAAGTTGCAAAAAGCAATTGGAACAGATACTTTGGGGGCAGTGGTGTGAGAATGCTAGTTTGGCTAGATTTTGAGAAGCTCAAACCCAAATTACCAGGGTTCAGATCTCTTACTTCCACGGAGTTTATTCCACCGGGTTGTAGAATAAAATTTGCTTCTTGGAAGTTACATGCGTGTTGCTTCAATATTTTGACTGGCTGGTGTGTGTGCGAATAATAAATATGTTTTTGAGATTTTATATAATCCAATCATTACGTTAGCCATATTTTAGTTGGAGAGTCACTTTAATCTCTATTGGACAGGCCCAATGGTACATAGTAAGAGGATGGGCCCGGCGGGTTAGAAACCTGCAAGTACACTGTATACTCGTTATCATGGGATCATCCCGCCTTCAACAGGATTATTATGGTAACTAATACTGTTAGAAGATAATTATCCCTCAGGAAATGACGAAATATTGGAGATATTTATCTTGGATATGTCAACCATTTTCTTTTATAATCATATTTCGAGAATCTGGCAATCAAAATCCTAAGATTTAGAGAGAATAAATTGTCTTTATCAGCAGTACTCCATCCCTATGTAAAAGGACCATCACTAGCAGCCTGAGGTAACATATCCAAATTCCTTATTGCCAAGCAATACACCTATATCTCTAATTTAAGCATCGGATGTGTACCAGGCACATTAGTCCACCCTTTCTCCTAGTTGCAGGTTAGCATTCGAGATCAGTTGGTTGTGAAACACGTCTGAAATAGTGGCACAATCTATGAGATTTGCAATGTCCTTAGAACTACACGACCCTTGCCCACCAGTGTGAAGTCCTCAAACTCGTTGTGGATGAACAATAGGGTGTGCAAGTCCTCATATTGTACAACCCTTGCCCACCAATATCGAGTCCTCATACTCGTTATGGATGAACAATAGGATGCACAAGTCCTCAGAGTGCACGACTCTCAACCACTAATGTCGAGTCTTCAGACTCATTGTGTATAAATAATAGGGTGTGCAGGCCCTTAGATTGCACGACCCTTGACCACTAATGTCAAGTCCTCAGACTCGTTGTGGAAGGATAATAGGGCGTGCAAGCCCTTAGATTGCAGGACCCTTGACCATGAATTAACTCGTTAGACTTGCAGTGGATGGATTATAGGTCTCACCCACTAATGTTGAGTCCTCAAACTCACTGTGGATGAACAAACAATAGGGTGAGCAAGTTCTCAAACTGCACAATCCTCGACCACTAATGTTGAGTCCTTAAACTCGTTGTGGATGGATAATAGGACATGCAACTCCTCAGACTGTGCAACCCTTATCGTAACAGCACCTAGAAACATGTTAACAATGTCAAGTGGCTGAAACACAGAGCATACAAAACAAAATGACAAGAGGAAATTGTTGCAATTAATTAACATAAGAAAAAGTGTCCATTCAGTCAAAGCATCAGTCCTATTCAAAGCTAGCTAGCACAACTTAGGGAAAAAAAAAACTACAAACAAAAATGATCACAATCAAAAGGAAAGGCGCCTAGCTCAAGTGGGAGGAGCTGAAGGTGCTGGAAGGGTTAGGGCCGGGAATGCATCAGGCATTGTGTCCCGCCCAAGAGATTCAACATATAGGCAAGAGGCTCAATCAGGCTTGAAAGGCTCGAGGATCAGCTTCCTCAAGTTGGTCTAGGGGTTCTTTAGTAAGAAGGCCCTCAACCTTTCCAAGCTGATGCTATAACCGGAGCCAAAGGCCCTGTTGCGCACCAACTTGGTCGCTAAGAGTTAAGGGGAAAGGCAAGCTACCTCCTCACCAAAAGTGGCCAGCTCGAACTCTTTGGTACGATTATCACGAGCTTTTGCCCTCCTAATGATTCGAAGCATGGAGTCCATTAGTTTTCTCTACCTCTTGTCCATCTTGTCGCGGTCTCTTTTCTTCACCCGCATGCCAGTTGGACAACTCCCCCAACTCTCCCCTCTTTTGATCTAGGTCAAGCGTTAGGCATTGATGCACCTCAACAGCATTCGCCGCAACATTGGCCAGCTTACTACAAGGCTTCCTCACCTCCTCTAACTCCCTCCCGAGGCGGGACAGTTGTTCCCACTTTGAATCCCACTCGTCCTGGAGCACCCTTAGCTCGAAATGAGTACACGTAGCTTTCCTCCTTGCCCGATCAAGCTCTTCGCCAAGGATGGTTGCATCTTCATGTAGACTAGCCATGTCAATTTCTAGCGACCAGATGTATCCCTCGGTTTGGTCCAGGACTACATCCAGTTTAGCCTTCTCGATCTCCAAGTGTGCGACCTCCTTCCTAGCCACGAAGGTGAGCATGAGCCTAGCCTTGACTTCATCTTCCAGGTTAAACTATTCATCAATGATCTAGATTGCCAATTGGTCCACACCCTGCCAAAGCAACATACATGTAGGGATCCAAGCATAAAAAGAAAAACAAGGGCCAAGCTTGACAAATGACTTAATCGAGGAAAGGAAGTCTTTTACCTAGGATGCCAAGGCATGAACGAAGTTGTCTCTCTTAGTGGACCCTGCCATGTTTAGGGCCCAAGAAGGACCAGTGTCCTTCTCACCTCAAGAAGAGGCCTCGGGCTACGAAAAGACCCTAGGATGTAAGGGTTGGGATCGCCCTTGAGGGTCCTCACCCTTGCCTTAACAGTAGGCGAAGATTAACCTACTGCAGTGGAGTCAATAAGAGGCGACTACGCCACATGTTGCCCCTCAGCACGATGGGAATCCACCACATCACCCCCAACCCAAATAGAGAAGGATGAGACCCCCTCATTAGCAGGGGGTGAAGAAGGTCCCTTCTCATCCCGCAAAAAGGCAGTAAAGGGGAAGGGGGAATCTAAACCCTTCCCATGCTCAATTCCTAGTTGTGGGGAACCATTGGGTTTCACCACTAGAAATGGTCGTGGGAAGGGAGCCTGGAGTAGGCCCCCGTCCCCTGCCTCTTGTTGAGAGCCAAGATCCACTTAAGGGTTACCAGTAGGGACTTTGGTCTAGACTCCTGAAGTAGAGGTTGTGTCTCGGTGGCTAGCAGTATAATCTAAGAGGTGACAAGTAAAAGTGAAGTCAATGTCCGCATCCTTTTCATCGAACAAATCCAGGTTGACTGGCGGGGTTGATGATAGAGTGAAGTTAGGGGAATGAGTGGAGTCGAGTCGAGTCCTCATGAAGGGAACTCGAAGTTGAGGGCAGTGGCTAGATTCGAGAGGGCCTACCCTATCAAATCGCCCAGACCATCAGAGTCTAGGGAACCGTCTTGGATAGGAGACTTGTGAGGCAGAGACTCAGTCCCCCTCGACCTCACAATGAGACTGTTTCCCTTCCTCCAATAGGGTTGCGGTGGGCCTCTTCTTGTCTTGGGAAGCCTCAGGTTCCATCGGAAAGCGGCAACTACTGATGCTAGATTAGTCAGGCATCACCAAGAACCTGTCAATGTGGGCCCTTATCAGTAGAACCTTCATCCAAAAAGACTCCTAGTTGTGCTCGACCTAGGAGTAGACTCTCTCTGCACGAGCCTGCTCCCGTTGAGAGAGGGTAACAACTATGGTTTTGTCATCGAGGACTTTTCCCCCAAATGGCGCAAACAGATAATTTAGCCTTTTTGGCCTCCCTACTGGGCATTCGAGTGGCGGCCCTCAAATTGAGCAAGGCAATATCAAGGGCGGGAGCGATACTGCAAATGTTGCCTTCCAACACCCTGACCGTGTGGGTAGCTAAGAACTCACGGGAAATCAAGTTGGGATACACCTCTCCAGTGGGTTCCAGACATGCTCCACACAACACAACAACACATGAGGATTCTCCAGGCGTTAGAGTGAAGTTGGTCAGGTGCCAGCTTTAAATAATCGAGAATGACTCGCATCGAATGACAAAAAGGAAGCCACAACCCCATGAGAAACGAAACAAGACCATGGCACCCACCTTCTCAGTGAAACCCTCAATGTTGATGGCCCCCTGAGGAGGAACCTCAAGAATCAAAGAGTTTGGGATTTCATACGAATCCCTCAACTTTCGAAGGTCAACCTTAGTCAAGATTAGCTACCAGTTGTAGCCTTCATAATAGGGCACGTCACGAGCAGAGGAGGACTCTGGAGAAGGAGATCCACAAGAAGAAGGGAGAGAAGTACTTTGTCGAGCCATGGAGACAAACAAAGAATTTTGGAGAAAAGAAAATGGGTTTGGACAAAAAGCACAGGCAATAAAGAAGATGAATACGCGAGAGTGAAAGAGGTAATGGGGAAGAAGATGGGGTTACTTATAATCAGGGGAGCGACAGTTGAAATGCCTAAGGAAGAATACGAGCAATCTAACAGCACAATTGTTGCATGCAAATCCCGCGATATGTTGATGTGACTAAGTGTAGACGCAGGCCCGTTGCAACTCCCTCTGGCACGAAAGCATGAATGATCAATCAGAATTAATGACACAATAGTCAAGAACTATTCATAATCTTTAAACTCCCACCAAGCCGACGTGGCAAGAATTTATGGGGTAACTGGAGAGTCATTTAATCTCTATTGGTACAGAGTAAGAGGTTCGTGTAATGGGTTCGATAGGTTAGAAACCTGTAGGTACACCGTACACTTGTTACTAAGGGATCATACTGCTCCTAACAGGATTCTTATTGTAACTAATACTGATAGAAGATATTTACCCTAAGGAAACGATAATATATTCGAGATATTTGTCCTCAATATGTCAACCATTTCCTTCTACAATCATATTTGAAGAATCTAACAATCGAGACCCCGAGATTTGGGGAAAGAATAAAATGTCCTTATCAGTAGCACTCCACCCCTATGTAAAGGACCAATGCCAACAGCCCGAGGTTAGGGGTGTCAAATCGTATTAATGGGTCGTGTTCGTGTCATGTCAAAGTATGTATATTATACTATATAACTCAACACTAACCCGACTCGTTAAGCTTATCGTGTCCAAATCTCAAACCCTAATACGACCCATGAACATAACGGGTCGTGTCGTGTCAACCCGTTTTGATCCATTAGTAAATATTACGAAATAGGTTAACACAACACAATACGACCCGTTTCAAACTGTTTATGTAAATTGATTGAATAGATCCGAAATTAATCAGTTTGACCTGATTAAATTTAGTATAATTTTATATAAATTTTAAAATCACAATATTTATAAAAATTATAAAGCTAACTACAAGTCTAAAATTAAAATTCAAATAATAAAAATATCGAAATTAAAATTCTAACAATTTTACTTTTAAGTATAAGGGTATAATTATAACTTTAACTTTCTTAACGTATCATAACGAGTTATAACGTATCATAACGGGTTGACCCGTTATCAAACCATTAAGCAATCGTGTCTTAACTGATCAACCTGTTTTGACCTGAACCCGTTAAGACTAAACCCTAACTTGCTATTATCGTGTCGTGTTCGTATTTGGTTAACGGGTCATGTAACATATTGCCACCCCTACCCAAGGTAACATATCTAGACCCCTTATTGCCAAGCAATACACTCGGATATCTAAGTTAGGCATCGGTGGTGTACCAAGTACACCGAGTCACCCTATTTCCTTAGATTATTGGTCGAGATCACTTGACAATAACATACATCAGAAACATGAGTAAAATATCATCAAAAGTATTTAGTCTAGCCAAGTGATGAAATTAACATTAGAAATGTTTGCTTCACGAAAAGATTTGGTAAAAGTAAAATTAGAAATTGGTGATATATAATTTATGAACTTTACTTTTTTGGATTTCTTTATAAATCTAATGCATACCTTTTAGGGTCCCACGTTCTTCGGTTTATTTGCAAGCCGATGGTGGGATTCTGGTCCAAAAGAAAATAGATATCACAAAAAAGTGTCCAAGAAAAAAAAAGGGTCCAAAAGAAGATCCTTAAAAAAAGAGTAATGCTATATGCGTGAAGTGTGTAAGTTTCATATGGATTGTGAATCACTTAATATCATTTCTCAAAGATAAAAACTATAGCTAGATCATGGCGAGACATTGAAGTAGCTCGGCGTTCCAATATTTAATTGGGTTGTGCTACTGTGCTGCTTCCCTATTATCACTGCAGATGACTGCCTGACGTGACATGCTACGTGGCATATTTAATTATTAAAAAAAAACAATGAACAAAAAGGGGCTGGAATCCCGTTCAAAACTTCAAACACATTCAAAAAATTCGAATTCACCCTCTCATCACCCTCGTCACCGTCCATCGCTATCCCCATGGCCATCCTATCCCTGAACACTATCATGAGTCCTTCCGTCGCCGAACATCAGAACCATCCTGCAGCACACTATCGTCTTCCACAAGTGCCTTCCGTCATAGCGGCAAAGCTTCTGCCCTCCTCCAGTGCCTTCTGTCACCAAACATTGGCTCCCTCTTTATTGTTTCTTTATTTCTGGTAACCTCCACCAACTTCTCCCATTCGATGCGTTATTTCTTCTCTCCACAGGTAGATGTGAGGGTTTTTTGTTTTTTGTTTTTGTTTTTCTCTCTCAAAGCTTTTCCTTTTTAGGTCTTGAATTGCATCGATGGGTGCCATTACTACTCACTAATTAACATCTATAAGAGATTGGTAATGTTAGAAAAACGTTCTTTTTTTCTCTGCTAAATCTAGTAAGTCGATCATCCTTAAGATGCCCTTTTTTTTTTGTTTAATTCCATCTTTGATATCATTCAATTCAGCATGTCACTTTGACATCTACTTTTATTTGTTTCTCCATTGAAATTATTGACCAAATAGTTTTTAAAGAATTTTTATGACCGCTAGTTGTGTATATCTTCACACTTTCGGAACCAAAATAAGCAGATTATGATGGCCAAAAAGAAAACCTAGAGGATATCCACAAGACCAAGATTTTTCCGAAAACTAGAACTCCTAAGCAGTTTCTTGTACATTAGAAACACAATCGCAAAGATCCCTTCTTGTTGAATAAGTTTTGCCCCTTCTATCGAGTTGATGCTCACTGATGTAAAGAGCAAGCTCTTGTTATTTTATTTCCTTATTCTAATTTGACTTCTATATTTTTTCTTTGGTAGGACCTTAACAATGTTATATTAATGAATGCCATCAAACCTAAGTCATTGCTTTGCATATATTTTTAACACGGCAACAAAGAACACATAAAAATTCTTGTTCAGAAATTTCCTATATAGCCCAAGTCAAGACTCTGGTTTAATTGTATTGCAGTTTTTTTCTCTCCTAAAAATCAGATTAGGGGGAACCTTACAAGACAAAGTCATATATGAATTAGAAGGCAATCCTCCACAATGCAGATCATTTGTAAAAAACAACTCTGAGTTGCTAGGTTTCCTGTATGTGCTCATGTTTTACAGAACACATTCATTCTTACAAATTTGGTCATATCAAAATATTGGGAAACATGCTTAAGGTTTTGCAGTGGGAATACTGAATATATCTATGAATATATATATATATATATAAGTGGGTGTATGTATAGAGAACTTTTAAATGGGAAAGAAGCTTCTCAAAAAGTCACCATTGAAGTGGGCTCGTACAATGATCATGTCAATGGCTCTGGCAGCCATAAAACACCCTCAAATTATGTTTCTAATGTTTCTGCTAGCTGCAAAATTTGGTACCATGACTGATTGTAATGATATTGAAAATTTAATCAAACTACATATTTAGTTTAGTCTTATTATGCATATTTTGCTGAACTAGATTTTATTTCAAGATATAATTAACTTTTCTCAGTTGAATCTATTTTCCTTTGTAGCCTCGAAACATGAGACATCTAAATCATACAACTAAATAGAATAGTTAAAAGAAAATTTGTGAACAATGATTGGATTGATGATATGTTAGAATCTTAGGTCTCGAACAACAATGTCAATGATTTTCATTGTTCGACCTTTTATTCTCAAGATGTTATTTCATATTCTCTATTTGTTGCATAGAAAATAGAGACAAGGCTTTTATTTTAGCAAGATAAGAGCTCAAAACCAAGACCCCCTTAAAACCTGACCAAGACCCACATACATTACTCAATGGAAGTCTTTCATATATATACTCTATATACTCTTTGCAGTTTACACCCTACCAGAAGTATTTATCAACTTTTATTTAATTATTTTATTTTAACTTGTTTTATTTTGTTTAATTTTTATTGTTCTCTTTTGATATGAACATCAATGTCTAAGTCACATAGTGGAAATAGCTCCAACTCTGGAAAGTCAATAGTTGAGTACCCAATTTGTTACTATGGAATTCTTGTTAAAGAACTACACATACAAAGGAAAATGAGGGACGACGATTTTTTGGATGGTGAAATTTTCTCTGCTTATCCCTCATATCTCATTCTTGTTGATAGTCTTGTTTGTCAAAATTTAAGAGTGAATTGATTTTTGCAATTTGGGAAGTCTTGTGGATACTTCTGTTGGCATGATCCTGAAATACCATCATATTGCCAAAAGACTATCAAACGATTACAGCACTCAACTGATAAATTAAAAGTTGAAATTGAAAAGATCCAAGCATCAATGGATTTCCAAACCCTGATTCATCGACTAGAAATAGAGGCCGAGAGGTGCAAAAGGCAACTCAAGAAGGCTGCCTATGTTCTAACAATTTCATTGTCGTGGTTTTTCTTTAATGGGTTACTTATATCTAGTTGTGGTTGGTTCAAAGGAAAATGTTAAAGTCGTAATAGAAGGCAGCAACTTTTATAGTCTATTTGTATGTGGAAGCTCTTTGTATTTTGTGGAAACTCTTTGTATTTATTGAGACTTTCAATACAAAGCTTGTATTTTAAGTGTGTTTTTAGTAAAAGAGAAAGCATTTTTAGTAAAAGAGAAAGCTTGTATTTTGTGGAAACTCTTTGTATTTGTTGAGACTTCATTAATCTAGAATGAAAATTCATTGTCGACAGTTTTGAGATAGGATGAGTTTATTAGGCTAGTGGTGAAAAAAGAAAAACAGGGGTAGCAGTTTTTAGCAAAATACTTGCTCTATATCTATACACAGATAGACATTATTAACAAGGTTTCGAAGGTGACATCGCAGCTGGATATTCATCAACATCTGTGCTGCAAAATCAGTTAAAAATCTATCGCATTCACTCAAAAATGTGCAAGTTCACTAAAAAATCTACTCATTCTACACATGCATTACAAAACTATGGACTTCATCCTCACTTCAATCTCAAAAGCACATCCTAAATACAACATTCTCATACTATGGACTTCAAAGAACATCTAAGATAGGAACATTAAAAAAAAAAAAAAAAGGCACTTCATTTACAATAAAACACCCAACAATAAGTGTTCAAAATACTTTCTACACAAAAAGCACCTATACTATACAACACCTTCATATATAGAACACTATCATGGCTGCTACCATCTAGGCTGATATAGATCATCTTGATATGAGAGATTCAATCATACAGGTTGCGCTTGTACTGGAGGTAGAGGAGTAGTCGAGGGAGCAGGAAAAATATTGCAGCGCATGTGTCCAAACTTGGCTTCCTTGAGCATGTAGCTAGGATACCTAAGAAAATGATCAAATTTCATTTTTGGGTTCTATACATAAACAAAAGAAAAGAATAGGAATAAACATTTGAACACTTGACTCTTTAAGTGTATCAGGGTTTGTGTGGCCTCATGTTGTGTGCCGCTCACACTACAATTTGGTCTATCTTCTCTTGAAAAGTGACTACTCCTCTATGCATATCAACAAATATCGAAAATTTCATCTTAATATGTAATCTGAGATAAAATTTTACCATCTAGACGCACAAGCTGGACCTTTCATCTCTAGCAATTTTGTTAAACTAAATACTATCTAGACGCACAAGCTGGACCTTCTTTTACTTCGTGGTCTCCCTTTACTTCGAACTACCAATTGACTAAGAATTTTGCTTGTCGTGTCATCCATTGGAGTAGCTAGTCCAGTTGTGGAAATACTTTCATATGAATCGTCATCTGGGTACTCTAGCTTCAACTGTTCTAGATGACCGATCAATTTTTCACAGTTTCTATTGGTCTTTGCAGCATTTGAACACAATTGATGGAAGCAATTTTTGATCCAATCATACCTTTGTCTCTCGGGGTTGCTTGTCGCCTCATAACTACTTTTTACCTGGATATATTTTCTCTTTATATCCTTTCTCCATCGATCCAAAATGTATTTTACTAGAACTTCACTCTTGCATAATTGCGCCAGAATACGAAGAGCATGTTTGCATAATATTCTCCTAAACTCAAACAACTTGCAATTGCATGTAATATCTAGGGGATCTCCTTCATCTACGCTCACGATGTAGTTTACATGTTTCATGAATTCATCACTCACTTCAATCTCATCCGTGACTACGTACATATATTTTGCACCATCAGCCCCTAAATACGAGATACTCAAATATAAAAACCCTCAAAATTCTTCTTGGACTTCTTAAACTTGGCAATTGTGTATATTTTTTGGAATTGCATCTTGATAGGATAATAGAAGATGCAAGGAATCTCAGTGCTAAATGAATTAGTCAGCAATTGCTTCATTCTTTGCCTTTCTCCTAAGGGCTAAATCATATTGATCAACAAATTGTTTCAATGTGATCCTAGAGTGAACGTAATCATCAAAAAAAGCATTCATGTTTTTCACTACGTTGTGTAGTTCAGATTCCAGCCCAAAAGGTATTTTTAATGTACGCCGACACCCAAACCCACCTGTAACATAAAGAGATCCCAACCAAGCATTATCGCGAAGGTCATTGGTGTCAAAAAATTTGAACCATTGTTCTTCAAACTCATTCTCACTTAATGAGTCATACATACATTTGTGTAGAGTACTCTTGATCTCGTCATATCGAGAATGTGATCCAAACTTCTCAGGAAGCTTCTTCATGATATACCACAAACAAAAGCGATGCCTACTCGATGGAAACACCATTGCAATTGCAAGTTGCATTGCTTTATCTTGGTCTATAATGATTGTATTTGGTGGTCGGTCATTCATACACTTCAACCATGACTCAAACAACCACTCAAAAGTATGTGCATTCTCATTGGATATCAATCCACACTCGAATAGAATTGACTGATCATGATGGTTCACACCATGATTGTCATGCTTTCTCAATATAGTTTTGACATTCTCATACCCCCCACTTCAATAACTACACTCTTGAAAGTCTTTGACGTACGTATTCCGGTCTCATCATTTATTTCAAGTCTCTTAGCCACACGAACATCTACCTTCTTGAAACATCTAAAGTGTCTTGCTTTTCCTGAACTACATACATGTGTGTGATCCAAAATTACACTAGATATTGTCCTCATTCAAAACGGCATTAACTCTTGCTTTACACCTTCTCCTCTTTGTTTGCCTTGGCTTGAGGACATTGGAAGCCTGATTCTTTGTTGTGCCTTGTCGCACACATACTAATGTAACCCATCTCACTTTCCCATCATCTCCTTGTCTATAATTCCTTCTATGCACCCCAAACCCTTTATGCTTAGCATACTTTATATAGTAAGACCAAATTTCTTCCTCATTAGAAAATGTCATTCTAACCTTGGGTTCTTCAACACCATCATCAACCTTGAGTTCTTCGACACCATCATCATTATCAAGCCTATCATCAACCACTACTTTATCATACTCTGTAACGCCTGTCCTTATGGTGGGTCCTTTTCATATTCAATTTTGATAAAATCGAAGGGAATTACTATTCCTTTTAAATTTCTTTTCCATTCATGCCAGGATATAAAAGACTCCATGTTATAAATAAAATTTATTTTCTTAATTAAAAGATTATAGCGGAAAACATTAAATTTCATATTTTTAGTTTTCATATAAAAACATCTTGCTTAGGCCTTCGTGCTCTTCCCTCTTGGGCTGTGTCCGTCCTGACTTGTCATGCTCATCTTGTGCTTGGGAGGGCACACATAAAAACTAAAATGAGTCGATGACTCGTAAGCATTACTTCATATAGTCAAAATATAATAACTTAGATTTTCAGTCATGCACTTATCATTCCATACATACATATCGTACATAGCATGCATACATCTTTCTTTTCATTTTAAAACATTGCGAGGTGGGGTTTTGCTTTATAAACATGTTTTCTTCTTTAAAACAGTTCCCCACGCATCGCTGCCTTCATTTCTTAAAGAATATTTTCATGCATTCATTCTTTTACATACATTCATGCATACATATGTTCATTCATTCATCTTTTCTTACTTATGTACGTTCATGCATTCCGTTCATCCATTCATACATGCATTCCTTTCTTAACATGCATCCGTTCATTATTTTCACTTTCATTGGCTATTGCACACTGTTACACCCCGTGTGCTAGGGTTAGCGGTCTTTTGGACCTGATTCTGCCCGTGGCCACGGGTTGGGAATCCATTCTGTCAGGGTGCAGCACTGGGTGCACTACCAATACTACTTACTCGGCATTGCAATCTGCCTCGTCCAGTCCATTCATTGGTACCATTTCCATTCCAGTTCATGTGGCCCTTACGTATTTTCATACATCATACATTCAGTCCGTTCATTCCTTTACAGTCTTTTCCTTTCCTTTACAGCCCTTTGATGACTTGAAATATTTTTTATTGCAGATTTTACAACTTCGCTCAAGCGGAGGCTTTTGGCCGCTCGAGCGAACTCAGACAGATTCAAACGCTCGACTGCCGCTCGACAGTGAGCTCGAGCGGGATGCGGGAAAACAAGTTTGCTCGAGCGGAGGCTTGTGGCCGCTCGAGCGAAATCAGGCAGAGTCGATCGCTCGATGTTCGCTCGACACTCCGCTCGAGCAAATATTGTATTTTGACAGATCTAGGGTTTTTCGCCGTCACACCTTATAAAAGTGATTTTTCACTTTATGGCTGTACCTTTTGACTGGAGAACACCCTTTGGGAGAGAAAAACACATCTAGAAGGATTCAAATCATTCGTTTTGGAGAGGGGATTCCACATATTGCACGTACGTTGGAATCATACACGAGCACAGACGGGAGAAAAGCATCGAATCATTTCCTTGAGTTTTTTACGACGAGTTGCGGCTGCAAGGAGTATTTTTCAGCGTTTATTTTCTTCCAATATTCTCAGAACAATTATGGTGAATTCGTTTATGTTGAATTCAATTTCTAGTATGAGCTAAATTTTCTTTCTTCTAGGAAAATGATGTAACCTAATTCCGAACTATGCTTGATTGTCTATGCTAATTTAAGGCGATTCTCTCTTTGTTTATCTGATTTATTCTGAATTTATTGCTTCTAATTAATTGGCCATTGATTAGATGATTTTTAATCTTGTGATTTGCTATCGAAAGAGGGAATCATAGGGTAGATCTTGAATATGTCAGCATAGGTAAGTATAGAGATCGAAAGACTTGTATGAACCTATGTAGTAATTAAATCATTGGTATTATTGTATTCTTGATTATTTAATTTGCATATTCTTGTGTGAATTGATGAACAAGAATAATTTCCAATTGACTATCGAAAGAGGCTTTTGGATGAATTAGAGATTTGCTAATAGACAAAAAGAATTAAATTAAATTAGTTGGATGAGAAAAGCATAGTGAAGAATTAGGTGAAATCGGTTTCCTAAAAGTTTTCTTTCCCATTAATCTGATCTTCAAGCGTCAGTTTTATTTCATTTGCGTATTTCTCTTGAGTAAATTTTAGTTTAAATTGCAACTACGAAAATCTTAGTGATTCCTCTAGATAAAATTGAGATTAGTATAATTTTGGTATTTGGCATAAGTAAGGTACCAATCCCTGAGGACGATACTCTTCTTACCACTTTATTATAAAACTACGATACTGTGCACTTGCAGTTTTGCACCGATCAAGTTTTTGGCGCCGTTGCCGGGGATTGGTTTATTCTTATTCTTTTTGTCAATATCGATACTAAGTAATCTTGGTTTTAATTTAGAATTTTATTTTAAATCGTTCTTATATTTTATTTTTATTGTTCTACAGGTGTGTTTTTGACGTTGGATGCGCCGTGCTAGATCTCGTGATATTATCCTTCTTAATCCGGAGATTGAAAGAACTCTTAGATCACGAAGAAAAAATAACATACTAGCCATGGCTGAAGAAGAGAATGAGGCACTGCCACGCACCTTGAAGGACTATGTACGACCAATTGTGAATGGGAATTACTCGAGTATAAGGCGCCAGATTATTAATGCCAACAACTTTGAGCTCAAACCAGCTTTGATTAGCATGGTGCAGCAGGCTCAGTTTAGTGGATCACCACTTGATGATCCCAACATTCATTTGGCAATGTTCTTGGAGATTTGTGACACTGTGAAGATCAATGGTGTTACTGAAGACACCATTAGACTGAGATTGTTTCCTTTCTCTTTAAGGGACAAGGCTAGAGGTTGGCTACAATCTCTACAATCGGGAAGTATCACTAGTTGGCAGGACATGGCTGAGAAGTTTTTGGCTAAATTCTTTCCACCTGCAAAAACAGCCCAACTCAGGAGTGAGATTGGCCAGTTCAAGCAAAATGATTTTGAGTCACTCTATGAAACTTGGGAGAGGTATAAAGACTTGGTTCGACGTTGCCCACAACATGGATTGCCGGATTGGTTGCAAGTTCAGATGTTTTATAATGGGTTAAATGGGCAAACTCGAACCAGAGTTGATGCTGCTTCTGGTGGAACTTTGATGTCGAAGACAGCTGAGGGTGCTACTGCCCTTTTGGAAGAAATAGCCTCAAACAACTATCAATGGCCAACTGAGAGGACTTTGGCTAAGAAGGTTGCTGGAATTCATGACTTGGAGCCGATAGCAGCCCTTTCAGCTCAAGTTGCTACTCTATCTCATCAGATTTCAGCCTTGACAACACAAAAGATACCACAAAGTACCGAATATGTTGCATCTACAAGTATGATAGTTCCAAGTAATGAAGCGAGTCAAGAACAAGTTCAATACATCAACAATCGGAACTACAACTACCGTGGTAATCCTATGCCAAATTACTATCATCCAGGGCTTAGAAATCATGAGAATTTTTCATATGGAAATACGAAGAATGTGTTGCAACCTCCACCTCCTCCAGGATTTGATAGCCAACCAAGCGAGAAGAAGATGTCACTTGAGGATGCCATGGTTTCCTTTGTTCAGGAGACCAATGCAAGGTTTAAAAGGATTGATTCACGGTTGGACAACATCGAGACTCATTGTAGCAATATGGGAGCTGCTATAAAGAATATTGAAGTGCAAATTGGGCAACTAGCTACTACCATTAATGCCCAACAAAGAAGAGCTTTTCCTAGCAATACTGAAGTGAATCCAAAGGAACAATGCAAGGCCATCACACTTAGGAGTGGAAAAGAAATAGAGAGGTCACCATTAAAGGAGAGCAAGTCCACTCCTACCGCTGCGAACAATGGCCAAAGCAAGGATCAAGGAGAAGAAGAGGAGATTGTCAATGATACGCTAGAGGAGACCGACTTTGCTCCAGCAATTTCATTTCCTGACAATCCTCCTATTCTCGCTCCTCCACTTCCTTACCCTCAGCGTTTTCAAAAGCAAAAATTAGATAAGCAATTTTCTAAATTTTTGGATATTTTTAAGAAAATTCACATAAATATTCCTTTTACAGATGCCTTGGAACAAATGCCAAATTATGTCAAATTTATGAAGGACATCATTTCTAAGAAGAGAAGGTTGGAAGAGTTTGAAACAGTGAAGTTTTCTGAAGAATGCAGTGCCATTTTTCAAAAGAAATTACCTCAAAAATTAAAAGATCCGGGGAGTTTCACTTTGCCTTGCACTATTGGGAATTCATTTTTTGATAAAGTTTTATGTGATCTTGGTGCTAGCATTAATCTTATGCCACTTTCTGTTTGCAGGAAATTAGGACTTGAAGAGATGAAACAAACAACCATTTCTTTGCAACTAGCAGACCGATCCATTAAGTATCCATGTGGAATCATAGAAGATGTATTGGTAAAGGTGGATAAATTTATTTTTCCTGCTGATTTTGTGGTGTTAGATATGGAGGAAGATGAAGAAGTCCCACTAATTCTTGGCCGACCATTCTTGGCTACAGGAAGGGCTTTAATTGATATTCAAAAGGGTGAGTTAACATTGAGAGTGAACAAGGAAGAGGTTTTGTTTAACATTTACCAAGCTATGAGAATTCCAGAAGAGCCAAGCACTTGTTTTCGGGTTGATGACATTAAGCAATGTGAAGAAGAATCCTTTAAAGAAGATGCACTAGTTGATCACCTAGAACGAGCCTTGCAGCAGGATACATCATTTAGCAATA
Organism: Carya cathayensis; assembly: GCA_011037825.1. Classification (NCBI taxonomy): domain Eukaryota; kingdom Viridiplantae; phylum Streptophyta; class Magnoliopsida; order Fagales; family Juglandaceae; genus Carya; species Carya cathayensis. The sequence continues at coordinate 430,012 of QGSO01000518.1, forward strand.
AAGTGGAGAGGAACTGTACACTTATTCCTCTTGGAGATCCCGATTGATGAAGATTGGAAAGTCTGGCTGTAGATTTTAAAACAAGCGCTTATGAGAGGCAACCCATAGATCTATCTTTCATTCTTTCATTTATTTTTATTATCTTTATTTATTTAGTGTTAATAATTTGGTTTTTGATGCAGGTTTTTGTTTTAGCATGAATAAAGAGCTGAAAATTTTCTAAGCTATGGAAGATTCATCATGAAACCAGGGAAGTTATTTCTTCAATCCTTTTTACTTTTGCATTACAATGAGGACATTGTTTAGTTTAAATTTGGGGGTGTGAACTCCTATAGTCATTTGATCCTCTTGTTTTCTAAGTCTTGGGTTGTTGATGGGTTGTTTGATTCTCTTACCAAGCATGCATTGGAGTAAGATTGAATTCTCTATGACTCTGAAATTTGTGATTGAAGATGGTTTTGAGAAAAATTTTCAAAAATTTCTTTTATGTCAAGTGAAGTTTTGTGGGTACTTTGGTTTAAATTTTTGACCTTGAACAAAATTGAGCACATAGTCGTTTTTCTTTGATTCCATTTTGCTTATGAAGAGAAGAAGTTGAATTAATTGAAAGAGAGAAGTTCGATTTTGCTTTGCTCTAGAATCCGTTGACGGGTCCTTAAGGCGAAATCCTAGTTGAGACCAAATATTAGAGAAATGATCTAGGCATTTCTTTGGCAACCAAAAAGCTTTCCCAGAGCTATTGTTAAAGAAAGAGCTATGATTTGAATCTTGTGGAAATTTCTTTTAGTGTTCTTTTCACAGAGTATTTTCCCAGTTTGCTTTGATTTTCCATATCCAGTTCTTTCTTAACCCTCACCCTGTGGCCTATCATTACAAGTTTATTAAAGACCTTTTGATCTCTGATTTTGGTGTTGACTACATTAGTGGAGAGGATTTATGAAAATTGGACTTATGGGGTTAAGTTTTAAGAGAATTCTTCTGATTTTGGTTGTTCTACTTTTATCTGAGTTTGCAGGTGGTTTGAGGATTAATTGACTATCTCACACACACACTCAAGGTCTTAGCTTTAGGTTGAAGTAAACGCTTAACTCTTGCTTGACAAATTGCAAAATTTTTTATTGATTTTCTTGCTATCTTTGATGTTAAAAGAGTAAGATACTAGTGATGAAATCTAAATTCATAAAAGCTTGGTGAGTGATGATACTTCTCTTTGGGGTCGAGTTGATATGGCCTAAACTATCATTTGCTTTCCTTTTTGTTTGAGGACAAACAAAGTTTTAAGTTTGGGGGTATTTGATGACTTGAAATATTTCGTATTGCAGATTTTACAACTTCGCTCGAGCGGAGGCTTTTGGCCGCTCGAGCGAACTCAAACAGATTCAAACGCTCGACTGCCGCTCGACAGTGAGCTCGAGCGGGATGCGGGAAAACAAGTTCGCTCGAGCGGAGGCTTCTGGCCGCTCGAGCGAAATCAAGCAGAGTTGAACGCTCGAGGTGCGCTCGACAAGTCGCTCGAGTGAAGTTAGGCAGAGTCGACCGCTCGATGTTCGCTCGACACTCCGCTTGAGCGAATATCGTATTTTGACAGATCTAGGGTTTTCCGCAGTCACACCTTATAAAAGTGATTTTTCACTTTATGGCCGTACCTTTTGACTGGAGAACACCTTTTGGGAGAGAAAAATACATCTAGAAGGATTCAAATCATTCGTTTTGGAGAGGGGATTCCACATATTGCACGTACGTTGGAATCATACACGAGCACAGACGGGAGAAAAGCATCAAATCATTTCCTTGAGTTTTTGATGACGAGTTGCGGCTGCAAGGAGTATTTTTCAGCGTTTATTTTCTTCCAATATTCTCAGAACAATTATGGTGAATTCGTTTATGTTGAATTCAATTTCTAGTATGAGCTAAATTTTCTTTCTTCTAGGAAAACGATGTAACCTAATTCCGAACTATGCTTGATTGTCTATGCTAATTTAAGGCGATTCTCTCTTTGTTTATCTGATTTATTCTGAATTTATTACTTCTAATTAACTGGACATTGATTAGATGATTTTTAATCTTGTGATTTGCTATCGAAAGAGGGAATCATAGGGTAAATCTTGAATCTTTCAGCATAGGTAAGTATAGAGATCGAAAGACTTGTATGAACCTATGTAGTAATTAAATCATTGGTATTATTGTACTCTTGATTATTTAATTTGCATATTCTTGTGTGAATTGATGAACAAGAATAATTTCCAATTGACTATCGAAAGAGGCTTTTGGATGAATTAGAGATTTGCTAATAGACAAAAAGAATTAAATTAAATTAATTGGATGAGAAAAGCGTAGTGAAGAATTAGGTGAAATCGGTTTCCTAGAAGTTTTCTTTCCCATTAATCTGATCTTTGAGCTTCAGTTTTATTTCATTTGCGTATTTCTCTTGAGTAAATTTTAGTTTAAATTGCAACTACGAAAATCTTAGTGATTCCTCTAGATAAAATCGAGATTAGTATAATTTTGGTATTTGGCATAAGTAAGGTACCAATCCCTGAGGACGATACTCTTCTTACCACTTTATTATAAAACTACGATACTGTGCACTTGCAGTTTTGCACCGATCACCCTTTCTTTCATTTCAGTCCTTACAGTTCTTACAATTCTTACGGTTCTTCATTTCTTTCGATTCATAAGAGTTTTACTTAAGAAAATGGTTTTCTCTCTTTTATTCTGTAAAAGTCATTTTAAAAGAAGTTCCTTTAAGAGAAAATGATTTTCTTCCTTTTATTTTGTAAAAGTCATTTTAGAAAGAATCATTTTTAGGAAAGATCTTGTTTTCTTTGTTTTCTTTTCTTTCTCTTCGTTTCAGCTTCAGTCCTTGCATTTCTTAACGATTCTTACGTCTTTTAAAGCTTCATTTCGTTTTCCTTTCATGAACGTACATACAATACATACTACTTATAGCATCCATTCACATGCATACACGTACATACTTTGGGTGCGTAAAAAGGGGCTGCCAAGGAAGGCCGCTACGTACTTATACTTGAAAACTTACGTTTCATTTTCGTTTTCCTTTAGAGAAAAGCTTTCGTCTTCTTCTCGTTTACATAAAGAAAACTCGAGAAGAGTATGAACGTAATACTTACCTGGACCTCATGCCATACTCAATCCATGCAGTCCATTCGTGTGCGTGTAAGATGGCAACCTACATGCATACATATAACCTTACGTCATCATCTATCTAATGCATAAGGAACTATTCTAAAAATATAACTATGCCTCACTTGGAACACTCTCCATCCATCCCTGGGCTCTCATGTGCCATCTACTATACTAAAACCTTCCGGGTCTTATTCCTTAAAGTGAAACTTCGTGATTCACCTTAGGGTTAAGACACTAAGACCATTGTTTCGTTCTTCAAATTCCACAATCTGACGCATGATTCGGACCGACAGAGTCATGCGTCCCAACCTTAGACAACTTACCCATTACTATCTTCACGTATCCTAACTCATACTAAATCCTCATTTCCAACCAGTCAGGCTACATGAATTCAAGCCAACTCTGGCGCTAAGACACCATGTAACCATGATCAGGACAGATTACCCATAACATATAGTAAACCTATCTGACACACGTGTCTCACTAGAGGCACATGTATCTCATCCCCTTTTATCACCTATGTGCAACTTATAGCCCCAATGAACGCCCGCTTATATAAACAAGCTTCATACTCCAATACCAACTTACTCAGACTCGGTCGATAGGACACTTCCTACTTCCCGGTTCTGTACAAGTTCATCCCAACACTTGATAAGAGAGGATTGCATCCACAAATGCACCTCTGTCACGTCACGCAGCTCAAGACTAATCTCAAGTCACGCCACGATACCCATCATGCTTCTGTTGCACGCTCTGATACTTTTCCACCACTTCCATATACTCTTAGCCATAGTCAACCACAAGGTGACACCCGTTACCCCGGACTACAGGCCATATCACCAATGCTTCGGGACACTGTTACACAGTTCCTGCCACTTGACAAGAGGACTGCATCCACAAATGTGCCTCTGTCACAATATGCAGCTTAGGGCACATTCCCGAATAATAGAACGATGCCCATCATGCTTCCGCTGCACTTTCTGATCCTTTTTCACTACTTCCATATACTCTTAGCCATAGTCAACCACAAGGTGACACCCATCACCCCAGACTACAGGCCATATCACCAATGCTTCGGGATGCTATTCACAGTTTCCTGACGCTACACCATACACTCCACACTTCTCTGTTACGCCATCCAACCCTTCGTGACACACCATCCGATATATCACGACCTAGTACAGAGTACACTCACATGAACTCTCGTCCATCCACACTACAACACACATCGCTATGATACAAACCTCACAGTGCATCGTTACGTGACATGGAGTCACGCGTACTCCTTTCGCTACAACACTTATTATCACGATGCACATCACACGATGCATCGCCATACACGATGCACTCCACGCGCACTCCCTTCCTTCTACGCCACATGTCATTACAGTGCACGTCACACTACACGCCATATCACAACTACGACATCCATCTCACGCCCACACTTCATAGCACAGTCCACAATACTACACAATCAAGCCCAACACTTCACAACTACTCTTCACAACTACGCAGCGAACCCCACAAATACTAACTACACAGTCTACAGGCCAACCAATCAACTATTTTAAACTTAAATAACTAGAGATAGAGGGTTATACCATCGACGGGATAACCCATGCGTCGCTCGCTGCTCGTCACGATCATGTGTTGGAGGAGCGTACGTGGCGGTAACACTGCGTACGGTGGCTGTCCACCACATAAAGTGGTGGTTTAGGCTTGAGAATAGCTAGGCGTGGTCTTGGAAGGCTCAAGGTGGCCTCGTGGTGGTCAAAGGTGGCGGAGCACAGCGGCAGCACGCCGTGAACAGTGAATCCAAAATGATGGGTATTTTCTTGAGGTGGAGGAAGGCCATAAAACTTCATGGCAAGCTAGGGAAAGGTAGATGAAGATGTGGTGGCGAGGTGGTAGCCATACGGTGGCTCACGGAGGCGGATCGGCCATTAGAAGTGGATTTCAACCTTGGAGAGTGAGGGAGAGTGAGAGCTACACATAGCTCCGTTGGCCATGAAATTTGTTGGAGAAGTTCGTGGTGATGAGAGGAACAAGGTGGTGGTGGTGAAACACCGTGGGTAGCCATGTACTGTGGTGCACGGCAGTGCAATCGTAACAAAGGGTGTGGAAACCCATCGGAGAAAGAGAGAGAGTTAGGGAGAAAGAAGGACATGGGGAGGAAGCTCATGATGTGGTGATTCTACTGGTGGTGCTCGGTGGCCTTTTTGGCCGTGTATAGTGGCTCTAGGTGGAGGAAATGGGTGTAAAACCCATTTTGAGAGTGGTGCCATGGAGGGAGGAGGAGGGCACGTGGGGGCTCGCCGGTGGGAGGGAATGATGGCCGGATGGTGGTGGTCATTTGGTGACCAGAGGTGAGACCATAGTTGCCGTGTACGGCGGCGTGGAGGAGGGTAATGAGTTCATACCCATTTCGGCTAGTGAAGCCATGGGAGGAGAGAGAGAGGCCGTGTGGCTTGGCCGACTGAAGGAGATGTTGGCCGGAATGTGGGGAAGGATCGGTGACCGGCGGTGGGACCTATGGCGGTCGATGGTGGTTGGGCTGGAGTTGCAACCCGCACGGTGAGGAAGGAGCATGTGTACGTCGGGCATGAGGGAGAGGGAGAGGAAAGAGAAGAGAGAAAATGAAGAAAGGGAAAAGTGAAGGGAAAAGGGTAGGGGGCCTGGGTATTTAATCTTAGTCTTACGCTTCGGGATCCTCAAACGATCTAACAATGAGTTTAAATATTGATTTGAAAACGCGTAAGTGTTTTATTTAAAATAAAACACTAAGAGGAATTAAGATAGAATATTATTTTATAAACTAAAGTTTAAAAATAATATTTTTTCATCATTATTTAAAATGATAAAGTATCGTTAATTACTAAAAAATGATAAAACCATTTAATTTAAATAAGAGTTTTCAACGTAAAGTTAACCCTCTTAATATTGTAAAACAACTAAAATATTTAATCTAAGTAATTATCCACAATTATAATATTTTTAGAGCTCATTAAAATATTATAATTGTGTTACTTTAAAAACAAGCTTATCTAATAATACTGGAAATATCTCCTCTAGATATTTCTATGATATTTAAAATATCCGTAGGCTTTAAAATACCTATCTTATTTTGAAATCCAGTGGATAGATTTCAGAATACGTCATCAAGGTACAGCATTAAGGATAAGGCTCAGCACGTAGATCGAAGCTCGGCACTTGGAACGAGGCTCGACATGTTGATCGAAGTTCGACACGTACATCGAGGCTCATACGTAAAGAAGAAAAAAGAATGAGCGGATATCACATACTCATTATCCGATAACTCTACAAAAGAAGCCATATCAACTTAGCCTTGGAGAACCTACAATGAGTATCCGTTAATTGAATTAGCATATCATTTTATTTTCTTCATATTATTGACATGAGAAGATTATAAAAATTTTCATCATCACATTCAAAGGTCTATTATAACCTGACAAAACAAATAACAACAGCATACTATATAGAGTAGCATATGATCATGTCAAAAAAAAAAAAAATGAAGGCATTGGAAATTGAGCTTATAAAAACAATAGAGTGTTGAGACAGGAATGTCATGAGATAGTTTGGTTCTTAAATTTTGGTACTACAATAAGTGAACCTACATAGTGGCAAACTCAATCCTTATCAAAATTTGCTGTAAAAGAAATAATGTAAAACAAAAAACTTCTTCAACCGAGAGATTCATGACTAGTCTGTTTCAAATAAGGCCCAATTTAAGTAGAATTTCTAAGGCATATATAATGAATTGGTTACACCTAATATTATAAGATGAAGTGTTATTTTTCTATTTCTCCATCTTCTTAGCAACAGAAACAAATTTTTAAATTTTGGACTAAGGATTTCAATTTAGAAACACCAACCTCAGGCACTCACTACTTACAGTCCAACAAGGTATTATTTTACTTTCACACAACAATTAGAAAGGGATGTTTTATTACATGAACTTTTGTTGGTTGTAGAGATATCCATGAAGATCTACAGTAAAGCAGCCTCCCAGCCATAAATTCTTAAAAACGAACAAAGCCTAATCTGTTGAGCAGAATATCCATGAAGAAGCCTCAGCTTTCAACTCCAAGCATGAAGGCGCTAGCCTTTAAGAAGTCAAGCCATCATCTCAAAGTTGTAGACCAGAATTAACAATGCAAAACTCAAATCAGATTTAAGACAGTGTTATGATGAAGTGCTAAAACTATATGATTAAGTTACTTAAAGTGGATTAATTGTTTAATAAAAAATGATTTAAGTACTTAATTATGCAGTAGATTATAATGCTTGAGTCAATTAATAAATTCTGATATTTTTTTTGTGCTTTGGAAGATTTATAATGCAATTGATTCACATTAGAATAAATATTCTAATTTTACTCCTCTCATATCATGCTTATACTTTGCAGGGCATTTATTATTTTTTATTTTAAAAAGAAATACATGAGTTGCTGATATTTATTTTGAGAATAGAGAAATATTACAACAAATGGACATTTTTGGAAATTCTCAACTTAATGCAAAGTGTATGCTGGTGGTCCCAAGTGAGAGAAAGGAGCGGAGGAAATGAAGGGATGTGGCAGGAGCACGCTGCAGCAGGTTCTGGAGCACGCTGGGACGTGCAGGAGTGAAGGAAGGCATGCTTAGAGTGCTGGACATTAAGTTTATTTTTGGGGGCAAAAACGGATTTTTGCTTTGGAAGTAGTCTTACATTTTTCGTTAGGTTCCAGAACCTTAGGTCAGCTAGTGACTTTGTTTTGAGTTTTTTTTTTTCCCTTAGTCTAGAGCTTCTTGCTGTAGGTTCCGGACTCAAAGGGACGGCGGCAGCTTTAGTTTTTTTTTCTTTTCATTTTACAGCAGCAGCACTTCATTTATTTATTTTTTTTTTTCGTTTTAGCGTATTGGACATTACTTTTTTTCTTTCCGTGTGGTCGGCTGGTTATTATTGATTGCATTCTGCTTTTTGTTTTACAGTTCAGACTTGAGTTGGTGGCTACTTTTTTTTTTTTTTTCTGCAGTTTTCATTTCAGAGGGAGGCAGCTTATTTTACTTTTCTTTACTTTTCGTTTTCATGATTTGGGAGCTTAGCTTTTTAGTTTTCTTTTCGTTCGGTTCGGCGTTTTGAGAACAGTGAGGCGTCTTTCTTTTTTATTTTGATTCTCTTTCGTTTCTTTAGAACTGAGTGGTAGACGGCTGAGTTTTCATCTCGTTTCTTCGTTCAGCATCTTTACATTTTATTTATTTCTTTTGCATCTCTTTACTTTATGGCTGCAACGCTTTTTTTTTCTTTTCGTTTCCAGGAGAGGTTGGCGGGTTCTTTTATTTCTATTACTTGTTTTCAGTCCTTAGTTTTATTGGAGTGCAACATTTTAGTTTCCTTTCATTTTCAGACAGTGGCACTGGTTTCACTTTTTCTCTGCTTGACGTTTGAAGTTTACATTCCGAGCATTGGGGTTGAGCCGACATGAAGCTCTTGGTTTTAGTTGTTTTTTTTTTATCTTGTTCTCACAGATATTTTTTTTTATGGATTTGTTTAGATTAATTTTCACTATTAGAAATATCATTTGTAGCTAATTTCTGAAACTTGGGTTGAGGAATGAGACTTAATTTATTTTGATATTTTAGTTTAATGCAATATTTCGTTGATAAATATTGATTTCACTACATTACTAGTTGGATTTAAATTGAAAATAGATTGCGGCTCTTGCTCTTGTTTTGTTGTTGACGTAAAGCACAACAAAAGCTTGAAAATTATCAAGGCCTCTCTCGGTTGTTTGTTAATGTGTGTTTGGTTAGTAAAGTAAAGAATCCCTTAGGAAAATATGGCAAAACTTGAGCTTAACTTTTTATCTTCCGATTATCAATGCCTTGATTGGGTTGTTAATCGAGAAAATTATCTATAATCCGAAATAAAGAAAGTCTCAAATCCAACCCAAGTGTTTGTTAGTTTGCCTTTTTAATTAGAAACTATAATTTCAACTTTGATTACTTTTTGCAGGAATTAAATTCATACCTTTTTTTTTTTTAGTTCATCTTCAATTTCTTTTTACATTGCATTTTATTTTATTTTCATCTCTCATAGTCAACACATTTGATTCACAAAAATCTCACCAATGCTTTGATAACCCTTTGTCCTTGTGAAATACGATTCTGGACTTATCCTTGATACAACTTGACACTTTTACTCTTGGAAACACATTCAAGACCGTGTCAAGTTTTTGGCGCCGTTGCTGGGGACAACTGGTGCTTATCAGAGCATTCCTCTACTGCTGAGAGGACATTTGAGGAGCTGTGAACCTCTTCACAGCCTGGGTGACATCTAATCTTTTTCTCTTTTCTCTGTTTATTTTTCATTGTCTTTGATTTTCTGCTCTTGTTTGTATGACTAGTTGGACTAGAGACCATACATCTCGACTGTTTAGGACAAAATCATTGACATCTTTTAACTCTGCATCACCTTCTCTTGAATCATCATCTGACACTGATAGTAACATTGCTGAAAATGAGCATCATGATAGGGAAATGGTGAATCAAAACAGGACACTTAGAGAATATCTTCAGCCTGTTAGGACTAGCACACATTCATGCATCATTTTACCTATTAATGCAAATGCTTTTAATTTCAAACCCGGGATGATTCCATTGTTACCACACTTTCATGGTATGGAATCTGAAAACCCCTATTTGCATATCAAAGAGTTTGAAGAAGTGTGTTCCACATTCATGGATAGAACATGCATTGAAGAGGTCATAAGATTGAAATTGTTTCCATTTTCCTTAAAAGACAAGGCTAAGACATGGTTGAATTCTTTAAGACCAAGATCCATTGGGACTTGGCAAGAGATGCAAACTGAATTTTTAAAGAAATTTTTTCCCATGCATAGAACCAATGCCTTGAAAAGACAAATCATGAATTTTTGCCAAAAGGATGTGGAAACATTTTATCATTGTTGGGAACGATTCAAAGACCTTTTAAATGCATGTCCTCATCATGGATATGAAAATTGGAGGGTCATTAGTTTTTTTTTATGATTGCAACAAAAAATGAAACAATTTGTGGAGATCATGTGTAATGGAGAGTTTTTTTAACAAAGAACCTGAGGAAGCTTTTGAGTATTTTGATTATCTAGCTGAAAATGCACAATCATGGGATACATCTGATGTTCATGATAAGTCGGAAAGTTCAAGGACAATTTCAGGGGGTGGGAAATATAATATGAGGGAAGTAGATGATTTGAATGCTAGGTTGGCTATGATTTCTACGAAATTAGAAACCATAGAATTGAAGAAAGTGAATGAAGTACAAGCTGTACCTCAGATTACCTTGAGCTGTAATATTTGTGAGGACCAAGGGCATTCAACTAATGATTGCCCAACCATTCCTGCCTCTAAAGAAGTTCTTTTGGATCAATCTAATGCTGTTAATATGGTTGCTAAATCTTTTTCATGTCCTTACTCCAACACTTACAATTCGGGATGGAAAAATCACCCTAATTTCAATTGGAGGGGTGAACAAGCTGCTTTACCTACACCCAACATAGCTGGTCCTTCACAATTTGCACCCTACACTACCCCAGGAGGTTCAGGACCATCTCAATATGCCAACCACATGGTCCCAGCTCAGAAAAAGAACCTTGAAGACAATTTCCAGCAATTATCCACCAACTTCCAGCAGTTGTCCACCAATTTTCAGCAATTCATGCAAAGCCAAGCTGCTATTAATAGTCAAAATTCACAAGCCATTGCTGACATTCGAAGGTCAGTCATAAGGTTGACCACAACTATGAGTGCTAAAGAGAAAGGGACGTTCCCTGCACAATCTCAGCCTAATCCCCAAGGCCACAACCAGCAATTTCAAAGTGTGGCAGGAGGTTTAAATGTCAAGCAAGTCAAGGCTATTACAACCTTGAGAAGTGGTAAGGTGATTGGCATTCCAGCTCAAGAGGTAGAAAAGAATGGTAACACTTCTAAACCTCCTTCTGAAAATGAGGCACATGATCCTTTGGAATCTGAAAGTGTCCCAAGCACTACACTTGCAACTTTTCCTCAAAGGTTAACCCCTTTGCACAAAGATAAGCATCACGTTGAAATTCTTGAAATTTTTAAGCAAGTTAGGATTAATATACCATTGTTAGATGCTATTCAATTTTAAAGGATTTATGCACCGTAAAAAGAAAATTGAATGTGCAAAAGAAAACTTTTCTTACTGAGTAGGTTAGTGCTATTATCCAAACCAACACTCCTCCCAAATACAAGGACCCAGGATCCCCTACCATAGCTTGCATGATAGGGGGCTCAAAAATAGGCCAAGCATTATTAGACTTAGGTTCAAGTGTGAACTTATTGCCTTATAATGTTTATATTCAGCTTGGATTGGGTGAGTTGAAATCTACTTCTATCACATTGCAGTTGGCTGATAGGTCTATTAAGATTCCTAGAGGTGTTGTGGAAGATGTTTTGGTTCAAGTAGATAAATTCTACTATCCGGTAGACTTTGTCGTACTCGACATGCAATTGACTACTCATTCTACTTTCCAAGCACCTGTTATCTTAGGAAGACTCTTCTTGGCTACTTCTAATGCACTCATAAATTGTAGAAGTGAAGTTTTAAAGTTGAGTTTTGGAAATATGACTTTGGAACTAAATATTTTCAATCTTTGCAGGCAACCGCAAGAAGTTGAGGAAGTTCATGAAGTGAATTTGCTGGAAAATTTCATTGATGAAAATTCTACACATTACTTTCAACTTATTGATTCTTTAGAGAAATTTGAAGAAGATTTGAAAATATTTGATAATGTTAATGACTCATCTCTTGTTTCCTCAATAGGTTAGCAAGTTACACCACCATGGAGGCCAAAATTTGAGCAACTTCCACCATTGACATAAACTCTCAAGCTTTCGGAGGAGCAATCCCCAATTTTGGACTTCAAACCTCTTCCATTGGAGCTGAAGTATGCTTTCTTAGGACCACAAAGCACCTTCCCTGTGGTAATTTCTTCTCACTTAACTAGTGAACAAGAAGATAAATTGCTAGATGTCCTTAAGAAGCATAAAAAGTCTATTGGGTGGACAATGGCTGATATAAAAGGTATAAGTCCCTTGGAGTGTACCCATAGGATTTATTTAGAAGGTGATGCAAAGCCTTCTAGGGAAATGCAAAGAAGGTTGAATCCCACAATGAAGGAAGTGGTTAAAGATGAGGTGCTGAAATTGCTTGATGTGGGTATCATTTACCCCATCTCGGATAGCAAGTGGGTAAGTCCCATTCATGTAGTTCCAAAAAAATCTGGGCTTACCATTGTTAAAAATGAGCAAAATGAATCGATTCCTACTAGAATTCCTACTGGTTGGCACATGTATATAGATTACAGGAAGTTGAATGCCGCCACTAGGAAAGATCATTTTCCTTTGCCTTTTCTTGATCAAATGTTAGAAAAAGTTGCTGGACATGCTTTTTATTGTTTCTTAGATGGGTTCTCCGGTTACTATCAATTAGAAATAACACCAGAGGATCAAGAAAAGACCACCTTTACTTGTCCTTTTGGTACCTTTGCTTTTAAGAGAATGTCTTTTGGTTTATGCAATGCACCAGCAACTTTTCAAAGATGCATGCTTAGCATTTTTAGTGACATGATTAAGAACATCCTAGAAGTGTTTATGGATGATTTTTCTATATTTGGTGATTCATTTGAGAGTTGTTTAACCAATTTACAAGCTGTTTTGGCCAGGTGTGAAGAGAAGCAATTGCTACTTAATTGGGAGAAGTGTCATTTCATGGTACAACAGGGCATTGTTCTAGGACATATTGTTTCATCTAGAGGAATTGAAGTAGATAGAGCAAAAATTGAGTTTATTTCTAAACTTCCTACACCTAAGTCAATAAAAGATATTAGATCTTTTCTTGGGCATGCGGATTTTTATAGGAGATTTATCAAAGACTTTAGCTCTACTTCTAAGCCTCTATGTAAGCTATTGATGAATGATGTAAAATTTGATTGGACACCCGAGTGTTAAGAAGCTTTTTGTCGGCTTAAAACTTTGCTAACCACTGCTACTATTCTTCAACCTCCTGATTGGTCACTTTCTTTTGAAATCATGTGTGATGCAAGTGATTTTGCTATAGGAGCTGTTCTTGGACAGCGTAGGAACAAACTTCCTTATGTCATTTACTATGCAAGTAAAACTTTGAATTTTGCTCAAAAAAATTATTCTACTACTGAAAAAGAATTACTTGCTGTGGTATTTGCTTTAGAGAAGTTTCGTGCATATATTCTTGGTTCTCCTATAGTCATCTTTACTGACCATGCAGCTCTCAAGTATTTATTGACAAAGAAAGATGCAAAACCAAGGTTGATTAGATGGATACTTTTACTCCAGGAGTTCAATATTATCATCAAGGACAAGAAAGAAATAGAGAATGTGGTAGCTAACCATTTGTCTAGGCTCACAGTTGCTGAAGCTGAACAACCAACACCTGTTCTTGATTCTTTTCCTGATGAACATCTTATGTTAGTTGAAAATTTGTCTTGGTTTGCTGATATAGTTAATTTCTTGGTGATAGGACAAACACCACCTCATTGGAGCGCTTAAGATATACGGAAATTCATGCATGAGGTGAGATCGTTCTTTTATGATGATCCTTATTTGTTTAAATACTGTCTTGATCAAATCATTAGAAAATGTGTGCCTGACCATGAAATACAAGCTGTCCTTTCTTTTTGCCATAGTGAGGCATGTGGGGGTCATTTTTCTGCACATAAGACAGTTGTAAAAATTTTACAAAGTGGTTTTTATTGACCTCATATGTTTAAAGATGCATATAGTTTCTGCAAAACTTGTGAGTCATGTCAGAAATTAGGTGCTGTCACTAAAAGGAACATGATGCCTTTACAACCCATTTTGGTCATTGAAATTTTTTATTATTGGGGAATTGATTTTATGGGGCCATTCCCTTCTTCTTTTGGTTATTTGTACATCTTAGTGGCCATTGATTATGTTTCAAAATGGGTCGAAGCCATACCATGTAAAACAAATGACCATAAGGTGGTGCTTAAATTTTTGAAAGAAAATATTTTTGCTAGATTTGGCATGCCTAAAGCCATAATCAGTGATAATGGCACCCATTTTTGTAACAAACATTTCTCGGCCTTAATGAAGAAGTATGGTATCCATCACAAAATCTCTACTCCCTATCATCCTTAAACCAATGGACAAGCTGAACTAGCAAATAGAGAGATTAAAAATATCCTTGAAAAAACAGTTAGCCCAAACAGGAAGGATTGGTCTTTGAGATTGTCTGATGCCTTGTGGGCTTATAGAACAGCCTTTAAAACCATTTTGGGCATGTCTCCATATAGACTAGTGTATGGTAAGGCTTGCCATTTTCCTGTAGAGTTGGAACATAGAGCGTATTGGGCCATTAAGCAATGCAATTTTAACATTGATGAAGCTGGTTGTGTGAGAAAATTGTAGTTATCTAAATTGGATGAGTTGAGGATGGATGCTTACAACAACTCTAAGTTGTCCAAAGAAAGAATGAAGAACTTCTATGACAAACATATCCAACGTAAGACTTTTGAGCCTAATCAACAAGTGTTATTGTACAACTCTCGGTTATACTTGTTCACTGGTAAGTTAAGGTCTCGATGGAGTGGGCCTTATGTGGTACAAATTGTTTTTCCCCATGGTGCTATAGAGATAATGAATCCTCTCAATGATAACATTTTTAAGGTTAATGGTCAAAGGCTCAAGTCTTTTATTTCTAACTTTGCACTTGAGGAATCTACTCTATATTTGCTTGATCCTAATTGATGGTTCTTGATCTATCCATTCCTTTTCATTGTTTTCTTTTGTTCTTCAGTTTTTATTTTTATTTTGGCTGCATTCCTTTCAAAGCTGTCCAGGTACTTCCTTTTCCTCTTTCCTTCAATTTTTCTTTGAAGTTTTGGTTCTTCTTTTAGTTGTTTTGCCCCTTAACTTCTCTCTTTGTGTAAATTCCTTCATTTCTCTTGCATCATTGAGGACAATGCTACAATCTAGTTGGGGGGTGGAAGAGAATTTATTTTTCTGTTTGCAAGCCTTACACATATGTTGGTCCACCTTGGGGGAGTGCTGGTAATGAGTTGAAAGCAGAGTAAATTCCCTATTCTTGAATTTTACATGCTGAAAAATGAACCGAAAAATGATTTGTTGAGGTCATGAAACATGTAGAATGTAGTGCAAATATGAGTATATGTCAAAAGAGGGACTTATCCACTTTATTTAGTTGTTAAACCAAGGGAAAGATGTTAAAAGTTTTGCTAAAACACACACAACACATACCCGGAAGGCCTAGAAAGACTACATTGAGTCATTGTTGGTTGATTTACACTTCAATTATTTGAAATTCTAATGAACCATATCCTAATGGCTTAGGAAGAAATCTGAAATGAATTAAATGAGAAAATGGACAAGGCAGGGATAAAATAATAATAATAATAATAAATAAAAAATCATTTAGGTAGACTAGTGGTAAGGGCTGACTTGTGAAAGTGTGGGTAGGCGCACATTCATAGGCCCGATTCCCCCACTAGGAAATCTAAAAATAAAAAAATAAAAAATAAAAAATAAAAAAGGATTTACATTTGTGTAGTGGAAAAAGCTGCCTATTATTGGGGTCCTTACTAAATAAGAAAGTAGGCGCCTTTTAAAGTGTAATAGCGTGAAAGCCGTCACTACAATGGTTTTGAATTAGAGTAAGACCATGTGCTTTTCTCAGATTAGCTGTTGTAATTGAAACTGTTAATGCCTCTTGGTAGTCGATCTTGGAATTCTAACCCCATTTCCATGCACTTGAAGAAGCAAGCTTTGTTACATGTAATTCCCTTGATTGATTAACTAAATGGTGTATAAATCTCCCAGTTGATACAAAATTCAGACTAATCTATCTCCAGTGTTCTTAAACTCAACAAGTCTATTTCATGGCATGTGATTCTCGGATTTTTCTGAAATTGTAGTTGTTAATTTCATCTTTGCATTAATTCATTCGCTTTATTTGCTAAAGTCTAGCAAAAAGCTAGTTGGGAGATGTGATGAAGTGCTAAAACTACATGATTAAGTTACTTAAAGTGGATAAATTGTTTAATGAAAAATGATTTAAGTACTTAATTATGCAGTAGATTATGATGCTTGAGTCAATTGATAAATTCTGATATTTTTTTTATGCTTTTGAAGATTTATAATGCAATTGATTCACATTAGAATAAATATTCTAATTTTACTCCTCTCATATCATGCTTATACTTTGCAGGGCATTTATTTTTTATTTTTAAAAGAAATACATGAGTTGCTAATATTTATTTTGAGAATAGAGAAATATTACAACAAATGGACATTTATGGAAATTCTCAACTTAATGCAAAGTGTATGCTGGTGGTCCCAAGTGAGAGAAAGGAGCGGAGGAAATGAAGGGATGCGGCAGGAGCACGCTGCGGCAGGTTCTGGAGCACGTTGGGACGTGCAAGAGTGAAGAAAGGCATGCTTAGAGTGCTGGACATTAATTTTATTTTTGGGGGCAAAAACGGATTTTTCCTTTGGAAGTAGTCTTACATTTTTCGTTAGGTTCTAGAACCTTAGGTCGGCTAGTGACTTTGTTTTGAGTTTTTTTTTTTTTTTTTTTTTCCTTAGTCTAGAGCTTCTTGTTGTAGGTTTCGGACTCAAAGGGACGGCGGCAGCTTTAGTTTGTTTTCTTTTCGTTTTACAGCAGCATCACTTTATTTATTTATTTATTTCGTTTTAACCTGTTGGACATTACTTTTTTTCTTTCTGTGTGGTCGGCTGGTTATTATTCATTGCGTTCTGCTTTTCATTTTACAGTTCAGACTTGAGTCGATGGCTACTTTTATTTTTTTTCTGCAGTTTTCATTTCAGAGGGAGGCAGCGTATTTTACTTTTCGTTTTCATGATTTGGGAGCTTAGCTTTTTAGTTTTCTTTTCGTTCTGTTTGGCGTTTTGAGAACAGTGAGGCGTCTTTCTTTTTTATTTTTGATTCTCTTTTGTTTCTTTAGAACTGAGTGGTAGACGACTGAGTTTTCATCTCGTTACTTCGTTCAGCATCTTTACATTTTATTTCTTTCTTTTGCATTTCTTTACTTTACGGCTGCAACACTTTTTTTTTTCTTTTCGTTTACAGGAGAGGTCGATGGGTTCTTTTATTTCTATTACTTGTTTTCAGACCTTAGTTTTATTGGAGTGCAACATTTTAGTTTCCTTTCGTTTTTAGACAGCGGCGTTGGTTTCAATTTTTCTCTGCTTGACGTTTGAAGTTTACATTCCGGGCATTGGGGTTGAGCCGGCGTGAAGCTCTTGGTTTTAGTTGTTTTTTTTATTTCTTTTCACAGATATTTTTTTTATGGATTTGTTTAGATTAATTTTCACTATTAGAAATATCATGTGTAGATAATTTCTGAAACTTGGGTTGAGGAATGAGACTTAATTTATTTTGAGATTCTAGTTTAATGCAATATTTCATTGATAAATATTGATTTCACTACATTACTAGTTGGATTTAAATTGAAAATAAATTGCGGCTCTTGCTCTTGTTTTATTGTTGACATAAGGCACAACAAAAGCTTGAAAATTATCAAGGCCTCTCTCAGTTGTTTGTTAATGTGTGTTTGGCTAGTAAAGTAGAGAATCTCTTAGGAAAATATGGCAAAACTTGAGATTAACTTTTTATCTTCCGATTATCAATGCCTTGATTGGCTTGTTAATCGAGAAAATTATCTAGAATCCGAAATAAAGAGAGTCTCAAACCCAACCCAAGTGTTTGTTAGTTTGCCTTTTTAATTAGAAACTCTAATTTCAACTTTGATTATTTTTTGCAGGAATTAAATTCATACCTTTTTTTTTCTTAGTTCATCTTCAATTTCTTTTTACATTGCATTTTATTTTATTTTCATCTCTCATAGTCAACACATTTGATTCACAAAAATCTCACTAACGCTTTGATAACCCTTTGTCTCTGTGGAATACGATCCTGGACTTATCCTTGATACAACTTGACACTTCTACACTTGGAAGCACATTCGAGACCGAGTCATGTTACATAATACATCTGCAATATTCCCACAAGCTACTATAATTTTGATCAAATCAACCTTGGCATTTTGAGCTACCTACTCAAGATCTCTCTATTTTAGCTAGCATAGTTCAAGTTTTTATTATAAGTTCGTCTCAAAATAAAATAGCACGCATCAGTATGATTTCTAAATACCAGCATTTCCTCGTAACAGAAACCGACTTCAAACCATGAACTAGTACTATTAAAATATGGCTACTAAATCACATTTAGCAATTGCTACCAACAAGAAAAGAAGTACATTTGTAACAGAAAGCAATAATAAGCACAAATACCATGGTTCTCTAGCCAAAAGTGGAAGATAGTTTAAGCAGTGCAAGAAGAAGGAATGAGGCCGAGTATAGTGGTGGTCGGCGCCGTGAGGGTGGGCACAGGTGGATGCAGATGGCTGGGTTTCAGTTTTCAGATTGGTTTCAATAGTTTAGAAACTAGAGAAGAAGAAATTGACGTAGGAAGAAGGAAATTATTTTTTATTTTTATCTTCACATGTCACGTTAGAGATTACACGCAACACGCCACATCAGGCGGTCACTTACAGCGGGCATAAGGAAACGGCAGAGTAGGTTTTCCCTATTTAATTTGCAGCGGCTCGCTCATTTGCATTCAAACTTCAAACGCGGGCCAAGAGTCCGAAAATGGCTCCCGCCGCAAAACATTATTGTTAATGATAATCGCACCCTCATACACGAGTGAAATCAGATATATAATATGAGAAAAGCTTCAAGTCGGAACTGGTGTAAAACTTAAAATTACACCAGCCAATAAATAAGAGACACGTAAGAGTCTCATATAAAGTATCATGATCCGCATATGAGAGGATTGCTCTCAATTCTGCAGAAGTCTTCCTTTCACACTTTATTTCACACGTTACTGTCATTTCACACTTCATTTCACAATTCATTTCACACTTGCACTCTCTCTCTTTTGTCCCTCACAGACTATTTCTCTCTCTTTCGTTGGTTTCTCTTGAAATTATTGTAATAGGTGCTTTCGTTGGTTTTTAGTTTCATCTGCGATAGAAACAATGACTTCGAGTGAAAATGTAAAATCTGAAAAAATGGGTATTAATGGGATTAGACCGAATGCGATTCGAAAGGAGTTCAAGTTGGATTCAATGAATCTGAGTTTATCTATTTCTTTAGTTACTGAGATTTTTCTAGTTTTGAGTTGGGAAAGAGTGTCTGCCTTACGTTTCTTTGCTTGGATTCTTACCCGTTTTCATTTCAAACAAGGATTCCATTATGTGTTCTATAAGAAGAGTTGTAGAGGTGCTGAATGAAGTCGGCGGGTCATCTCGAACCTCCGGGGTTCACTCATTGATTGAAATGCTCAACAGTTTGGGTTCCTTTGAAATGACCAAGTTTGTGATGGAAATTACTGAAAGGAAAACCGGTTATTACAACATTTTGATTAAGGAGAAGTGTCGGAGACGTGATTTCGAAGGAGCCAAGGGAATACTTGATGAGATGAGGCAAATGGGTTGTGATCCAATTGTCAACACTTACAACTACCTACTTAGTAGTTTATGTAGGAGTGACAAAACAGATGAAGCTTGTCAACTACTTGAAGAAATGCAAGAGAGGAATTGTCTTCCAAATCCATTAACCTTTGAGATTTTCATTTATCACTCGTGTAGACTTGGGAAGTTCGATCTTGCAATCTAGTTTCTTGATAGGATGATTTCAAATGGCCTTGATAGTAGAAACTGTTAATAAAATAAATAACAAAGTGTAAATAGAAATATGAGCATGTGAATACTTTCACAATAATATAAATAGAGACACGAGCATGTGAATACTTTCACAATAATAAAGTAAAAATTACTTTCACTTTAAAAAGGCATGCAATACTTTGGTAACAATTAAAGTAGTAGAACTTGTTAATAAAATAAATAACCAAGCATAAATAGAGATACGAGCCTGTGAGTATTTTCACAATGATAAAGTGACAATTACTTTCATTTTAAAATGGCATGTGAATACTTTGGTTGAACTTAAAGTAGTAGCATTAACATTAACAAATGCAATGACTTCTCAAAAGTTGTCATTAACAACAATCCAAAATATGTCAAACATTTCAAAATATATCAAAATGGTTTCTCAAAATGTGTCATAATCCACGAAGCAACTCCAACAAAAGCATTTCATCAAAAGCTTGGACATGAATGAATTAATGATTTTGTGATGCGTGAAAATTCTATGAAGCACCAAAGTCTTGATCCTGTGACATGGTTGGATCTTGAGACATGTCAAAAACAGTTGCATAACTTTCCGGCAGATTCCTACAAACAAAAAAAGAAGTTCATATTAAAAGACGAATAAATAAAAAATGAGAAATATAAATATACCAAGTGGCATAGTATTCAAACATGTCAAACGCAGTTGAGATAGAGCCCAGTTGTGAATCTATGTGAAATATAGTTGAGCTTGGTTCCCCCATATGCCTACAAAAAAAATAAAAAAATAAAAAATTAGATTCCTTAATAAAGTAAAAAACTGGATTTAAGTAATTAATTAGAAACATAATTGTCACATTCTAAGTACCTATTTGATGTACAATTAGTTCTAACATGGCCCTCTTGTTTACAGATACTACATCATCGCTTTTTGGTTGGACCATTTTCCTTTGGGTTCTTTTGGCGTAACGATTTGGGCCTTCCTTTAGGCATAATATGTGGAGGATTTTGTAAGGTGAAATTTGAGAGTACTTGCCTATTGACCGGTTGTGCCTCCTCAACGTTCCTGTAATCAACATTCATTAATTGAAGTTCTTGCTGGATATTCTCTATGCCCCTTGAGACATGCTCATATCTTTGGATAGACTGCGATCCCATTTCAGCAACTTCATAAAACTGCCTTATCAAACGATGTTTCATGACAAATGCAGTTGGGATTGTGTCCACTGGCCCCTCATCGCCACATATGCCATGTATCACGCGACTCTTTGCATTGATTGTCCACCTCTCTAAGACATATGATTGCAGTATGATGTTCATCATAGACTTTTTTTCCAAAATATGTAGGCTGTGGCGGCATAAAAATCCAATAAATTCAAATTGACAACATGTACAAGAAACATAGAGCTTCTCCCTCCCAATTGTTACTTCATATGCAGGACTTTCTTTCCCATCAGGTGTCACCAAATATATTTTCCTCCCATCTTCCTCATGTGTTTTAGAGACCTTGTATCGTTGGCTTTGAAATAGCTCTTCTTGAAAATGAATAAATGACTTTCCTGTATAGATCTTGGCTGCTTCCTCTTCCACTTTGAAACAAGTTCTCATAATTGGTTTCGTAGTTTTTGTCTTCACATCTTTTTCTTTCTCACTGAGATAACGAGCATTTAATGCTTTATCATATTGATAGACAAAATCACGAACCATTGTACTTGAACGAACAAAGTCTTTAAAAAACTTGTTCATACTCTCACTGCGCTGAGTTGTGGACATTCCAGCACAAAATATGCCTCTCAAATAAGCTGGCACCCACTTTGCCCTCCTAGCAAAAATGCCCTGCAACCAACTATTGTCTTCCAATTTGTACTTTAATAATATTTCAGTCCATTCAAATTCAAATTCTTCAATTGTGAGTGTTTCATGAATACAATGGTAAAAATCTTGCTGAAATTGTGGGTACTTATTATAGACACGAGCTAGATGTTCAGGAACTTTTTGTAATATATGCCATAAACACAATTTATGAGTTGTATTGGGCAATACCTCCGCAATGGCCTTAGCCATTGCCTTGTCATCATCAGTGATTATTGTTGTTGGAGCACGACCAAGCATCGCCTTTAGCCATGTTTTTAGCAGCCATGTATAAGACTCTGCTGTCTCATTTATGAGTAAGGCACATCCAAACATCACAGATTGATGGTGATGATTAACTCCAGTGAACGGAACAAAAGGCATCTTGTAGCGATTGGTGAGGTACGTGGCATCAAAAGTCACAACGTCCCCAAAATACTGATATGCAGCCCGTGATCTAGTATCTGCCCAAAAGCAGTTTCCCATTGATCCATTTTCATCAACTTGGATCAAATACACAAAGCCTGGACTATTACGTTCGCTTTCCAAAAAGTAAGTGTACAGGCTTTGTGCGTCCCCCTCTCCCAGAAACTGTCTCCTTCGATTGCCCAAATAATTTTGAACGTCTTTATTAATGCAACCAATATTATAGTCACCACCAGACTCCTTGTAACAGCCCGCTAAAAATTTAGACAGCACGGCAAGCAGTTTTGGTTTCTCTTCCGACAGCAATCACATCTCTCTTGTCTTTACCCTCATCTGGAATCACGCGTATAGATTATCTTTTTCTGTAAATCACGTAATTTGTTCTTCACCAACAGCTGTAATATCATGAACAGTTTTATCCTAAGCGTTGTACTCTCGATGGCGTTTTTCCGGATCTTATCCTATCGAATTTTAAAGTATTAGATAAGCTTGTTTTTAAAGTAGCACAATTATAATAATTTAATGAGCTCTGAAAATATTATAATTGTGGATATTTATTTAGTTTAAATATTTTAATTGTTTTAAGATATTAAGAGGTTTAATGTTACTTGAAAATTCTTATTTAAATTTAAGTGTTTTATGCACTTTGATTAATTAATGATACTTTATCATTTTATATAATGATGAAGAAAATATTATTTTATAAACCTTAGTTTATAAAATAATATTCTATCTTAATTCCTCTCAGTGTAGTTATTAAGTGTAATATTAATTTAAATGATTTTATCATCTTCGATTAATTAACGGTACTTTATCATTTTTATATAATGATGAGGAAATATTATTTTATAAATTTTAGTTTTATAAAATAATATTCTACCTTAATTCATCGTAGTGTTTTATTTAAAGTGTTTTATTAAAAATAAAACATTTACGTGTTTTTAATCAGTGTTTTAACTCACTGTTGGTTTATTTGAGGTCTCCGAAGACTTTTGTCTCTACTCAAAAGTTAGATTTGTAATCCAAGCTCTCCTGACCACAGAATGGAACCTCCGATCTGATCTCCTTCAGATCTATACAATTCTCTTTCTCTCTCTCTCTCTCTCTCTCTCTCTCTCTCTCTCTCTCTCTCTCTCTCTCTCTCTCTCTCTCTCGGAGTCTTTAAGGTCATGTTCGGAGGGAACGATCTCGGTAATGGTGCTTTTGCCTGTGTGGGCGACAATAGCTCTCAGGGTAAGCTCACTTTGCACAGTTCCGACCGAAGCAGGGAGAACACAGATGAGAAAATGAATTTTTCTGAGAAGGGTATGGGTTTTCGCAGAGAATCAGACATGGGTTCTGATGGTTTCCGATCAAAACACTCCAAACCCGGGACCTCAGGCTCCCAGGAGCTCACTCTCAGCTACCTCTGCGAGAATTCCAAACTGGGTCTTCCCGGGAAGGAGATTACGGGAAAAAGACTTCAGAAAATGGCACTCCGGACACACGCACAAGACCCAGGGGCTGATCGAGCAAGAAGGTAGCCGTTATCAAATGCTCGGATTATTTGATAGTAGAAGCCCATTTGTTTCGGTGGTTGTGTTGAATAAAGACTGGGACTAGCCATTTAAAATTTGATGATATAGTTGTAGCATGTGCCAATGGGGGTACTGTTGCTGGTCTTTCTCTGGGATCATCACTGAGTACGTTGGACGCAAAGGTTCATTCATTCTCTGTTTGTGACGACCCTGATTACTTTTACGACTTTGTTCAAGGCCTACTTGATGGACTTGATGCAGATGTTGACTCACGTGATATTGTTAACATTCAAAATGCCAAAGGTCTGGGCTATGCAGTTAACACGTCTGAGGAGCTTAAATTCGTTAGAGAAGTTGCTGCAACCACTGGTGTTGTCCTTGATGCAGTATATTGTGGGAAAGCTGCTTATGGGATGATGAAAGACATGGCTGAAAATCCAATGAAGTGAGAAGGATGTAAGATCTGAGAGTAGAGGGGATGATAGTAAGGAAATGAGGTATGACAGGGAAAATTTTAGTGATCCAAAAGGGATGTGAAGATGGAAAAGGATGGTTATGGTGCAGCAAATACACACTTTACTTGGAAAGAATCAAAAGAACACCATAGGGGAAAAAGATACCCTGATGCCCCAAGTGGAGGTATAAATTATTGGCATGTTCCACGTGGTATTTCACAAAGCTCCATTGAGGTTGGAAAGGAAGGCTCAACAACTGAAGAGAGGGATTATGTGGAAGCTCATGAGGCTGTTGGGGAAAACAAAGTTGATTCAAAGGGTGACGAGAAATTGAAAGATAAGGATAGAGAGAGGAAAGATTTTTTTAAAAGACAGGGAAAGACTAAAAGAAAGGGAAAGAGAGGCCAATTGTCCTGTTGTAGCTGATGTCACACACTCATTGCAACAGCCTGCTGGGAAAAAGCTGGATGGTGGAGGCGTTGCCAGTGGAGGTCTTCGTGAACTGATACCATGTATTGCAAGGACAGCGGTTGCTGTTGGAGTGGGTGGAATTTTCATGGAGGTGCATGATGATCCCTTGAATGCGCCATGTGATGGTCCCACTCAATGGCCTCTACGTCATTTGGAGGAACTTCTGGAAGAGCTTGTGGCAATCGCTAGAGTAAGCAATGGGAAGCAGCACTTTAACATTGATCTCACGCCATTTCATGATTAGAAAGACTAAAAGCTTCTCTCAGTGGAATGAAAAAGTTGAAGACAAAAAGATAAGCTTGCTTTATATAATATAATATAATATATATATATATATTTCAGATTTATTTTAATTTAAATTTTTAGACTTTATTTGGCATCTCCACCTTTTCTACTCATGTACGTAAATTTCAACTACTTTAGCTTTAATAATTTGACTTTTGACAAGTAAAAGTGCGGCAGTGATTTGGTGAATTCAGTAATGGTAAGAGTGCAAGCTGTCATCAGGAACTTCGGTACCAACAATTGTATTATAACTCTATGGTGGAGATTAATATCAATGATGTAAAGGTGGAAAGCACGAGATTCTGTTGATTCTAAAGCTAATGGTCTTCTACTTCAAAGTATAGTGAAACCTCAAGTTGCCGTGGTGTTGCAAGTGCTCATAATATGACAATTGAGTTCAGAAGTGAAAATCTTAAGGACTTGAGTGTTCCTCTTCCAGCTGTTGTGCAGTTCCTGTGTTTCGCTCTATTCTCATAGAACGCGACGATCGAGGTAAGTTAGCCTCTAACTTACTATCAGTTTATTGTGTATGTGTGATGGGTAAGGGAACTACAATTTATGTATGTATGTTATCGTATATGCCATGTCATGCTATGTCATTACATGTTTATCTGTTACGTATGATTTAATCTCTCATGAATATTTATCTGTTACACAATCTTTTCTGTCATACAATGTGTATGTTATAAGTATGCCATGTTAAGTATGCCATATGATACATGTATGCCATTAAATGTTTATGATTAAATCATATTGTGCCATTTACAAGCATACGCCATGTTAGAAAAGTATATGATATTAAATAATATCTCATGCATTAAGAAAGATAAGACATGTTATGTTACGTATAATACGTGGGGCCACAACAACTGTGGAGTACGTATTATATTTTATGTTACTTATAATCGTGGGGCCACAACAACTGTGGAGTACGTATTATATTTTATGTTACTTATAATGCGTGGGGCCACAACAACTGTGGAGTACGTATTATATTTTATGTTACTTATAATGCGTGGGGCCACAACAACTGTGGAGTACGTATTATATTTTATGTTACTTATAATGCGTGGGGCCACAACAACTGTGGAGTACGTATTATATTTTATGTTACTTATAATGCGTGGGGCCACAACAACTGTGGAGTACGTATTATATTTATGTTACTTATAATGCGTGGGGCCACAACAACTGTGGAGTACGTATTATATTTTATGTTACTTATAATGCGTGGGGCCACAACAACTGTGGAGTACGTATTATATTTTATGTTACTTATAATGCGTGGGGCCACAACAACTGTGGAGTACGTATTATATTTATGTTACTTATAATGCGTGGGGCCACAACAACTGTGGAGTACGTATTATATTTATGTTACTTATAATGCGTGGGGCCACAACAACTGTGGAGTACGTATTATATTTTATGTTACATGAAGTATGGGGCCACAACAACTGTGGAGCATACACTACATGAGACACAGCAATTGTGACATGTAGAATACGTGGGGCCACAACAACTGTGGAGTACGTATTATATTTTATGTTATGTGTATTCATGGGGCCACAACAACTGTGGAGCATGAAGTATGGGGCCACAACAACTGTGGAGCATACACTACATGAGACACAGCAATTGTGACATGTAGAATACGTGGGGCCACAACAACTGTGGAGTACGTATTAACGCACGTTATTAATCAAGACAATTGAATAATATTCCAAGTTTATGTTAAGTCCAGTTTCAGATCAAGTCATGATAAGTCAAGTTTTAGATCAAGTCCATGTTATGTTATGCTCACGTACATGTTATGTTCATGTCATGTTATGTTCAAGTTTATGTTATTTTCAAGTTCTTATTTATGTTATGCATGTTTACGTTCATGTTATATTTCAAGTCCATGTTATGTTGTTTGTTCATGTTATGTTTTAAGCTTAAGTTTATGCCATGTTAAGTCAAGTTCAGTTCATGTTTAAGTTCTGGTTAAATCATGCTATATGTCAAGTTATACTATGTTTATGTATGACTATAATTATGCATTTATGCTTTTACTGCCATGCATGCATTTTTAACCTGTGTGTGAGTTTTATGTTAACTTACTGAGATTTGTAATCAAATCTCACTGTGGTAGTCCCAACTACCATTCCCCCCGAATGGTAGATCTTGTTACAGGACCCAAAGGAGAATTGGAATCTGACCAACTGAATACGGTCATCTAGGCTACGGTGCGATGTTGATGATGGTATAGTATTTAACTTAGGTTAATACTTGTACTTTTGGAGTTGTATCTCAAGTATTCTTTTGATCACAACCATTTTAGACTAGTGTGGTGATCACGGCTTTTTAGTATGCCTTTATGTATGAAATATGTTTCAAGTATTTGGGATATTTTTAGTTTGGTGCATAGTATTGCTAAAGAAAAAAAAAATTATCCGCTGCGAATATTGCATAATGCTAGATGCATGTTAGGAACATTGCATCTTATATGTCATGAACGGGGGCAGGTAACCTTGTGTTGCATGTCTCGACGCTTCAAATGTCCGTTCAATCCCAAGCGGAATTTGGGGGCGTCACACTCCTTACTCAAGACGGACATTATTTTCCGTGTTGGTATCCCCGACTCATTTAGTGTGTCTATTAAATTTTTTTGCGCTGGTGTTACCCGTCTATGCCCACGAAGAAAACTTGTACTCCTAGGTGTCAGCAGCTCATGATTATGCTGGAGTACAAACTTGGACACAACCCATTTTTCTCCATCCTTCCTTATTGTCATCATTGCTTTACACCCAATCTTTGTTTCTGCAGTCTCGGATCTTACTCTATCTTTCGATTTCAAATTCTGGCGACGGAACCCTTCCCTTGAACAAACATATTCTACCCCAATTAGTGATCTGTCTTCCTTTGCCAATCGGGTATGGTTTGTTCGAATGCTAAAACCAATTCGTCTAGAGAAGGCTTTATAGCAAGTATGTGCATCTTCTACATCGTCAAATTGTAACCCTACATACGGCTCCACATATGAAGATGACCCGGTATTTGGTTCATTGGGCAAGCTCTTATCTTCTTCAACCTCAACATCCAAATCTTCAATTATTTCAACTTCATCGGCACTAGAATTTGCAGAATCAAATACCTCAACATTATCCCTAGAAATACTCATCTTTCAAATTTTTACTCCACCTAATATCATGAAAAATGTGTCATTTAGAGAACAAAAATCTCATACACAATAGTTAATAATTTAATGGAATTGTACCCAAAAATAAGATTGGCTATAAACATCATTAATTAAAATAAGGTTGCACTACTGGTTGCACTCTTGGGCAAGGTCTTACTTTTTAGTTCCAATCATTATTATAGAGGAAACAAATAAGGAAAAATTTTGGTGGTTCTATATCTTAAAAAGTAATCTAAACATTATTATCATAATGCACTTTTTTAACTTAAACATATTTTTTTCAATCATGCAGGTAATCTCAAAAGTTTCTGGTTTGGGATCATGTTCTTTACCATTTGAGTTTTATTAAATTTTTGGTGGGCCGTTATGTTGCAGATCGGTAATTTGTAATAAAAAAAATTTTTATTTTTCTTCATGTTAGTGGATATGGCTTCAACAACAATCCAAAAAAATCATTTTCAAATATATAAAAACAAATTTTTTTGTCACAATGCTATGCTACATATTATTAAGTTACTGAGACATTTTATTTTGTTAATGATAAAAAAAAACTTTTTTTTTTAAATTTGACAAACTGTTTTGTGAGACAGGTTAATGCTACAAACTAAACATATTATTTTGCAGTATTTATCAAAGTAGAAAAAGAAAGCTTAAAGCAAAAATAAAATAAAATAAAATATTGAAACACGTAAAAAATTTCAACACGTTAAAAATACCTCAGTTTGATCTGAAGAGAACAACAGCATGTAAGGAATATGTCTGAGGAGAGCGACAGCGAGTGCGAGAGGGTAAAGTCTGAGAAATGGTCCAGTAACTTCAGTTTATCCGAATGAGGGAGATAGAGATATTTGGGAGGGGTGGGGGAGGGTGGGGTTGGGTGAGACGGGTGTAAAGAAACATAAAAGGTGGAGAGAGAAAAAAAAAAAGTAAAAGTTTGAGAGAGAACATCAGAAAAGTGTAAGTCTCGATAAATACATTAATGGGAGTGTAAAAGATCTCCTACATCTAAATTGTATTTTATTTTTAAAAAAATTATTATGTGTCATCACAAGATTGGTGGGTGTAAAACATATATTTACACCAAAGCCGGCTGCCAGGCGCTCTCATATAATATATGACCAAAACGCATATTCTGTATAGGTTTCGCTTCCCCTCAAGTACCATACAAACAATTCAAAAGCTTTCTCCAATCTCTCCTCGAGGTCAGTATCTTTCCGCCCTTTTTTATTCAACCTTCCGACCCCTTTGTTGTTTTGCATTTTTTGTAAGTTATGGTACTAAATATTTCCATATTTCAGCCATGCTTTTGTCCCTAATATTTAGATTTTATGGGGCTTTCTCTACGGCTGATTAGGACATTAATTTTGTGCTTCTGGGTTTTGGGGAATTTTTGAAAGAATTAAATTATAATTCTGCTTTTCTGTTCTTGTTTTTGTTGTTTAGTAG
This sequence comes from Carya cathayensis, assembly GCA_011037825.1. NCBI lineage: Eukaryota > Viridiplantae > Streptophyta > Magnoliopsida > Fagales > Juglandaceae > Carya > Carya cathayensis. Next base: position 459,604 of record QGSO01000518.1, read on the forward strand.
ATTCTGGGTTCATGAATTTTGGGCCAAAAGTACTGGAATTTCTTAATTTTTGTCAGTTGGAGAAGTGGGTTTTTGGTGGATAGAGCTTACGATCTGTTACCTGCGAGTGAGTTTCATGATGAGTGGAGATACTTTTGCAGATGGGTTGCGTAAAAACCGTCCGGCTCTAGCCGATGTGACTAATCGGAAAAGGGCGTTTCCGTTGGTTCTGGGTGATCCAGGACTTAAATCTGGGGATGAGTACGGTAAAAAGATGGATAGTGAAGATGGAGATTCACAGTTTACTAGGCAAGTATGTTTCGGAGTTGAGGATTTAGTCAAAGAGAAATGTGAAACGAAGTTTGCAAGAGATGTTAGTGAAAAGTATTCGCGTCCCACTCACAGGGAACTTGGTTCTTCGCAGGAGAATATTGCATCTGGTGTCGCAAACCTGCATAATGCAAGTAAGGAGACGTCAAGTCTGTTTGATGGCAATGTACGTATTGTTAAAGATGACAATCTACTGCAGAGTGTCATGGAGGTTGGTGATGCATCGAGGGATAGTAGTGCATCTAGCGTTTTAATGCCCACATTCTCTGGACCATGTGAGAAGGATCATCGTGGGGTTGGGGGGAAATGTCAAGATGAGGAAGGAGGACTCAGTTCTGGTGTTATACAATGCAAAACCGTATGCAAAGGATCATTCACACGTGTTTGCAACAATGATGAGAATGATCTGGGTGTCGGTAAATTGGCCTCAAGCAACCACAGATCTATTGAGTGGTCGAGATTGCCTAAATCACAGAGTTCTAAGTTCCATGAATTGGAGAGATGCACAGGACTTAAGGGTGATGATTGTGCTAATTTAAATGCTGGTGACAACATTCTCAAATGTTGCTCTTGCTCATTTTGCTTGAAAGGTAACCTCTCAATAAGGGAAACTCATCCTTTTCTTGCAATTAAAACTCCTACATTGTATTATGCATCCTTGAACTAAAATAATAATAAAATATTATTTTATTATTATTATTATTAATTTCTTTTCCTAAAATTAATTTTTTATATATATCTTGCAATTAAAACCCACTACATAAGATCTACAAATATACACAAATTGTGCTGTCTTAAAATTGAACATCAACAAATATATGGATGGTGAGTGTGATGAGAGAGAAATAAGTGATAAAATAATGTATGGATGGGGAATAGTTTTTCTCCAAACATGCAGAACTACTGTAGCCTGTTGTGGAAAAAAATGCATTTGCGTAAACCAGTGTATTGGATTTAATGGACTTAGGTAAAAGTTGGTTTGCATTGGTGTTTGCATACACCAATGCGAGTGCTCTTAGTTAAGTTGTGTTTGCAACTTGCTTGATTGCTTAATTTTAAAATTAATTTTGTATGCTAGTCGTACTAAAAAGGGATGCCTATTTTGTGATTTGACAATCAGCTGCTTATATTTTGTCGGACCTCCATTACCAGGACATCAAGGGTCGAATAGCTGGTAAATTTTTCCACCAAGGCTGATGGACTCCTGTCTCTCAAACTTATGCTTGTTTGATTTTTTTCTTCTCTATCATCATTATGATAGTGTTTCCTTTATTGGTATTGTTTAATTCTTTTCCCTAGTATTGAAGAAGAGTCAGAAAGAAACAAGCATCTTGGTTCAACAAAGCTGCAGGGGGAAGGAGACTCAAATTCATGGCCAAGGAAACTGCAACAAATTATCAAAATTAGAGTCTGATCTCACAGGTCACTGGAAGTCACTCTTTCTACATATGGAGGATATCCTTATTCATGAAAGGAACCAGCTTGTGAGTGCAACTTACTTTTTGGATGGCTTAGGTTCAAATTTCTACATGAAATCATTTCTATTAGTTGGGTTTTCCAAACTCCACTTACCATTCTGGAGACTTGAATGACTCTGGTTTAACACATCAGTTATCTTATTAATTTCCTGACTAAAGAATGCAAGTGAAAGATCTAGAGGTCTTGGGTTATCATAAGAAACCCTGAATCTAATTGCTTGCCACAAGGTTTTGGTGGAAACTACCTATCAGGTTACTACCGTAATTTTGTGAGCCACTGCTTTAACCAATGTTTTATTGCCAGCATCAATAAATCCTTTTAATTGAGCTAAGTCTCAAGATCATCCTTTATCCATGGCGTGAAAGTGTGTGTCTTTTGTCCAAATTCAAATATGTTAAATATGCTCGGCTTTTCTTGACAGCAATCCAGCTTTGTTGCACTAAAAGATCTGAGAGAGAACTGCAAAACGGATCTGGAAGTACTTAATGGAAGGGCTTCAGAGAAAGATTAGTGTTCTGGCAATTGTAAGAATGTCTCGTTACAGTTATTGAGTAATTTGTGCGTTTCAGCATGCAGAAGCATGTACCCATGTGCGATCCTAGGCGGTTTGCAGAATTTCTAGTTCTTACCATTCTTTTAGAATCTGTAAAATATCCACTAAACATACGGGATAGTATTTTTTGTATTTAATATCGTGCATGTAAGAACGTTTTCCTGCATGGGAGAATAACAATTTTCCTTTTCATCTACCTTGAACCATGTTTCTTGGTAATACTGTCTACCCTTTTAACTGGTTCAATATCGTTGCTTGGATGAGCTACTGCTGGAATTGAATGATGGATTCACCAGCTTACCATTTAGGAGATTGCCTACATTAGACTTATGCTATTTACAAGCTGATATGTTAACATACTACTTACTGTAGGATCAATTACAGTTATTAACAAAATCAAAGCACAATTACCTTTTTATACTAGTTAGAGTTGTTGGCCTTTACATCAGTAGTGTACTTATTCTGTCATTAAAATGGGGCTTGAAAATAGATTTTTTTTTTCTCCATCTTATTGTTATTATACGCCAAATTTTTTTTCTTTTCATGATTCTAATGAAAGATACTAATCCATCGACTGAATGAAGCTTGTGAGAAGTACTTGTATTGAAGTTTTGCTTGTTACATAGGCTGGGAAAGATTGCTGTGATGCAACCACGTCAAGTTCATGCAGATCAGGAGAATGATGGTCTATAATGGGGTTGTACCTGTATAGTTTTCTAGTAATCTGTGAGGATTTATTCCTGTGACAGACTGTCATAATGACAAGAGGAGATGCATTTTACATGGCTTAAAGTTGAAGCAGCAGATTGTTTTTTGTTACTTGGTCTAAATTTTCTGGCAATATAAACCTTGCATTTTTTTGGGGAGATGCCTAAGTGAATTCTGATTTTAAGCTTGATGTCGAGGTACCCTATTCTTTTAACTTTAAAGCCTCATAGCCCACTGTCGTAGGCCTACTCTAGTTCTGCAACAAGGCTGTGCAGCCCATGGAAGATTAGCTTCTCAATGAGTTAAGGGGGTTTTTTTAACCACTTTTGTGTATAGGTTTGGGGTGTTTCGGCAGGGCTTTATAAAAGTCATACTTGAAAAGGCTTTTGTTTTTGTTTTTGTTTTTTAATACAGAGACTGAAATATTATTGAGAAAGTAAAGAGGAAACAGCAATTACAGATTTTGCTTAATCTGGTTTCCGTGTCAACATAATGTATTCCCATCTCCACTTGCATATACTATAAAATGCCCACTCGTGGGTAGCCTAAGTGGTAAGGACAAACTTGTGTGCATGAGCTCTATGTCACAGATTCCATTCTCCTTAAGATTAAATTGTGATTTAAGTGGGAGACCATGGCAGTAGGTTGCTATGCTAGTCTCCTTGGGGATTTAGGCTCTATGGGTGAACCCTAAAGGCTTTGCCGTGAGATGGTTCCCCTTATAAAAATAAAAAAACCATAAAATAATTGATAAGGTGTTGGTTAAATGGAAGAGGTTTACTCTCACGTGATTTGGTAGATAAGTGTAACACGCAAGGGAATACTGAGATTTGTATGTTCACTTTGAGGGTGAGCATCTTCCAAGAAAGAAGGAATAGTAGAAATTTGATGTATTCAATTCATAATGATTCCCTCAAGGGTCTTCGTTCATATAGGCTGACAAGGATAACAAATTTATAACAAACTACAAAATATTCTCGTAAGGACTTGCCTGGCGCACTACTAACACTACAACAGAAATGATTTTTTGCTTCCAAAAAATTTTCATCGATGTGAAAATTGATGCAAAAAGAAGACATTTGCGTCGTTTTTAAAGGGGTCGTTAATTTTTAACGCAACTGGTGCGAAACGGTCATTCGAATGGTTATTATAAATTTTGCAATATAATTATAAGTTTGTGTCTAAATTAGAGCAACGCAAGAAAGAAAACTTATTGTGATGCAATTCGAACTTTTTGCATCTAAATTTGAGCGACACAAAAAGAATACATTTGCGTCATTTTTAAAGTAGTTGCTAATTTTCAACGCAACAAATCCAAACAGTTATTCGAATAGTTATTACAACTTTTTAACAGCACAATTATAAGTTTTTGCATCTAAATTTAAGTGACACAACAAAGAAAACTTATTGTAGCCTATTTGAATTTTTTTTGTCTAAATTTTAGCGACGTAAAAAAATAAATTTAATCTCTGCAATTTGAATCTTCTATTTAATTTAATCTCTATCGTTGGATCTAAATTTTAAATCCTACATCTTGGAGCCTAGGTTAATTCCTCAAAGCCCTAATTGCCCCCCTCTTTTCTTTTCTTCTCTCTGTACCTATCCCTATCTCTGTCACTGTCTCTCTTTCTTCCTTCCCTGAGCCGTCACTTTCCCTCCCCGATCTCTACCTCTCTCGTCCTCCTCTACGCCCAGCTGTCAACCATCATGAGCCTCCACAAATATCACCGCCACACTAGCCCTCTCCTCTCCCTCGACCTCCCCTTACCCATGTATATCTCTCTCTCCTCCCTCTCTTTCGATCTTTTCTCCATCCTCTCTAGATTTGGTCCTTCTATCATCGATTCTCAAACCTTGTTAAAACATCCACTTGGCCTTTTCGGCAACCCCATATAACTAAGGTATTAGTTTTTACATTATCTCGTTTTGGGTATTGGTGATTACGATGATCTATTTACTGTTTACAACTTATATTGTGATTTTCTGGGAAAAAAATTGTGTTGCTTTTAATAGTTAGTTCAAAATGGTATGGAGTTTGCAAGCTTGGGTGTTTGGTGGTTTCCTTCATTATACTTTTTTATTTGGGCATGGAGTTTTGAGAGATTGAGACTATGGGATATATTCTATTTTTATTATATTCTAAGTCAGGGGTGAGAACTTGGTTCTTGGCATGGTGATTGCTCTGGGATGTTTCTTTGAAATTAATTTCATTTTTTAATATATTCTTTTGAAGACTAGTTGCAATTCTAGCTTGTCACATTGGTCACCCTCGCAAGATACTTATTTGGTATCCAAGGTTTGTAAAGTTTTGTGTATTGGAGTTGTTGTTATCTTTTTTATCCATGATTTCTCATCTTTTAACATGGCTAAGTTTTGTTTATGGTAGAAAAATTAGGCCTGCTCAAGGATTCTTGGAGAGGAGTATTGGAGACATACTTGGAGATTTCTCATTAGTTTTTTGAAATGTTTGTGACCTTCTAAGAATAATATAGTTGGCCTGCCATATTACAACTTCTTTTTCCTAGAAAAACACGATACAATTTAATACCAATTTTTGCTTGCAAAAACATTTCTCAAATTACAACTTTGGCTACCTTTATGTTATTGAGTTGCTCTATTTGACTTTTTGTTAGTTGTAGTTGCTAGAGATCCCCAAGTATGTACACAAAAATGCACTTGTAAGCTTTTCTAGCTTTACTTTTCCGGCTCACAGTGTTCATCTATGATTTCTTTATCTTCTATATGCACATGTAAGCTTTTTCTAGTTAATCATGATTATATTGAATGATTTAGGTATTTCTCAATATAGCCTTATCTGCCTAAAAGGGGAAAAATTTATCTGATAATATCTTTCATTAGTGTAATTGACAAGGTTGTTAGGCACACCTATGTTAATGGTAGATGACATTATGGCTACAATAATTAATCACAGTTGGTATTTCTACCAAGTAGATGTTTGTGATTTCATAAAATTTGAATTTGTATCTCTAAAAATTTTAGGCAGTGGCAGGTTTGTAATGAATACTAGTATCTTGTTCTTCCTTTACTGTGTTTTGAAAATTGTTTCCTGTTTTTCCTCTTGTTTGGTTTTATATGCTAATTTGTGCATGTTATGCCATGTATATTAGTCCACTTGTTAAAGAAATTGTCTATTAACAAAAATTTTAATCACACTAATATAAATTTAAACCTTTTACATTCTTTAAAGATGGGAATGGCTATCTTGGTTGATACATGTCAATCAATTTTATAGACTAGGCCAAACCTTAACACAATTAATTTTCTAACACAAGTGAAAAAGGGGATTGATTCTTAGACTAGGCCATGTATACATATTTAGATAAATATTTTATATACATGCTTTCTGAGTTTAGATGAACATTTTATGTACATGTTTCTTGCCTTCCCCCTTTCACTTCCACTAATATCTTTAGCATTTTTGTGTTATAATTTGAGAGTGATGTCGAATATTTTTGCAGGAACCCGATACAAAGACTTTTGTTAATATGTTGTACTTGATAATACATGCAGACAAATCTTGTACTTTGATATGCCTTGAGAAGTCTAAAGTTGCACACTTCGAATATAATGTAATTGTTTTATGGATTGTAATCTAATGTATATAAAAGTTTTTATGGATTGTAATATAATGTAATTGCTTAGAATATAAAGCAAGTTCTTTGTGTAATTGCTTTATGGATTGTAAGATGTGTACTGTTTTAATGTATTTTTTTCAATACTATTTTTTTTTTGTTTGTTCCATACTATGTTTGCAGGAAATAGTTTTTTTGTTCACAAATACTTATTTACATCAATCTTAATCAACACAACAAGTATTTGTGACCAAAACAAAGTTGTATGACCTTCACGACGAAATATATTTTTTGTGGCAATATAATCATCACTTAAAATTATTTGCGACAAAAAATCGTATCATAAATGATTTCTGTCCGACGAGAAAAAATTGTTGGGAAGATTCTACTGGGAGTAGTTAACCATGGTTGGTGGTGTTTTGTGACCACATTTGAGACTATTTGCGACGATAAAAGAAACTCCCGAATAATATCTTGTTACGACAATATTTTATATTTGCGCCATACAAATAATGCCACAAATGTATTTTTCTCTACCATCAGCTTATGCTTTTACGTCGATGGAAACCAACAATTGCGTCAAATATATTTAGACGCAAACATTAGTTTTTTGCGACATTAACACGTTTCGACGGAATAAACCTTTTGAGAGTCATTAATAGCGTCCACGTTGCGTCGATTGAATTTGGACAGGAATTAACATTCGCGACATTTCGTAGAGTTTTTTAGTTGAATTATTTAGATGCAAAAAGCCGTTTCTGTTGTAGTGCAAACAAAATAAGAACATTCTAATTGATTCTAAGTAATTGGACTTGGGCCCTAGGCGCATTTATTTATCTTTTTAATATGGAATCACTAGCCCATTGGTTGCAACTATCCACAAATGAAAGCCCACATTCTTAAATCTGAGCTCGTAAGGCTAAGGCTCATTAATTCCTGAAGCCCACCACAATCCTTTTTTTCTCCCTCTTCTTTTGGTCTTCCTTTAGCTTCCAGATTAACCTGTGACATCACCCTCCCATTTAGAACACCTTGCCTACAAGGTTTGGGTAGGTGTCTCTTAGCTAGTGGTAGGGTTCCCAAGTTGCATCCTCCACCGTCTCTCCTTGCCATCAGACTAAAATCTTCATTAAGGGGTCTCCAATGAACTTGTCTAAGGTGCTAATCTAAAACCTTCTCAGGTTCTAGTTTGAAGAGGCCCATGGAATCCACTGGGGTAGTTACGACATGAGTATGATTGAGTGACAGAGCCTCCTCTTGAGTAGACATACTTGAAATACGGGGTGGATGTGAGCTGTCTCAAGTAGCTTCAAGCGGTATGCCATGGAGCTGATGTGTTCCTCTATGTGAAATGGCCCAAAGAATCTCGGGAAAAGCTTGGTGTTGCAGCTTTGGGCTACATAGTGCTGACAATCCTGTTGAAGTCTCAAGTAAACAAGATCTCCCATCACAAATCCCCTTTCTTTCCTCTTCAAATATTTCTTCTTCCTATTTTATGCCCTGTGCAGGTTTTGCTTCAATAGCTGCTTGATTTGTTCTTAGGAACGGAGAGAGAAGTCCACAGCTTCCATCTACAAGTACCTTGGTAAGTAACTCATCAACCTGGGTGGGGGGTAACCACATTGGGTCTCAAAGGGTGTTAACTGTGTTGATGAGTGCTTAGTGGTGTTGTACCACCACTCAGCTAGTGGGATCCATAAGCCCCAATCCTTAGGCCTCTCACCCAGAAAGCAACACATCTGATTCTCGATTGTTTTATTGACAACTTCAAACTAGCCATTAGTCTACGGGTGATACGCTATACTGAAGGCTAGATCAACCCCTTGCTGTTTGAACAACTCAATCCAAACCCCGCTAGTGAAAGTTTTGTCTCTATTAGACACAATTGAGTGTGGCATGCCATGGTGTTTAAATATGTTTTTGAGGAAGGAATGGGTTAAGGAAGAGGCAATATAGGGGTGAGGGAGAGGAGTGAAGTGGTTGTATTTAGTGAGGTAGTCAACCACTACCCATATGCAGTTGAAGGACTGGGAAGTGGGAAGGCCTTCTATGAAATCCATATTGATATGGGTCCAAGGCTTTAAGGGTATGGCTAAGGGTTGTAGAAGACCTCCTGGTAGAGAGTTTTTTGGTTTCACATGCTAGTAGATGTCGGACCTCCTCACAAACTCACATACTTCAGAATCGAGGGTGGGCTAGTAAAGTCTCTGCTTATTCTGTGGATGGTTTTAAACCAAGAGTGGCCCTAGTGGGAGTGTTGTGTAATAGTTGAAGAAGTTTAAGTTTAAGGTTATGGTTCTTAGGGATAAACAATATGTATTTGTAATACAAACAACCCTCCTTCATAGAATATTTAGGTATGACATTCCCCTTAGCTACCTTTTTTCAGTATCTGTTGGACCATTGCGTCATCTGTATAGTGTTGTTTAACTTTCCCTAGTAACTCCAAAGTAGGAATAGAAAGCATAGTAAGTGTCAAAGGGGCTTCCTCTTCCTCACCTTTCCTGGAAAGAGCATTTGTTGCCCCTGAAGACCTGGATGTAGAAGGCAATAGGATGCCCCTTCTGCATGAGGACAGCTTCCACAGCCTTCCCAGAAACATCACACTCAATTTCAAAAGGTAGTGTAAAATTGGGTAGTGTCAATACTGGTGGTCTTAGCACAGCCTCTTTACGATCATTAAAGGTCTTTTCTACTGTTGTAGTCCATTTGAAACCATCCTATTCAACAATTCTGTTAGAGGGGAAGCCATACCCCTATACCCTTTAATGAATCTTCTGTAGTAGCTAGTTGAGCCCATAAATCCACCTAAGGATTTAATAGAAGTGGGAAGGGGCCAATCCCATGTGACCATTAATTTTTTTGAGTCAGCTTTCACTCCTTGGGTTGTGATAAAACTTTCCAAATAAGCTACCTCAAGACTACTAAATTTGCATTTGGATATCTTGGCATACAATTGGTGCTGCCTGAGTGTGTCCAATGCAATTTTTAGGTGTTGTCCATGCTCTTTTTCACTCCTGTTGTAGATTAGGATCTCATAAAAAATCAGTATGAATTTTCAAAGGAAGGGTTTAAAATCTAGTTAATCAATCTTTGGAATGTTAAGGGGCATTAGTCATGCTCTCGAGCTAAATGGTATGACTAAAAACTCATAGTGTCCTTCATGAGTCCTAAAGGCAATTTTTTATATGTCATTTGTTTTTACTCAAAGATGGTGGTAACCAGATCTTAGGTCCAATTTTGAGAAGATTATTGACCCACACAGCTCATCCAAGAGTTCATCTACCACGGGTATAGGATATCTATCCTTTACAGTGGCCTTGCCTTCCATATGAAAGAAAGCTAACCTTAACTTAGGTTGTGGCAAGATGCTATTAAAATTACAGAATTATTGTAGCTTGTACAGCCAGCCAGTGGGATCCTCTTCACAAAACAAATGAAAGTCAAGTATTACTGCTTGGGCTTGCCCCTCTCCCATCTGCACTAACGCCAAGTCTTGCTACCCTTCCTATCCATATGAAGTCTCACCATGGTCCTGATTTTTCTTTTGCAGTTTTAGGGTCAGTGTGGTCAGCTGCCTCTTCAAGGCCAACATTTCAATCTCTAAACTTTTGAACTGGGACTCAGAGGTTTTCTTTAGCGAATTAAATCATTCCTGCAGCTGGGAAAGCCTTTCTCCCATCAACCATTAGAATACTTTTAAGAAGGGGATGGAGGTATCTCCGATACCAAATCTGTAACATGAAAGAAGGAATAGGATTTGTAGGCTCACTTTGAGGGTGAGCAACTTCCAAGGAAGAAAAAGGAATATTATAAATTTTATGTATTCAATTCATAATGATTCCCCTCAGGGGTCTCCATTCATATAGGCTGACAAGGATAACAAACCTGCAACAAACTACAAAATATTCTCGCAAGGATTTGCCTGGCACATGACTAAACAAAATAAGAAAATTCTAACTGATTCTAAGTAATTGGACCCGGCCCCAGGCCCATTTATTTAACTACGTTTCAATATGGAATCACAAGCCCATCGATTGCAACTATCCACGAAAGAGAGCCCACGTTCTTCTTAAGTCTGAGCCCGTAAGGCTAAGGCCCATCGAATCCTGAAGCCCACACGATTCCTTTTTTTCTCCCACTTCTTTTAGTCTTCCTTCAGCTTCCAGATTCACTTGTGATAATAAGAGATCATAGATTCAAGTCTCCACAAGCACGATGTTAAAAAATATGACTCATACCTATTGACGTTCTTGTCTATTAGTTTTGTAACACTTCACCCGCTATTGAGGTTAGACTATCCCTCTAGTCCATTTAAAGGGAGCTATGATCGCGTCCTGCAGGGAGAAGCAACTAATCTCCGATCTATTCCATCTTTTTTCAAAAGAGGACAGTGCCCTTTAATTTCATTGATAACTTTTATTTATGATTGAGGAAAATCGTAGTTGAGGAAAAAAAAAAAGAAAAAGTTAGAGAATACAAAAATCCCAAAATTAAGTGTTAAAATATAGGAAGATAAATGCATCATCCTACATGTACGAACTGATGAAATTTCTTATAACTATACAGAAAACTACAAGTAGCAGTTCGGTATTATTAAAATAGGCACTGACATTTCCATTGAAAGGCCTTCGTGGGAAGCTATTCGATCGGATAAACATAGAGTTGTTTCAGAGCAAAGCTTGTTTAGTTGAAATTCTGGTTTGTCCTTTTCATTTGATTATTTTAACGGTAGATATCATTTTTTAGTACCATAAACAATTAGACTCTAAACCCACTACGACCCTTATCGGCCAACTCACTTATGTCACTACTGTTCCCATAATTGCCTTTGCTCTCAATTATTATTACTAGTTTTTTTCCCATGAAAACGACTTATTTATTATACATATAATCCTTAATTTAAAATGTTATCGCATTCGAATCACATGCCATCATTTGAATTAGCATATGCCACGCATCTTTTTAATTTTTAATTTTTAAATTTCTTAGTAAATTATAAATAAGATAAATGCTTTAGCTACAAAGAAATTTTATAAAAATAAATTCACAAATTAACGTTGCTTAATATGGTATGTCGGATTGTAAAACTAGTATTTTAATTTATTGTAGTATCTAACACATAACTTAAAACCATGTTAATTTATGAATTTACTTTTATAAAATATTTTTGTAAGTACTGTAACACTTCTCGATAAATAATAATTACACAATTTTGAAATTGAAAAAGTTTGAAACGAAGAGCTAATTAATCTCGAAGGGGAGATTGCGTGGTTGGATATATAGACAATTAGCTTAATTATTTATGCTCTAGTACAGCTGCTGCATGCATAATGTGATCATGTCCAATTTTCAGCCAACTAACTGATGAGAAACTTCATGGTTGCCAATTCAACTATTGCAGCCATTATATTTATCATGTGATGGTGCTTATTGTTGACATATGTTAAAGTCAACTGCTTATACAACTATAAATATATATATATATATGTATATATACATGTATATTAATGAAATTAGTGCTTGTCAGAGAATGATTGAGACATTAGGGCTGATTAAAAGAAGTCGTGCAGCATTGAGCCTTGGAACGTATGGTTGCTATTCAATAATGCTTTTGATTAATGCAAGTAGAGAGAATTTTCGTTCTTCTTACGTAAGAAATTAAATAAAATAGAGAAACAAAAATGCAATTGAGAACAGTGTTTGAGGCTAAGATAAACAGTCGGCAAAATGTGCGGATACAAAAAGTATTTTAAGATGATCTGTTATTAATAATAGTAAAATAATTTATGAATAATAATAAAATATTGATAGCGAATAATTAATGAATAAATATTTGTGAATTATTTAAAATAGTATGAGAATATATGAAAATAATTATTTCCAAACTGACCCTAAATTTGGTGGGCTCAAGTTCTGACCTTAAGTTTGATGGAGAAAGCATCAAACTAATTTTATATGTATTTAATGATAGAGGGTTTACTGACTATGTCAATCTTACCTAACTTTGAGCGAAATAAATGAAGAGAGATATAGTACAATTGATATGATATTGGATTATGAGTTATGCTATTCATAAGTCACATACATTACATATCATTAATTTTTTTAATTTTTTTAATTTTTTTTTTAAAATAATTGAATTATTCTACTTATCATCCACATACCACACATTTAATAAAAGAAGAAAATGAAAAAAATAATAAAAATAGTAGTGTGTGGTGTACGAGGCTTATGAATAGAATTTTTCATTGAATTATTGCCTATTGGTGATTGAAAACGAAATCCATTTGTTATGCAAACCTTGGAAGAGAACCACACTCAGTGATCTGCATGTTCAATGTGGCCAGGCATTATATGGTCCCAAGAAGAAAATAGGCAAAAGATTGAGATTTTGGAGTGAAACATCTTTTATATAAATTGAAGAGCAAATGGTTATAAATTCATTGACCTTTTAGAGCGAATCATTTAATTTAATTTTTGTTTTTTTTATCAATGTATTTAATAATTTTAAAAATTATATATATAAGAGGATCGAGGGACGATGGACTTCCAAATTAACAAACAAAAGTTTCATGAATTCAAAAAACACAATTTATAAAATAAAAACTAAAAGCAGATAATAGATCAAACCTTTATTTCTTGGTGTTAGAATGTTATGATATTTATGATAGTACATAAATATTCATAATATTTTAGTACATGTAGTGTTATATGATTTATTCTCTATCATATTTAATTTATTGTGTAAATCAATTAGTATCAATTAATATCATTGATTTATTGTATTTTCATTTTCTTCTAACCCCATTCACCTATAAATAGGGCCAAATATTATGTATTCAATAGCAATTGAGAATAGCAACGACTTAGTCCTCAAATTCTCTCTTCATCTTCTCAATCTCATTTTCTATTATATTTTATGATATAACTTTTCTAATTTATTATATTTTCTCCAGTTGGCAAAGTCTAGGAATCAACCATCATGATGAAAATAATTAAAAATAATTTGAAAGAGACTTCCATTATTTCTGAAATTATTAATATGTACAGTAAGAGTGCATATTTACAGAGAATGAGTTCAAGAGAAATAAGTATTTTAATCAAAGTAATACACATAAATATAATCTAGGTAGTAATCTAATCAAAGTAATATACATCAACATCCCCCCTCAAACTCTAAAGGGTAGAACCAACTTGAGTTTGGAAACAAGACCATGAAGTTGACCAGGTGGATGAGATCTCGTAAAAATGTCAGCAAGCTGGTCTTCAGAGGAGATGGAGCAAAGAAGTAAGGTGTCTTGCTGAAAATGATGCCTCATGAATTAACAATCAATCTTAATGTATTTGTTACACTCATGAAAAACATTATTATGAGCAGTCTGTATGGCACTTTGATTGTCACAATAAATGGGAGAATAATTCATTTGAGGGGCACCCATATCTACCCAAAGCCAACATAACCATAAAATCTCAGATGTAGTGTCAACAAAAGCACCATACTCAAATTCTGTACTATAGCAAACAACGAAAGACTGGTTCTTACTATGCCAAGAAATCAGAGAAGTCCTTACTATGCCAAGAAATCGATGACCAATGGATCTCTAGCCCATTCAACATTAGAATAAGCTCGAAGCTCAAGGGATGATTGCAACGATAAATGCAGTCTATGAAACAAAGTTCCTTTGATGTAACATAAGATACGAAGAATGACATCATAGTGGATAGATCGAGGAGCACTCATAAACTGGTGGCTAACCAAATGTACCACATAGGATAAATTAGACTACTGACTAGCTGCCTATAGAGAGCAGAATCAGAAAGAGGCTCACCATCGGTGGCAAGAACCTTAACATTAGTCTCAAGATGAGTGTTGATAATCTTGTTGTCATTCAAACTAGACAAGGAAAGCTAATCAAAACATATTTAGATTGATAGAGGTAATAGCCATATGTGCTAGAAGTAACCTAAACTTGAAGAAAGTACTTGAGTCTGCCCAAGTCATTCATCTTAAAATGTTGACTAAAAAATATTTGAAGACTTTGTATCCCAGAAATGTCATTCCCAGTGATAATCATGTTGTCAACATATAGAGGGATGATAGTGATAATCATGTTCTCAACTCATATGGCTTTGTTCCCAGTGATAATCAGTCGTCCGATGAAAAAGTGTAGAGTCATATGAGTTGAGAACAAAGCCTTGTTGAGCAACCATAGAAATGAATTCGGCAAACCACGCATGAGGAGGATGCTCATAGCCAAGTGGAGGTTGCATATATACTTCTTCAACAAGATCATCATTCAAAAAAGTGTTCTTGACATTCATATGAAGTAATTGCTATCAATGAACTACTGCAACTACGAGCAAAGATCTAACAAAAGTAAGTCGTGCAACAGATGCAAAAGCTTCCTTATAGTCAATACTGTATTCTTGGGCAAAACCCTAGGCAACAAGGCGAGACTTGTATCGCTCCACTATTCCATATACACAAGTCTCAATTCTGTATACCTACTTGCATCCAAGTGTAGATTTTCTAGGAGGCAAATCCACTAGGTCCCAAGCATGAGCTCTGGTGAGGGCATTTAATTCATCTATATCTAAGTATAACGAGAGCAATCATCTACAAAGATAATGAAATAACGAGACCCCCCTCAGTGGGGATGGGGGCATGATTCCAAATAACATAATGAGTTATATCAAAAGGTGTAGAAGAAGTTGAATCACTATTATTAAATGAAAATTTTGTTTATTTCCCAAGATGACAAGAGATATAATCAAAAGACTTGAAATCAACGTATCCTAAATGACCTTGAGAAGCTAAAATTTGAACACATGGTAAGGAGGCATGACACAAGCAAAAGTGTCATATGTGTGGGTGTGAGATAGGATTTGCAGAGATGTAAACTCGATAAGACGTTCAATTTTACGGCTTGTCCTAAGAAGTTGACTCATCTAATGATTCTGCACAACAATACCATAATTGTTAAAACTTAGTCTTAGACCTAATTCACAAACTAAACAACGGAAAAAAGATTTAGGGACAATTCCAAAGTTAAGTATGCTTGATCAACATACAAGGTAGAAGGATGTGATAGATCCAATGTGAGTGACAGACATGTGAGAGCCATTAGCAGCACAAATGATAGGATTAGGAGAAAGGCAGTTTTGTGAGAAAATAAGGTAGGGTCAGACATTAAATGGTTGCTACATGTAGAGTACGAATCACAAAGACTTATCTAAGACTATAGACATCGTAGTAGAGGATTGAGACAAAACTTGGTGCCTCAACATTAGCTACAGTAAGAGCCTGAGAATGAGATGTAGTTTCAGGAGTAGATTAATATGTAGACAGAGTAGATGGAGCAACCGCGATAGCCTATCGAATGGAATCCTATTGCTTTTTGTATTGTAACTTGCGACATTCATGGATGGAGTGATTAGGTTTTTTGCTGTACTTGCATAAAACTGACTTGTAGGGAACTTGTGTAGGGTGAGTGACTAGATGAAGGCTTGGGAGCACCTATAGAAGCACTTTACATGACCATATTTGAAGATTGCATTTTCATGGTGGAATGACAATTTTCTTCAACGATGAGCTCAAAAACAATATCCTCTAAAGTTGGGAGAGGTGTGAGATGCAAAAGGGAAGCCCAAGTTAGCTTAAAATCCTCGTGAAATAGATAAACTTTCAACATCATGATATGATGCAAATAATTTTATGTCTCGAGGGCACTTCAGTTGAGAGACTGCAGCAGATAGTTGTTCCCAAATATTATTTTCTTGAAAATACAAATAAGAAATAGGCTAACCTGATTCTTGATGCATTTGAAAAATTTTAGTCTCAAGTTGGAACTCCAATGAAGCATCATGAGTGTAGTTATTGACGTGCTAGAAAATCCCAACCAACTTTTGCATTCCTAAGCTTTGGAAGCATGCTATGAAAGAAGGAACTGAAGTGTTGATAAACTAGAAAAGTATTTTACAGTGCATGCCATCTTAACTTTCAAGACGTGAAGCAAAATTATTTTCTGTCTTACCATCTTTAGGATTAGGCGAAGAGATTTTACCAAACACATAACCCCACAATCGTCATCCTCGTAGAAAAACCTCCATATATGTTAGGCCCACATATTGTAGTTGGGCCCATTCAAAATAGGATCAATTGAACAAACAATATAGTCCAAATTAGAAGAATTTTGAGCGATTGAGAGAAGTACAACAAAAAAACAAATAGGAAATATGAAACCAACGCGAAAAAATTGAGTAGAAAAGCACTAGTCAACAATCAAAGGTCAAAGTCAATCGTTGACGTGGACTAAGGCTGATGTGGCATGCTATGAGGGTTACACATGTCATGCATTATATCTTTGCACATTGGAAAGTCCTTCAGCACAAGGATGGTGGCCCGATTCTTTGTGTGGCATGTGCAGGCTGTTCTAGTGATGATTGAGGTCTCATTCAACTGGCCAGTGACTATTCTACCAGAAGATGATGTTAAAAATTTGAAAAAGAAAATACTAGTGGCTAATTGTGGTGTTGAGGGCCGAATGTTGTGGTGGGCAGTGGCGACGCATGTGATAACAGATGGGCTTGAGCCTTTTAGACATTGGATGATCTGTATATTGCGAACTTGATTATGGAATTTAGTTTCAAAATGAACAGCGATAAAGGTTGGAAAGCACCGAGTGGTGACAGGCTTGCCAGAGAAAATGTAAAAAAAATTACGTAAAGAATCCACAGGAAACCTGGGGCTTTGATGCCATTATGGAAATAAGTAAAAATGAAATTTTAAAGAGACTTCTATTGTTTATGAAAATAATAATTTGTACTATTTATAAGGAAAGAGATAAAAGGAAAATAAAGAAGTATTTTATATGAAAGTAATATACATCAACCTAATCTAAGTAGTATTCTAGTCAAAGTAATATACATCATCACATCACACCACAATTGATACATATATAGATCGAAGAGCTATAGTTGAGAATCGCGGCCGATAAATTTAAATTTTTACTATAGTCTACTGTGTTTGTGCTTTCTGTTGAAGTGTTCCATTTTCATTTCTTCCAGATTCACATTTATGGAATACAGAAAATAAAATGATAGTTAGATCCTATATATTAAGATGAGTATATACATATACATATATATAATATGTGCTCATGCATGCGTGATGAAGCGAGAATATTGACGTACTAAGGAAGATTTGGGACGGAGGAAGCCATTCACTCCAAATGATTTGTATTGAAACTTGTTGTGGCGACTTTTTAACCAGCTTTAACGACTGATAGCTTTTTGCCATTCCATAGCAGCTAGCCTACCCACGTCTAGATGGCATATACTATAACTGCAACCACAGAAAGAGGGCTCCATCCTTTCCTCCACTTAAAAAATAATCAAGTCATGGAACACAAACGTTGTTGTAGAGGAAAAAATTGGCTAAGATTAGATGACTATATAATAAGGCTTATCTTATCATTTTATTTGAATTTGTTAGGATAAATGTAAAATAATTATTGATTTATCTCTAAACAATGTTGATTCTATCTAGAAGTCTTAGGTGGTGTTTAGATAAGTCTTTGAGGTTAAAATTGAGTCCTGGTATATCCTGAAGAAAGCTGAACAGATTAGTTAATCCAGAAGATTGTTATTCGCGAAATGTTAGCAGTCCGTCGGAACACGTCTTTGCGACTGTTGCTAACCGTCAACAGAGTCCTACTGTGACTGGAACTCTTTCTAGACTTTCTATTTAAAGGGATTCATTTTGGTATCTTATAATGGACTTTGAGCCACGAATTTCAGAGATGATATTCTGAGTATTTATGAGAGAAAATTTACTTGAGAATTTTCATGGGGTTTTTCATCTCTTCTTGAGTATGATCGCGTTTTGAGTGTAAAGTAACATCGATTGGATTTCAGCTTCTGGAGTTCCAGAAGGGAAGTCAACATTTGAAGATCGCTAGAGGTTTTGGCTGCTACTGAGGTAGAAGACAAACGGGTCGTTTGTCTTGGCAAGTAAGATAGTCGAATTACAAAGGTTTTGTAATTGATGATTGCTTGTAATTATTCTTCAAATAATAAGATTGACTTTCCTGGGTTTGGCTGCCGGTAGGGTTTTACCTTCGTAACCAATCGTTGTGTCTTACAAATTTGTTAATTCTCTTTGAGTATTTTGATTTGTTTAATAATTCTAGATATTGAGATCTAATCAATTTATTCAAGGAAATTGGTAGACAATTTCGTGGTTTTACATGGGTACGTTGAGAATTTCAATTGGCATCAGAGCGTGGTTCACTTATTCGAGTGTGATCCATGCCCTTGTAGATTATGTCGACATCATTATACGTTCCACCATACTTCGATGAGGAAAACTATGCTTATTGGAAAGTTAGTATGAAGGCTTTTCTCAAGTCTTTGGATGAACGTGTATGGCATTCAGTTGAACGAGGATGGACTAAACCCGAGACATCTATAGATGCTTGGACAAAAGATGAAATCAGCAATTGCAATTTGAATAGCAAAGGACTTAACGCTATTTTCATGGCGATATCTTCCGAAAAATTTAAAAGAATCTCTATGTGTGAGATTGTTAAAGAAGTTTTGGATATTTTGGAGGTCACACATGAAGGCACAAGAATAGTAAAAAATTCAAAATTGCAAATGCTAACCTCAAAATTTGAAGAGATTAAAATGTTTGAAGACGAAAGTTTTAATGATTTTTATGCTAAACTGAATGATATTGTGAATTCCAGGTTTAATCTTGGCGAGAAGGTGGAGGATTCAAGGATCGTGTAGAAAATTTTGAAGTCTTTACCTAAAAGATTCAAACCTAAAGTTACTGCTATTGAAGAAAGTAAAGATTTGGATACAATAAAAGTTGAAGAGCTGGTTGGATCTTTACAAACATATGAGTCTTTACTTCCTCAAGCAAGAAAATGTAAGTTCATTGCTTTGAAAACTGTAAAAGAAAATCATGAGGACTCCTCTGATGAAGAAAGTTTAAACAATAAAGAAATAGCTCTCATTGCAAAAAAAATTTAGAAAATTCATATTTAATAAAAAGGGTAGTGGAAAATCAAAAAGAGGAAAGAATTTTCTAGTAAGAAAAATAAATATGGAAATTGGAATAGAGATAAAAGTGAAAAGAAATACAAAGTGAAATGTCATGAATGTTTTGGGTATGGTCACATAAGAATTGAATGTCCAAATTTCATAAAAAAAATAAAGGAAAAGATTTAAATGTGTCACCTAGTGACAGTTTTGACTCTGAAAATTCATCTTTTGACAATGAAAAATCTTTTATTGCTTTTTCTTCTGTTGTGAATGATCTTACTGAGGTTGAACTAACAGAAGCTGAAAGTGAATGTGCTTTTAGTGATTCAGATGTAGCACTTGTTGAAGCTGTACAATAGACTCACTGCTGTGGAAGGTGAGAAAAATAATCTACAGAGGCACTTGAAAATTCTGATGTTGAAATATCAAGATTAAAGATCAAAAGACTGCACTAGAAAGGAGATTAGAAGAACTTCAAGAGTGCAAAGGAAAAACAGCAACACAGAAATTAGAAGAAATATTGAGTTGTCAGAAAGTGAGTAATGATAGAACTGGATTAGGATATATGACTTCAAAAGGGAAAGAAAAACTAGCCTCCTCATCCGCTGCTACAACATCTAAAGGTATAGTTTTTATAAAAGGAAGTCAAGCTAAGAATGTTCAAAATCATCTATCATCCAAACCAGTTCATTCAAAAATTCTGCATGATAAATTCATTTCTACTTATCATAATTGTGGAATTGTTGGTCATATAAGACCACATTGTGTTAACTTTTATCAAGTGCATAAAATGAATGGTGAAAGAAATACACAAAGAAAAGGAAGAGTCTAAAAAATCAAGTTGAGAATATGAATCAACAGATAAACTTTTTAAGTCTTAAACTTGGTGAACTAGCAGATTTTTACTTTCAAAATAAAGAAAAGATCATACAAAATGGTGTTAATGAAAAGAATGGGCCAAAATTTAAAGCAAAGTGGGTGATCAAAGAAGATACTATGTCACATTAATTAATAGGACTACTTGCATGTTCTTACATTCTTTATGTTATTGCATTAGTCTAGGACATGAATTTTATTTTTCTGTTTTGCTTTTATGTTTCTATTTTTCAGTTTTAAATAAGAAAAATATAATATAAAATTTTTTTCTGGTTTGGTTCAAAACTTTTCTTTAGGAAAGTGCATGCTTGATATGTCAAAGTTTGAACATTTATGTTCTCACTTAATAAATTTTTAAACCTATGCATTTCTCTATTTTGTGCGATTCACTTTGTGCATACTAACCCTATGGATTATATTGGCAAAGTTCATTTTCAATGCACAGTGAGGAACCTATATGTATGCATTTTATAATTAAAGCTTATGGTTTTTGTTTTCTCACGGGTGCACACCAAGTGTTTGTGTTATTTCCTAACTCATCTCAGATTTTTTTTGGGCTGTTTTTAGGGAGTTTCTTATACACATAGTAAGCTCTTAAGCATGAGTAGTTCCCATTTTTTTTCTCAACAAACAAATAATAAACAGAATATATATATTTTTTATTAAATAATAATAATAATAATATGGGATTTTAATATCAATTAATTCTTACATTCTGAGTTTGAAAATATTTTTTCTGACTTGGTTATTGTATTGCTTTAGATGAGGTTCAAAGAAAGGGCAAAGCGCAAGAGGTTCACTCCTCCCGTGCTATCTGAGAACTCCTCAAGTGATGATGAAACGATACTAGAACCTATGCAGTTAGGAGAAACTTCAAGTGCATTTAATCCATGAAAAGTTGAGACACATGGGAGTTCTTTATCATTTTTTTTAGTGTTTTCACCTCGGAACACATAAGTGATATTTATTCTCTTATGATTATTGTCAGATTAGTGACAAAAAAGGGGAGTATTGAAAGAGTAAATTGAAATATTTTGGTGTTGTGAAATTTAGGAGGAGTTTAATAAATTTGCTGAAATGAATTTGTTGAGGGGGAGAAAGTTTATTTTTGCTGGACATAAGTTTTTCTTGATTATTTGCTTGGAATTCTTACTCGGTTTCTTGGTTTTTTGTTTGTGCTTTTGATAGGTTTTATATTACATTCATCAAGTTGGTTTTGTCACCAATCCGCCAAAGGGAGAGATTGTAGAGGAAAAAATTGGTTAGGATTAGATGACTATATGATAAGGCTTATCTTATCATTTTATTTGAATTTGTTAGGATGAATGTAAAATAATTATTGATTTATCTCTAAACAATGTTGATTCTATCTAGAAGTCTTAGGTGGTGTTTAGATAAGTCTTTGACGTTA
Organism: Carya cathayensis; assembly: GCA_011037825.1. Lineage (NCBI taxonomy): Eukaryota > Viridiplantae > Streptophyta > Magnoliopsida > Fagales > Juglandaceae > Carya > Carya cathayensis. The sequence goes on from QGSO01000518.1 coordinate 481,586, forward strand.
AATCGAGTCTTGGTATATCTTGAAGAAAGTTGAACAGATTAGTCAATCCAGAAGATTGTTATTCGTGAAATGTTAGCAGTCCATTGGAACATGTCTTCGTGACTGTTGCTAACCGTCAGTAGAGTCCTATTGTGACTGGAACTCTTTCCAGACTTTCTATTTAAAGGGATTTGGTTTTGTATCTTATCATGAACTTTGAGCCACGAATTTCAGAGAGGATATTTTGAGTATTTATGAGAGAAAATTCACTTGAGAATTTTCATGGGATTTTTCATCTCTTATTAAGTATGATCATGTTTTGAGTGTAAAGTAATATCGATTGGATTTCAGTCTCTGGAGTTCCAGAAGGGAAGTCAACATTTGAAAATTGTCAGAGGTTCTGGCTACTATTGCGGTAAAAGACAAACGGGTCGTTTGTCTTGATAAGTAAGATAGTCGAATTGCAAAAGTTTTGTAATTGATGATTCTTGTAATTGTTCTTCAAATAAAAAGATTGGCTTTCCTGGGTTTGGCTACCCCGTAGGGTTTTATCTTTAAAGAGTTCTTTAAAAGGTTTCCCTTCATAACCAATCGTTGTGTCTTACAAATTTGTTTATTCTTTTTGAGTATTTTGATTTGTTTAATAATTCTAGATATTGAGATCTAATCAATTTGTTCAAGAAAATTGATAGACAATTTCGTAATTTTATAAAAGTACGTTGAGAATTTCAGTTGTTGTCACACACACTGCATGTATATATATATATATGTCATGGGTGACGCTCAACACGAGCTTTGATTTAGTAATATTTTTTCTACAACAAAGAGAAGCTTCATGACAAGAAAGCTCTGATTCCAAGAGAAAAACGGATTGCAATGAAAAAGCAAGCATGTGATGTGGTAACAATATTACAAGCTAATAAATATGAAATAATAATCACAAGAGGAAGCGACCACCGGGATCGACTTAATGAGCCACGTGAAGTGTCCCCATTAGTACCCAACCTCAAGTACATTCCCACGAGGGATCGGGATGTAGGTTGTCTGGTCCGCCTTACGAGCCAGTCAAAAACTCACTTGATAGTATGCTGCATGACAAACACACCTGCAACTCGAGCCTCGAGCCTCGAGAAGTGCATCCTACCGAATAGATAGGAGAGTGCAGATTAGACGTTTGGGAAGACAAACAATAACAAAGCGAACGAATTAAGGGCAAGGTATATATTATCTAAGTAATGTTATACACCACATTATTTTATTTATTTTTTACTATATATAATGTGGCGTATTTATCACCATTTGATGATAAAGAACTATGCAATAAATCACTCAAAACAAATTACTTGCATGTTAATCTCTTTGTAATTAATACTTTTAATTAGTACGTGCAAATCCTTCAAATTCATTATACGCATCCATCGCACATTGTATAATAGTAATACAATACTAAATACGCTTATATTATTGCATCATGAAATTATAAAGTAATTGCTTGCGTATCACTTGGATCTCATTCTATTTGTGCAAGTTAAAATAGGATTTGTGTGAGATGTTGGTGAAGTAAAAACGCTTGCATAACTGACTTTTCTCTTTAAAAACTTTATCTGCATCTGATTTGGATTTAGAGATGAGATAAGATAGTTTTAGATAAAAAATAAAAGTTGAATAAAATATTATTAGAATATTATTTTTTAATATTATTATTATTTTGAGATTTGAAAAAATTGAATTGGGATTTGAAAATGTTGAATTGTTTATTATATTTTGTGTGATAATTTAAAAAAGTTATAATGATGAGATGAAATTAGATGAAACGCTTTTCGAATCTAAACTCAAAAGCCTCATTTCCGTTTTGGAGAGAAAGAAACTCTTCTCCCTTTACTCTCCAATATTTCTCATTCTCCTCTTCATGTTCATACTTTTTTTCCATATCTTTTACATTATTTTCTACTAGATGGAAAATTCTGATCTATATATTGCCTTCCGACCACCAAATCCGTACACACGCCACACTGCTGTACTCCTCATTTCACTATATTCTCGTTTTCTCCTAACGAGAGCATGAAAGGAGTAAAAGTGGAATAATTCTTCTATAAAATGTAACAGAATATATAGTTAATTAAAGTGTTTTTCTACTAATCGATTAACTTATATCAAATCAAACCGCTTTTGAGATCCCTGACCTCCCTAAGTTAGCTAAGGAATATATAATATAGGCCCAATCGCTATGTTTCATTGCCTTTTTATTTTTTATCCTCTTTCTCTCTGAATCTTGCAGTTATTGTAACGATATTTTTGTATGAAATATTCCAGCTAGTCCCTACTCTTGCATCGTGGGTGAGGTAGGTGCCACGGTATAGACAGAGAGAGTAGACAGTAAGCAGGCAGTACTACAACATATTTTTTGTAGTCCCCAAACTGATACTAAAAAATATTTTTTTTGACAGTTTTTGGAAACTTTCACTATAGACAAATAAGTTTTTTTTTAATGTTCGAACGGAGATGAAATTTACTTTCAAATGTTACATGAACATTAAATGTTTTGGCGCCAATGTTCTAATGTTAGTAATTAACGTTCGAACGTTAATTGTAACTTTAAGTTAAATATGACTCTAATTTAAAAATTATGTGATTTTTATAGTGCATAATTTGTGAACAAATCTAAAAAATTGTAATATATATTTATATATACAAAATTTGTAAAATATAATTATATATTTGAAGTACAGTAATTTAGTATTATAGTTGAAAAATCTAACATTAAAGAAGATTGAGAATTGAAATTAAAAAACAATAAATATATTAAATAATATTGTTCCTTACATATATTAAAAGAAAAATACAAAACATGATAGAATTTCATAAACAACACTCAGATGAACGTGTTGTTCACGAAATTCGTACTCCATATCTCCTCAATCAAGGATTCAACCGTCTCGTTGAGGATATCTACATGATGGGCTATCTTGGTGATAGACTTCTCTACAGCTACAATCTGTCAATTGATAGGTGTAGTCAGTTGTAAGATCACCACATCCACCCAAGCAGGCTACTCATCTCCCGTAGCTGTACTCGTTGGCTGTTGACTACTACTCCTCACACCGGGCCCGGGTTGCATCGGAGGAACTAGATTCGCTATAGGGGTGGTTGACGTTGAGGATGCCTCATCGCCTGTCCAATGCTACGCGATGCGTAGTCATGTCGAGAGGGCTCAGCTGATCTGTGACCCTCTAGACTGGCATGATTTGATCAAGTAATAGCCGACTGATGATGACACCGTAAGGGAGGTTGTCCGTGAAGATGATGCTCGCCTTGTAACAGATCCTTTCAAAGATGCGCAGTGAAAAATCGAGGGGATCTCCACGTGCCACTCGGATCAAAAACTGTGCCCAAGTCCAACTAAATGTGGCTTTATGTGCCACAAGATCCACATTTGTTGCAACAATAAGTTACAACATGCGAAAGAAAGGTAGCACATGTATTTGGTTGAAGACGTTCTTCCTCTCGATTTGCATGCAGTCTCTCCTAGTGAAGAAGTAGAAATCATTGTCTCGGCCATCATCCTAAGCCTCACGGTCAGTACCCTTGACCTCTAACTGGTCTGCACCTCCACCTGATGATGGCTCAACTGGGCCAGTAGAATTGCCTTCACCTGCCTCAAGTGTAACGTGTGCAGATGTAGATGTGCTAACCACAACTGTGTTGCCAGTCTGAGAATCAACTGTAGTTGATGTCTCAACTACTCGATAAATCCCAAGAAGGTCAGCGATGACATATGGTTAAATCTCAAACAACACACTGCGTACAGTCACAATGTGAGAGAATGTGTCCTGAGGCATGGAGCACATCCCATATAGAACTCCCGAACCATTGATGGGTATATAGTTAGTTAGTTATATACTATATACTATATATATAGAATATAGTTAGTTATATATTATATATATATAGTTAGTTATATATAACTATTATATAATATATTATATATATAAATATATATAATATACTATATATCTTTAAGAACAGCACTGTAATTAACATCTTCATTTCTATCTTGAATAATCCAAAATCTACCTTAAGGCTTTTCAGAGAGTTATTTGAATAAGAAGGTAGATGATATCATCCTTCGAGTTTCAGATGGGAGACACTGGTCTGTCAATTACATTTTTCAAATAAGTGCTACAATGTCAAGATGCGTGTTTGGATGTGGTTGGAGAGTGTTTGCATGAAACAATAATTTGGAAGTAGGTGACGTTTGTGTTTTTGAACTGATTAAGGGCATCGAAACTTCTTTCCAAGTTGTGATTTTCCATACTACTATTCTTTTCAGTAGTGACCTATTTTGTTTGTTTTGACTACTAGTTCTTGGATTACCATGTCTGGTTGTTGGTATACTTTTGCAAGGGATAATAAACTGTAAGTAGGAGGTGTTTGTAAGTTTGAGCTAATTAAGAGTGACAATGATATACAGAAAGTAACCATTTTTAGATGCGTCGGTTAAGTGGTTGCAATTGTTGTGTTAAAACTATATTCTAGGAACTTAATTGTATGGTGGTAGTAATTTACGCACTTTATTATGGTCCAACTCCAACTTATCTAAAAAAGAAAATCGCCTTGACAAGTTGATGGTGGTGTCAAATCAAAATGGGTATTATTCTACACGCACAACTATTTTTTTATAATCTTTATATACTATACATGGTGCATTTTATGGTGTCATCTCAAGTCCCACATTTTTTCCTCAATGCCATAAATTATGAATTGAAATCAATTTTTTTATACAATATTTTCTTTTTTTAAAAATAATCAACAATTTTTTAAGAATATATATATATAATATATTGCATATGGGAGACAGCAAATTTATATATTATTTATAACATATTATATTAATACATTATATTATTAATGTATTATGTTATATATATTAATATAACATATTATATAATAGTTAGAAGATATATAACTAATAATATATATTATTATTTATAACATATTAATATTAATATATTAACAACATAATATTAATTATAAAATATGTAACGTCCGAAGCTCCTATTTAACATTCAAACGTGAATAGACACTTCTATTCAATGTTCGAACGTTAAATTATTAATGTTAGAATGTGAAAAAAATACAAAAAAATTCCCGCTCATTTCCTCATCTCTTATTATAAACGTTCGAACGTTAGATTATTTATGTTAGGATTTAGAAAAATACCGAAAATCTCCAGCTCGTTTCCTTAGATATAATTATAAACGTTCGAACGTTACATTATTTACGTTCAGACGTTAGAAAAATGTGAGAAATTGATAGCACATTTTCTCAACTCTTATAATAAACGTTTGAATATTACATTATTTACATTCAGATGTAAATATTATATACATTTTTGAAAACCCAAACATTCTAGCTAAAAATTGGATGGTAAATGTTAACGTTTGAATGTTAGAACAAATGAAATGTTTTAGAATGAAATCACGCAAAGGATGAAAAGCAAACTCATTTTTGCTTCATCTCGTGCCCAAAAGAGAGAAGAGAGATAGAAATGGTGCCTGGGAAGTGAGAGAGAGAGAGAGAGAGAGAGAGAGAGAGAGAGAGAGGGAGGGAGGGAGAATTTATGTGAGAGAGAGTTAGAAAGTAATTGCTCTTTTCGGCTAAAAATTTATTTGTTCTTAAAGAGGAGTAAGATGAGATTACTTTCACTTAGAAATTTTTTGTGTTATTTGTTAATAAATTTATTCTAAGTGAACTAATTTTATTTGTATACTTTTTGAAGGATTATTTGGTGGAGCTTGTAATCAACTATTTGATTTGATACATTTTTTTGTTGGGCTAGATATATTTCTAAACTTTGTTGCGAATTTATTGTGAATTTGTTTGTGAATATGTCAATATATGCATATTTTGTGATTATTGTTTGTTTTATTGAATATGTTGGGAATATATTTATTTATTGTGATTATTATTAGTAAATTTTTATTGAATATGTGGGAAATATGTTTATAAATTGTGAATTTGTGTGTGAATATTATTAAATATGTTGTGAATATGTGAAATTGTTGTGATTATTGTGTGTGAGTATTTATTAAATACGTTGTGAATATGTAAAATTGTTGTGATTATTGTTTGTGAAAAAATGTGTGAACTGATGGGAATAAACATTTAATATGTGAAATTTGTGAATATATGAAATTGTTGTGATTATTGTTAACATTTAACATACATTTAATATGGGAATAAATATTTAATATGTAATAATTATATATATAATATATTCATACTAGTTTAATTAGAATATGATTATTATGCAACTTATAAGTAAATAACTTAACTATATATAAAGTAAAATATACATATAATAACTATATTTAATAATAACACATTAAGTTAGTCTTCTATCCTTCTCTTTCTCTTGAAGAGTACGAGGAGAAGTTGGTAGTCAAAGGATCTGCCTTTAGGTTACTAGGAGTATTCGGCTTAACATGGAGTTGATAGCAGACAAATGGAAGAGTTTGAGGCTGACAGAGGAGGAGGATGCGACGTTTGAATTGGAAGAAGAGATTACTAAAGAGGTGAAAAGAAAAGGAGATCACAGTGTGGTGGGCAAGGTGTGGGCGGAAAGGAGCATTAAGAGAGAAGTATTGAGTTTGACAATGGGGAAGGTGTGGAATATCAGTAAGGCGGCATCTTTCATGGAATATTAGAAAAATCTCTTTATTATCACATTTGCAATGGAAGCTGATAAGCAGAAAGTTATGGCTGGACGACCATGGCTCTTTGACAATTCTATATTAGTTCTAAAGAACTTTGAGGCATACACACAGCCGCACCTGATGAATTTTGAGCATGAACAATTTTGGGTGTAACTACATCAGTTACTAATGGCTTATATGAATTAGAAGTGTGGATCACGTATTGGCAATTCATTGGGAAAACTCATTGAGGTGGATGTACCGGATGATGAAGTGGGATGGGGGAGGTTCCTTCGCCTTAAGGTTGAATTATGCTTAACAAAGGTGATTGCGAGAGGACGTACTGTGAATGTACAAGGTAGGTGTGCATGGATTCCATTACGTTACAAAAAACTTCAAAAGATCTGTTTTACATGTGGTCGCATAGTGCATGTTGAGAATGTTTGTCCAAATGCTGGAAGGAAAGACGTAGAGGATGAAAGTGATCAAGGACAATTTAGTGTATGGTTACATGCAGAATCAACACAAAAGTGGAATTTAGGTGGAAGTTCTCATCGGTACGAAAAGGATCCTTTTCCTAAGTACTGGAAGATGCCATATCCTGAATTAGCCATGGCTGACAGAGATGCGCCGTTAACGGCAAGGGTGGAGGTAGAAAGAAGGATTGTCATGGAAGGGGGAATCAGTTATGGGAAATTGAATTCAAATTTTGAAAACGTACGAGTTACAAGGGTTGATGAGGATAGCGAGATTATGGGGCATTCAATTACCGCAGTTGATGGGATTCAAAATAATGACGTGATTGTAGAGGGGTTGGAATCTTGCTGCGTTAATTTGGGAGAAGGAATTATGGGAAGGGAATCCTTTGATAATACATTAACAAGGGAGGTGCATGCTGAAAAGGTGGCGGATGAAAAGGTTACTTATATAACTAAAGATAATGGGCAGGTGGACCCTAAGCGAACGGGCCCAATTTATGAAGTCAATGATGATCGTGGGCCGGGGGAAATAAGTTGGTCTAAAGGGGTTAAAGACAGCACACATTCTGTCGATACCAGAGGAGGGGAAGCTAAGTCAGAAATGGGAAGTGTTGCACTTGGCGGGTATTCTACTCGAAGTTGGAAGAGAAGGGCTAGATGGAAGGAAAAAAGTATAGGTGAGGAGGTGCTGGGAGGGCTAGGGAAACGAGCTCTAATTGAGGAAGAAACCAATGCACAGAATCATGAAAGTTCAAAACGTATGCGAGGTGCTTGTGAAAATGCCGAAGAGAAGGAAGAAACAGCTAAGGCGGTGGCTGCGTGGTAGCCCTGCCAAGTCTAATGATTCTCCTAAGTTGGAACTGCTGAGGGTTTGGGAACCCTCGGACAATTCATGACCTTTGCCTCTTGGTGAAGGATAAGCAACCCAACTTTGTTTTCCTTATGGAAACAAAGCTTTGTGCAAGTAGACTTAATTTTCTGAAAATGGAGATTGGGGTTTGATGGCTGGTTTGTGGTGGATGCAAAAGGGCGGAGTGGAGGTTTAGTCTTATGCTAGAAGTTTGAGTGTAAGGTCGATATTTTCAATTTCTCTGAGAGACACATAAGTGCATGGATTACTGATGAGGAGACTAAGTCAAAGTGGATGCTTACTGGATTTTATGGCCACCCAGAGGTTGCTAAAAGAACAGAAGCTTGGGACCTGTTGAAACACTTGAAACCAGATTTTCAAAATGCATGGTGTATGTGTGGGGATTTCACTGAAATCCTGTACAACTCAAAGAAGAAAGAAGGAATGCCATGAAAGGAAGCATAGATGGTTAGTTTTTGTGAAGCTTTGGATAAATGTCAGCTGTATGATCTTGGTTTTAGAGGGGATATGTACAAGTGGAGTAATAAGCATGGTGGTGAAACCTATACAAAAGAGAGGCTGGACCGTGTAGTTGCAAATCCCATTTGGACATATAGGTTCCCAAATTATGTGGTAGAAGGGCTTGTAGCAAGGTGTTCTGATCCTAAACCTTTGCTAATGAGATTTAATAAAGGGGAGGAGGTATGCAAAAATAGTGCATAACTTTTTAAGTATGAGGCAAAATGGGATTTGGATGATGAGTGTGAAGGGATCGTTAGTGCAAACTGGAAATATAGAGGGATATCCTCTGATCCTTTGGTTAAAGTAATAGGGCTGTTGGAGAATTGTGGTAGTGCATTAGGGAGATGGAATAGTCAAAAGAATAGTAATAATGGGAATGAAGTTAAACTTTTGTCTGATCAGTTGAAGAAATTACAAGACAATGAAGATCAGTATACTATTCCTGAGGTTCAGCATATCCAGTCGAGATTGGGTGTTCTACTAGAACAAGAAGATGTAAAGTGGAAAGCCTTAGATATTGATAAGGCTTTTATGAACTATTTTGGGAAAATTTATAACTCTGCTGAGCCTTCACCTACAGCTATAAATAGCTATTTGCAGTATATGGAAGCTCGTGTAACACCTGAGTTGAATCAACTATTGGATGCAGAATTTACAAGAGCAGAGGTAGATGAGGCAATAAAAATGATGGGGGCTCTAAAATCTCCTGGACCTGATGGATTCAGTGCTTGTTTCTTCCAGAAGCATTGGCAAGTGGTTGGTAATGATGTGAGCAATGCAGTTCTCAGATTCCTCAATAAAGAGGGTACACTTTCTAACTTGAATTACACTTTTATAGCTTTAATTCGTAAAGTGAAAAATGTTGTAATTGTGATTGAATTTCGGCCTATTAGCCGTTGTAATGTTATTTATAAAATAATTGCTAAAGTAGTGGCTAATAGACTTAAGAAAGTGTTAGCTTTTATAATTTCTTGTAACCAAAGTGCTTTCCTTTCGGGAAGGTTAATCACTGATAATGTTATGATTGCTTACGAAGTTCTACATTATATGAAGACTTGCAAGAAAGGAAGAGTGGGGAATCTAGTTTTGAAGCTTGATATGTCCAAAGCTTATGATAGGTTAGAATGGAGATTCTTGGAGGCACTTATGGAAAAGCTTGGATTTAGTGGCAAATTCACCAAGCTGATTTTGGAATGTATCAGTTTAGTAAGCTTTTCTGTGTTGGTCAATGGCAAGCTAGGTGATGTGTTCTTTCCCAAGAGGGGCTTGAGACAAGGTGATCCTTTGTCACCATACTTGTTTATTCTATGTGCTGAAGGTCTCGGCTCACTTATTCATACTGCAGAAAAGAAAGGAAATATTAGGGGAGTTTCAGTGAGAAGAGGTGGTACTAGCATAAATCATTTAATGTTTGTGGATGATTGCATTCTATTTTGTAGAGCAAAGATCTCGGAATGAGAAAAGATTCATGCCATTTTGCAGAGATATGAGGAAACATAGGGTCAACAGCTTAACAAACAGAAATCTTATTTTTTCTTTAGTTCAAATACAACAACTAAAGATAAAGAAGATATCATCAAAGTAGATGGAGGGGGTGTGTGTGGGAGTTATGAACGGTACTTAGGGCTGCCAGCTTTGGTGGGGAGATCACAATTCAAGACTTTTAGAGGCATAAAGGAACGTGTGTGGCAGAAAATAAGTAGTTGGAAATCCTCTTTTTTAACTCAAACTAGAAGGGAGGTACTCATTAAATCTGTCTTACAAGCCATGCCAACTTATACTATGAGTGTGTTTAGATTGCCAAAAAAGTTATGTCACGACATCACAAGCCTAATTTCAAGATTCTGGTGGGGAAGCAAAGATAAGGAGAGAAAGATACATTGGAAGAGCTGGAGCACAATGGGAAAACCAAAGAATGAGGGTGGTATGGAGTTCAGGGACTTGGAGAGATTTAATGAAGCCTTACTTGCCAAACAATGCTGGCGCATGATGCAGTTTCCCTCCTCGTTGGTTGCTCAAATTTTTCAAGAAAAGTACTACAAACAGAAGAATATCATGGACTCTAAACTAGGTAGGGGGCCATCTATGATTTGGAGGAGCTTATGGTCAGTCATTGGGTTGTTGAAAGAATGACTAAGGTGGAGAGTGGGCAATGGTCAGCAGATAAGGATTTGGGAGCATAAATGGCTCCAATCTCCAACAACTTTCTATGTTCAATCTCAAGTAAGGGTGTTAGATCAAGATGCTTCAGTTCATATGCTTATTAATAGTGATGGTCCTAGTTGGAACAAAGAACTCATAACAGAAATATTTGTGAATGAGGAAGCTGAGCATATTGTAACTTACCAATAAGCTGTTTTGGAAATCCTGTTAAGTGTTACTAGGGGTATACAAATGATGGGACTTATACTGTGAGAAGTGGATATTATGCAGCACTGAAATGGCAGAGGACGAAGGAGGGTGAATCATCAGTGGTAAGTGGTTTAGAGAAATGCTGGAAGAGGATGTGGAGCCTAAAGATTCCAGAGATAGTGAAACATTTTTTGTGGAAAGCACATCAAAATGTTCTGCCCACTAGGAAGAATCTCTATAAGAAATAAGTTCTTAAGGACCCTATATGTTTGATCTGTAAGATAGAGGAAGAAACGGTCACTCATGTGTTGTGGATGTGTATTGCAGCTAATGATATTTGGGTGGACAACACTAGTCCAGTTTAGAAATGGAGTGTAAAAGAAAGTGAGTTCATGGAGCTATGGAAAAGACTTTCAGACAGTTTGACAGAAGCTGTGCTTAAATGGGTAGCTGTTGCTATGTGGAGGATTTGATTAAGAAGAAACCAGTTCCTGTTTCAAGGCAAGATGGCGGATCCTAGAAATATAATCCAAGGTGCTGATGAGTTATTGGTGCTGTTTCATGAAGCACAGGACAAAAGGCAGGGGGGTTCTCGAGGGGGATCCGCAAGGCCTATAGCTCAAAGATGGAAGAGACCAACTGAAGGCTTTATTAAAGCTAACTGGAATGCAGTAGTGGATGAAGGTGCAAGGTGAATGGGAATTGGTGTGATTGTGCGTGATCATGAAGGAGAGATATCGACAACTTTGTTTGTTAACAAACCATTCCATTCCAAATTCCAAACCAGTTTTAGCTGAATGTTTTGCTTTGTGTAGAGCCATGGAACTTTGTAATGAGCTTAATTTCAATAATGTTATTTTTGAAAGTGATGCACAGGTAATTGTGAAGGCAATGAATACAAAGGGTGAAAATTGGCTTTGGTTTGGACAAGTTGTGGAAGATATACAAGAAATGCTTCAAAGGAGGGCAGATTGGAGAGTGTCATGGGTCCCAAGAATAGCAAATTGTGTGGCACATCAGTTGGCTAAATTAAGTTTTTGTTATGAGAGTGAGATTGTAATGATCGAGGAGGGTCTTGAGATTATCTCAGGTAATATCTTGTTAGACAAACTCTGTAATTAATCAATTTTATCAATGATATGTGTGACGCCCCCAAATTCCGCTTGGGATTGAACGGACATTTGAAGCGTCGAGACATGCAACACAAGGTTACCTGCCCCCGTTCATGACATATAAGATGCAATGTTCCTAACATGCATCTAGCATTATGCAATATTCGCAGCGGATAATTTTTTTCTTTAGCAATACTATGCACCAAACTAAAAATTATCCCAAATACTTGAAACATATTTCATACATAAAGGCATACTAAAAAGCCGTGATCACCACACTAGTCCAAAATGGTTGTGATCAAAAGAATACTTGAAATACAACTCCAAAAGTACAAGTATTAACCTAAGTTAAATACAATACCATCATCAACATCGCACCGTGGCCTAGTTGACCGTATTCAGTTGGTCAGATTCCAATTCTCCTTCGGGTCCTGTAACAAGATCTACCATTCGGGGGAATGGTAGTTGGGACTACCACAGTGAGATTTGATTACAAATCTCAGTAAGTTAACATAAAACTCACTCACAGGTTAAAAATGCATGCATGGCAGTAAAAGCATAAATGCATAATTATAGTCATACATAAACATAGTATAACTTGACATATAACATGACTTAACCAGAACTTAAGCGTGAACTGAACTTGACTTAACATGGCATGAACTTAAGCTTAAAACATAACATGAACAAACAACATAACATGAACGTGAAACATAACATGGACTTGAAATATAGCATGAACGTAAACCTGCATAACATAAATAAGAACTTGAAAATAACATAAACTTGAACATAACATGTACGTGAGTATAACATAACATGGACTTGATCTAAAACTTGACTTATCATGTATTTGATCTGAAACTGGACTTAACATAAACTTGGAATCTTATTCAATTGTCTTGATTAATAACGTGCGTTAATACGTACTCCACAGTTGTTGTGGCCCCACGTATTCAAGTAACATAAAACATAATACGTACTCCACAGTTGTTGTGGCCCCACGTATTCTACATGTCACAATTGCTGTGTCTCATGTAGTGTATGCTCCACAGTTGTTGTGGCCCCATACTTCATGCTCCACAGTTGTTGTGGCCCCATGAATACACATAACATAAAATATAATACGTACTCCACAGTTGTTGTGGCCCCACGTATTCTACATGTCACAATTGCTGTGTCTCATGTAGTGTATGCTCCACAGTTGTTGTGGCCCCATACTTCATGTAACATAAAATATAATACGTACTCCACAGTTGTTGTGGCCCCACGCATTATAAGTAACATAAATATAATACGTACTCCACAGTTGTTGTGGCCCCACGCATTATAAGTAACATAAAATATAATACGTACTCCACAGTTGTTGTGGCCCCACGCATTATAAGTAACATAAATATAATACGTACTCCACAGTTGTTGTGGCCCCACGCATTATAAGTAACATAAAATATAATACGTACTCCACAGTTGTTGTGGCCCCACGCATTATAAGTAACATAAATATAATACGTACTCCACAGTTGTTGTGGCCCCACGTATTATACGTAACATAACATATCTTATCTTTCTTAATGCATGAGATATTAATTAATATCATATACTTTTCTAACATGGCGTATACTTGTAAATGGCACCATATGATTTAATCATAACATTTCATGGCATACTTAACATGGCATACTTATAACATACATCATTGTATGACAGAAAAGATTATGTAACAGATAATTATTCATGAGAGATTAAATCATACGTAGCAGATAAACATGTAATGACATAGCATGACATGGCATATACGATAACATACATACATAAATTGTAGTTCTCTTACCCATCACACATACACAATAAACTGATAGTAAGTTAGAGGCTAACTTACCTCGATCGTCGCGTTCTATGAGAATAGAGCGCGAAACACGAGGAACTGCACAACAGCTGGAAGAGGAACACTCAAGTCCTTAAGATTTTCAATTCTGAACTCAATTGTCATATTGTGAGCACTTGCAACACCACGGCAACTTGAGGTTTCACTATACTCTGAAGAGATAATTTGACTTCAGAAAGCCTTTGCACTAAATCAAGTTCATTAAAATATCAATAATAACCAAACAAACAATTCCTTTCTCAATCCATATACTCTTAGCCATAGTCAACCACAAGATGACACCAGTCACCCCGGACTATAATCCATATCATCACTGCTTCGGGACACTGTCATACAGTTTCCCAACACTACACCATACGCTCCACACTTCTCTGCTACGCCATCCAACCCTTCGTGACACGCCATCCGGTGTATCACGACCTAGTACAGAGTACACTCACGTGAACTCTCTTCCATTCACACTACAAAACCCATCACTGCGATACACGTCTCACGGTGCATCGCTACGCGACACGGAGTACGCGCTACGCGTACTTCCTTCGCTACAACACTCATCAACACGATGCACATCACACGATGCATCGCCATACAACACGGAGTACACTACATGCGTACTCCCTTCCTTCTACGACACACATCACTACAGCGCACGTCGCGCGGCGCGTCGCTGCATTACACAGAATACGCTACACGCGTATTCTCTTCACACAACCCGCCGTATCACATCTACGGCATCCATCTCATGCCTATACTTCACAGCACAGTCCACAAACTACAAAATCAAACTCAACACTTCACAACCACACTTCGCTTCACAACTACGCAACGAACTCCACAAATATAACTACACAATCCACAAACCAACCAACTAACTATTTTAAACGTAAAATAACTAGAGATAGAAGGTTATACCATCGACGGGATAACCCGTGCGTCGCTCGTTGTTCGTCACGAACATGCGTCGGAGGAACGTACGTGGCGGTAACACCGCGTACGGTGGCTGTCCACCACATAAAGTGGTAGTTTGGAACCGAGAAAAGCTAAGCGTGGCCTTGGAAGGTTCATGGTCGCCTTGTGATGGTCAAAGGTGGCGGAACACGGCGACATCACGCTGTGAACAGTAAATCCGAACGGTGAGCGGAAACGCGAGGTAGCGAAATTTCATAGAACTTCATGGCAAGCTAGGGATAGGTAGATGAACATGTGGTGGAGCTGTGGTAGCGAGGTGGTGGTCGGACGGTGGCTAACGGCGGCGGATCGGCCGTTTGAATCCATTTTCGGCCTTGGAGAGTGTAGGAGAGTGAGGGCTCTACGAAGCTCCGTTGGTCATGAAATTTCTTGGGGAGGTTCATGAGGATGAGAGGAACAAGATGGTGGTGGTGAAACACCACGGGTGGCCGTGTACGGCGGCGCACGGTGGTGAAACCGAACGGGTGTTTTTAAGAAACCCATATGAGAAAAGTGAGAGTTTGGGAAAAAGAAAGACATGGGGAGGAAGCCCTTGATGAGGTGAGTCCAATGGTGGTGCTTGGTGGTTGATTTGGCCGTGTATGGTGGTCCAAAAATGAGAAAAACCCCTAGAGACCCATAACTTTGAAGAGAGAAAGAGAGAGAAGTAGTGGCCGGTTTAGCACACCACCGGCGTGGTTGTGCTCGCCGGAGGGAGAGGATGAGGCCGGAGTGGGAGGTGGGGTCCGGCGGCCGGAGGTGGCGCCGGCTGGGACCTTGAAACCGAACGGCCATGGTGGCTTCCTTCATTCCGTCGACCATGGAGAGAAGGAGAGGAAAGAGAAGGAAAAAAAAGAAAAAAGGAAAAATGAAGGAAAAAGGGTAGGAGCCTAGGTAATAAACTTCAATCCTACGTTTTGGGATCCTCAAATAATTCAACGGTGAATTAAAACACTGATTAAAAACGCGTAAATGTTTTATTTTAAATAAAACACCACGATGAATTAAGGTAGAATATTATTTTATAAACTAAAATTTATAAAATAATATTTCCTCATCATTATATAAAATGATAAAGTACCGTTAATTAATCGAAGATGATAAAACCAATTAATTTAAATAAGAGTTTTCAACGTAAAATTAAACATCTTAATATCTTAAAACAACTAAAATATTTAATCTAAGTAATTATCCACAATTATAATATTTTCAAAGCTCATTAAATTATTATAATTGTGCTACTTTAAAAACAAGCTTATCTAATACTTTGAAATTCGATGGATAAGATCCGGGAAAACGCCATCGAGGTACAACGCTTAGGATAAAACTATTCATGATTTTACAGCTGTCGGTGAAGAACAAATTACATGATTTACGGAAAAGATAATCTATACGCGTGATTCCAGATGAGGGTAAAGACGAGAGAGATGATGACTGCTGTCGGGAAAGAAACCAAAACGGATTGTCTTGCCGTCTACTATGCGTGAAAAGAAAAGAGAAGGGTGAGGAGATAAAACTAAATTTTAGCGGGCTGTTACAATATGTCCTTTCAAAAAAATAATAATAACACATTAAATATTCCTACCCTTATGACTTTCCAAATCATTATATTATTAAATATATATAAAAAATAAGAAAGTAAAATACTCTTCAAAAAAGAGGTATTGAGCCCACCAAATAAGTTGAGAGTTGGAATGAATAAATTACTCTCTATTTAATATAAAATATAGAGAAATAACAATAGATCAAATAAATACTTAATTAGAAACTTATATATACTTATTGTCTATATAAATAAATAACTCACTCAATTAAGTATATAAATATTAGTAAACATTTTAGACATAATAACTAATTATAACTAATATGTGCTTCTACTAAGTTATAATATAAATAATAAGAAATAAATAAGTATCAATTATAATAATATATATAATAACAATTAAATATTAATAATTACAATTAATAATAACAATTATATATATATAATAACAATTAATAATAAAAATTATATAATAATAATAATAATAATAATAATAATAATTATAATAGCAATTATATGAAAACAATTAAAATTATAATTTAGGAACTTCTAATTAAAATACTTTATTGCCTGTTGAAAAATTTGAAGCTTCTTTTCCATAACTAATAATTTTTATTTTTTATATAAATTAACAATATCAAATAAATAGTAGTGTTATATTGTTAAACTAGAAAGAGATTGTAAATATGTTCACAAGCTTCCTGCCTTAGAGACAACAATTGAGAATTATCTTGAAAAAATATCTATCAAATTGCTTGACTGTCAAAGTCTCTTCAACCTTGAGAGTCGTCAAGGCTAGATAGTTTGTGATAATTAAGTAATTAGACTATAATTTAGACATTTCTTTAATATCATTCTCAATCGTTAGCTACAAGATAGGTAGCTTGTGAGCATATCCTTTTATCTAAACTCCAGTTTAACAATATAATACTATTATATTTGTTTGACATTGTTTGACGATCGTTATTTATTATTTGTATTTCTTTTAATACAATACTTATTATGTGTTTTCTTTCAAATTGCAAGAAAAAATGATGGAAATACAGTCAGCTTCTGGGGAATCATTTCTGAGTGACATAGACATATTCATGCAAGTGCTCGGGCCTAAGTCTAATATTGCAATAGGTTTGGGACGATCTTTCAAGCGTTCCTTCAGCTCATCTTCCTCAACCTCATCGATTTCACAAATTAATAATCTTACCAAAGATTTAGAACCTGCACGGCGCGAGAATGAGTATATGAGGTTGAGACAACAAGAGTTGGAATCCCTCTTAAAGCGATAGCCTCATTTAGAGACACATTTGCAGGAACAATAGAGAGACAAAGAGGAAAGAATACGTAGTGAAGTCCAAGAACAAATGCAATGGGAGATGATAGTTCAAATGGAGTGTGTTATGTCATTATAATAGAATTGCGGTGGGTGAGGAGGAAAGAAGAATAAATGAATTTTATCAATATATATAACTTTTAATATCTAATTTTGAAACATTATAAGATATTTTTAGTTGTTAAATGATGGTGTGTAAATATTATACAATTGATATGTTTTTAATTTTATGAAATTAGTATTTCTGATCAATATATTCGAATGTAAATAAAAAAACTCACACCTTGGTTTACATTCAAACAAATGCTTAAATGTAATTTAACAAAATTAAAAAATAACGTTCAAATGTACGACTCAATGTTCGAATGTAAACACATTGAAACGAACAAAATTTCAAATATTTAAATGATTAATGTTTGAACAAACATCTGAATATACCCACATTCGTTCAAACACTTCTTCGTTAACATTCAAACTAACCTCTGAACGCTATACTATTTACGTTCAAACATTGGTTCGTTAACGTCGAAACTAAAATTTGAACGTTTATTGCAATTAACGCTTGGACGTATAAACGTTTGAAAATTTTAATGATACGTTCAAACTATAATCAGTGAACGTTAACTTTTATCATTCGAATGTCAATTGGTTGGGTTGACGTTCGAATGTTCTGTCATACATCTGAACATTACTTTTTGTGACAATTTTCAAACATTACAAAAAAATTACATGTTTGAACGTTACACCAAATGGAATACCTCCAACCGTCACTAGAAGTATTTTAGTGACGGTTGCACAGTAAACTGTCAATAATTGTATTCTGTGACGCACATTAGGTGAAGGTTGTGGTGACGGTTTCAAGCCATTACCAAATGTATTTGGTGGCGTTTTGATCATTTTTTGTGACGATTTTTTCTATCACAAAATACAAATTGTATTGTAGTGTAGTGTACTTTAGGTAGCCTCTTAAGTGATGTCCACGTAAGTAACGACGTGTGAACAACTCAAAGTAGCCCCCCCTCCCCCCTTCCATGGCCCACTTCTTTATTTTGCGGAGGACCCACCTCGAAGCAAATTGATCGATCGATCCTTTCGCTTCGCCCTTACGCTATACTTGGAAGCCACACCTCTTTATATCTTTTGAGTGGGACTTTGAAGCCACGCTTGCTTGCACGTTCTTTGATTTATCGACGTACATTTTGACTTTAAAACTACTAACCATGATCATTAATTAGCTTAATCCTTATCCCTCTCCTATCATTAATTCTTCATTTTGGCTTCCTACGTATAAAGTGATCGATCATTAAGCCAAGTTCCATGCCTTTAGCCTACAACATTTCTTCGGTAATTTATAGCAGTCCGTCATTGACCATGGTTAAATTAAAGTAGACGTGGTGGGCTGTTGAGGTCATTAGATATATGCTTTTAATGCATGATGGATGCTGACCAAGATCATGAAGATCATTAATCTCCGATTGGCATTTGCCAACCCCAACAATTACAATCCAAAGGTCATTTTCTACCTCCGCGCACGCTGAGCCTGCCGCCGCAATTAACCATAACTTTGTCCCTCTCATAAGTGAAGTGCTTGTCGTCCATACCTGCCATGATTACTCTCCATCGTCACTATCAACCATACCATGGTTAATTCCTACTTACAAGTTGCTCAATAGATCATCATCCACATAAGCTGACATGACATGATAAAGATTTCATTAGGAAGATTTAAAATTTAAAATTATTCTAACAAATGAAATCATAAATATATAATGATCATGACAGTGAAAAATATTATTTTAAAACATCTACATCACACATTATTATGAATATCTTCAATTTGAACTGGCCAGCACTCTCAATAGATTTTTCATTTTATCCCTTAAAATGTATCACTAAAATTTATTTTTTTTTATTTTATATACTAACTTTTATAATACATCATCTATTAACTTATCTATTTTTTTCTACATATCATTTAAATAATATTTTTTTTAATATTTCATTTCTACCAATAAATTTACAATATCCATATTTTTTTTTATATTTGCAATTTCTTTTTATACATAATGTAAAATAATTCAATCCTATACACATAAAACAAAAATATATAAGCCAAATAAAAATTAAAAATAAAATCAAAATATAAAAAAATTGGTTTAAAAATATTTCCAAGATATTTTTTAGAAAAAAATGAAATATATGTGTTTTAAATGATAAACAATAAAAAGAATTTGCTTACATAGTAAAAATCAAAGTAAAAGAAAATAAAGAAGTAAATGAAATATAAAAATAAAAAATTGCTCAAATGATGAACAGTACCCATTATATATAGCTGATTATATAGCTAAATGTATTTTAAATTTCATTTTACATAATCGAATGGAACTCTTTTTTAGAATAATTCTTCAAATAATTTATATTTTTTATATAATATAAAAGCCATTGAGAGTGATCTGATAAGATGTTTAAGAAAGTTATTAAGATATAATAATATTCTCACATGATGCGTCAGTCCACCTATAATGATGATCAAATTAAGGTATTAATTATCCGGGTGTTGGTATATATATATATTTATATGGATAAGGATGAGGCATGCATGTTGCCGGCCCCATTATTATCTCTTATATATTTAAGTTTAATTGAGCAGTATCATGCTGCAACGCCACTTCTCCATCGGGCATTAGCAGTATTTTTTTAATTTAGATTTCATTGATGTGGCAACTATAAGATAAGGATAGAAGTAATAAAAAAATTTCACAAACTCATTACTTTAATAACTGATCGGAATATTAGGTAATAATCTTAATTATAATTAATAAATGAGTAATTATTAAATAATTCTAGGATGTGTATATCATATATTATAATTTTCTTATATTACTCTCATATATTTCTTACAATTTTCTAACTTTCGTAATTTAAAATTGTAAAAATTACTATAATTGGATAAAAATAAAAATATCCTTGATTTATCTCAGACTATTATAGGATATTATGTCAATAAAAAGATAAGTATTATAATCTTACAAAGATATCATAAAAATAACCTACCAACTGATTTTCGTTATAAATTTATTTTATACTAAAAATAATTTTATAATTTAATATATTATATTATATTAATTTATAAATTTATTTTTATAAGGCATTGCAGAGCATTTCTCAATCCAAATCATCCATATTTTAAAATATCTGATAATATTTTTAGGTCGGGACCATCCTTCATCACTCGGTTTTATTTCACCGGAATCCAAAGATGGAATCAAGCAGGGACGATCGTAGAGTAGTAGATTCGGGACTTTAAGAGGACAAACCGTTCAAAAAGGTAAGAAGATCTAAAAAACCTTGATGCTAACAAGAGACATCGGACGGTCGTCCTTGTTGTTGTATCATTCAATGGGATGAAACCGGAACACAGACATTGTACCCAAAATACTTTTGTTTTTTGTTTTTTTTCCTTAATCAAAGATTTTTTTTAACGAATTGTGCCAGTAAAATTATGCACTAATTTATTTATTAATATTAATTTTTTTTTATTTAAAATTTAAATTAATATTAATTTTAATAAAAATTACCTTTTAATCAATCACATTAAATTAATATATATATTAATACAAAATTATAATTACAATTATTTTCTTTTTTTTCTTTTTTTCTACCCGGAGCACAGACTTTTTTTCTTTCAAAACTATATGCTAATATATATATATATATAATTTGTTAATATTGAGGTTAGGAAGCAAGGCACATAACGACAAAATCGCATTTAATTCCAAAAGCTAATGGCCAGACCCACAATAGTTTAGTCAACTGAAAACTCAGTGCGAATCCAGCACCAACACGTGTAGGGTCACCATTTGATCACCGCCACCTGCCAGTCAGATAGTACACTGTGAAATGATACGTGTGGACGACCTATTGGATAGCCTCCATCGAATAAAGGTATCTTTGAAGTTGACGAGGAAGAGCCATTAATTAAAGGAGTAAAAAACGTGGTTAGACAGAGAGAGAGAGAGAGAGAGAGAGAGAGAAAGAGAGAGAGGGGAATTCAGAGGTTTTACAGGCACAAAGCCGTGTGCTGGAGGGCTATATAAAGCAGAGAGGAGATGACTCTTAAACGCAGGAGTGTAAAGTGAGGACACAAAACAAAGTGTGATAGAGAGAGAACGCTTTCTCCCCTCTCCTTTCCTTTAGCTGCCTAGTTTCTGCAATTGCGTTTGATAATCTTCTTTCTTTTCATTTCCCCCTCCCCCTCTTTTATATCCCCGGTTTCTCTGAATCCCGTTCTGTCATCGTCTGTCTTTCAAGCAGTGTTTTGGGAGGTTTGTTTTCTTGGGTTTTAACTGGAACAAAGAGACATTTTTGTGAAAACAAAAAAAGCAGACCCAGAAGGGTGTTTTTGAAAGCCAGGTGATTCAGAATAGAGATCCAGATTTTTTTCTGTTTTACTTCGATAAGAAGTTTTAGTTTTTCTCTTGTCAACTAAGAGGGTTTGTTTTTCTGTCCCTCTGGTTGGTTTTTGTTAAGCCTCTTTTGAGCTTTATTTCTGTACGTAGTTTTTCTTGCTTCTATAAAAATTTTCCTGTTCTTCAGTTTTGGAAAGAAAACAGGTTAATTTTGAAGAAGCCCTTATTTTTCTTAGAATTTTAGTGGTGTGATTTTCGCTTGTACGTTCTTGAGAAGGGATGGCAGCAGCTATGGATATTTACAATAGCAGCTCCACATCATTTTTCTCAGATCCTTCGGGAGAAGAGCTAATGAAAGCACTGGTACCTTTTATGAAAAGTGCTTCATCAACCTCTTCTATAACCACTTCTTCTCCTCCCTCTCCATTTACTTCTTCTCCTTGTTCTTCTTTTTCTTTCGCATCTTACCCTTCTTGTTCTTTCTCTACAGTCTCCCCTTCTCACCCCAACTTGTACCCTGACTTTTGCTCCCCATCGAGCACCCACATGTTTTCTGAAGGGTTCTCGAGCCATAACCAAATGGGTCTTGAGCAAGCAGGAACAACAGGGCTCAACCACCTCACTCCCTCTCAGATTCTTCAAATCCAAGCCCAAATTCAACTCCAGCAGCAACAGCAACAGCGACAGCTACAAATCGCTGCCATGGCTTCTGCTTCACTCCAAAACCAGAGGCTAAGCCATTGGCAGCACCAAAACACACACGCCCTTGACTTCCTCAGCCCCAAAGCTATTCCCATGAAACATGTTGGCACTCCTTCAAAACCAGCTAAACTCTACCGAGGTGTTAGACAGAGACACTGGGGCAAGTGGGTTGCGGAGATCAGACTCCCCAAGAACAGAACCCGTCTCTGGCTCGGCACCTTCGATACAGCCGAAGAGGCGGCTTTGGCTTACGACAAGGCCGCCTATAAGCTCAGGGGAGAGTTTGCCAGGCTTAATTTTCCTCATCTTAAGCACCAAGGAGCTCATATCTCAGGCGAATTCGGTGACTACAAGCCCCTCCATTCCTCAGTGGATGCGAAGTTACAAGAAATTTGCCAGAGCTTGGTAAATTCGCAGAAACAGGTGAAAACAGAGGAGCCTTGTTTTGTTTCCGATGTAAAGCCAGTCATTTCAGCTGCTTTGGGTGAAAGCTCGGTCTTTGATGAATCACAGAGTACCGAATTAAGGAGAGAACACGGGGTGTTCGGATCGGAGGAGTTTAAGTTGGAGAATTTGTCGTTATCGCCGGCTTTATCCGATGAATCATCGTCATTCGTTGGATCTTCTTCGCCAGAATCGGATATTACATTCTTAGATTTCTCAGACTCGCAGGATGAGACTGAGAATTTCTCTTTGGCGAAGTTTCCTTCAGTGGAGATCGACTGGGCAGCTATCTAAGTCTTGTTCAATATGTGACTATGTTCATTTTTCCCTGTGGAAGTATCTGTAATTTTAGGTTTAGCTTCGGGTCTTCAGCAGCTTCTGCAATGAAATTTTTGACTGTTGCAGAGGAACAGTTGCTTGGTTTAAGTAGGAGTCAGTCAATAAAAGGGATTAGTGGGTCAGATGTTTACGTTCTTTAGTTGTTGTATTTTCAGGTTTCTCCGTCCATGCTGGTAATTTTATTCCTGACATGGCCACGGAGAGTTTCAGGTTTCTATCTTCTTGTAATATCTACTTGGTTGTAATTAAAGTCTTTTATCTTTGAATATTACATAAATTGTACTTTCCGTATTTTGTGTTCACTTTTAAATAATTTTAATTAGTAGCCATGAATGTGAAAAACCAACATTTTTGTGTGGATTTTTGTCGGTGGCATCTCAATCAAAAGTATTGAATATCGAGGCTGTGCCGGTCAAAACATTAGAATCAAAATATTTGATTCTGATATAGTTTTAGAATATTTGATGTATGAATAAATTATATATGTATTATATTTTAAAATAATAATTTATATATGAACAAATTATATATATAAAAATATATATATATTATAAATAATTTGATCTAAATTAGGAGTTAAAAAATAAATTTATAGTTTAAAAAAAATAAATAAATAAAAATCAAAATTTCGGCCAGTACGGACTGAAATAAGAGACCGAAATTTTGACCAATACAAAATAATAATTTTCTCTATACGGGTAAGTCATGAAAATGAAATATTTTAACCGTATCTGGCGGTATAGTACGAAATTCAAGACAATGGTCTCAATAACAGTATTAGAGCATTACACAAGAAGATCAATTAACAATTATTTTTACTAACTGGATCATGCTAAACAGTAAAGAGGGGCAAGGGTGTTAGAACCAAAGATTTTAAGACCATTAAGTACCAGTACAACTGGAATTTATCTCCGATGTAAATTTCGGTCCATTATGGTTCATTTCGGTCATTTCAGTCCACATCTCATTTCAAACTATTTTTGTAATTTTTTTGTATTTAAATGGCATTTTTATAAATTTTAAATTTAGATGATATTTAATTAATTATAGAATATAAAATATATTTATGTTTTTTTTTTGTAAATTTAAATATGTCCTATCATTCTTTTTTTTTTTAAAATATCATTATTTTTAATAATTTATCTATTCTTTTATTTTTTTTTCTTTATTTTTATATCTTAACTCAAGTTTGTGAGTTTTTTTAATATATATTCATTTTATAAATCTTCAATTCTTTCATATATGTATATGCACATATACATAATACACACATATATATGTATATATTAGTTGTTAATTTATATATACATATAAATATTTATATATAATATATAATTAATTTTAAAACGGTATCGGTATTGAAATATTTCGTTACGGTACCTTAAATGAAACAGTCACAGAAAAGTATTTAAAACTTTGGTTAGAACTTCGACAAGGGCTATGACAATCTTCAGCAAATATTTTCCCAACGACGATGCTTTTAATTGCATGCTTTCTCTTGCTTATATATATAGTTTGTTTAAGCTGAAAATCTCTTAATGTTAGAATCCATCAAATCCCATAAATTAAAAGATTTCAGTTTGTGATTTAGGAAAAGGTTTGAAAAATGATTAATTTAACTCTTTATATTTTTTTTACTAAATGAATAATAGTTTTCTAAAATCGAAATTCATTTTTAATGTACATTAATTGATTGTGAAATGGAATATAAAATAGTTATATACGCATTTCTCCAAAAGAATTTAAAGTCAAAAGGCATAGAGTCTCGAACAAGTTGAGAATATTACATGAAACAAGTTAAAATGAGTTGTATCATGTTAACTTATTTCTAATTAATTATTAAATAATAAAAACGGTTGACACGATATAATCTGTTATTTAAATTGGTCGTGCTAGGACTTAAAGGTCTGACTTATTTAATTTAATGGGTCGGATTCAAATTGACTTATATAGTCGAATGCTTATAAGTTCAGACGGCACGAACACGGCCATAAACACAAATTGCCTCCCCTAGTTAAATTTGTCGTGCATGCTCACTTTGGAGAAGATTAAAACATAGAAACAAAAACATGCTTGGAAAACACGTGGTTTTGCCCTACTTAGCTGCTCTTCTAATGAAGACATCTCGAATATGATTAAAAGGATTACAATTAATCATCCAGATTCTAGAGTAAATGAAGTGGGTCTTACTTCAAATGTCATGTCCAATCCAATTCCACGAGCTGATCAAATACTGCTTCCTAAATTTCAAATCCTTGCTGTAATTTTGATTTTATGCATGAAATTTTCTCTGCTATGGTCATAACCAAATGCTAACAAATCAAAGTTTCTATTAATCACGCACCAATAATCGATCGAGGATAGCCAACTTGCTTAACTTTCCAGGGCAGCAATCCAACTAATCCATGAAAAAGTTGTGCATATGTCATTTCAAGTGTCATCGATCCACATGGAGCCAGTGCCAGTACTAGTCATATACAGATCTTTCTGATGGGTAGTGTCCCCTCCATTTGATAAATGGAGAGGGTAATAATTTGATGCCCCAAAGTAGGGATTAATTGGATGCTGATCTTTGCATGAATAGAGGAAAAAAGCCGTCTGGCAGTCTGGATCCGTGACAAAAATCCATAAACCCAAACAAAAGGCTTGGGATGAGATAGTGATAATCTAAATAGATATAGGAGAACAAACACGGAGATCTAAGAAAAGAAGAAGAAGAAGAAGAAGAAACCAATGGAAGCATCTGGGATCATACCATTACTTTTCGAGGTTCTATAATTTTCTTATCTGCAGGCCGGCCTAAATGACAGGTAGGGATAGAAAAACATGGAGCCGGGGAGGCCACTTTTAGTGGCATATAAAATTTTAATGCAGGCGATCCCTATCGCTTGAGATAAGGAATTTGGCTTTTTCTTTTTTTAATTTTTTTTCTATTATGGCAAAAAAAAAAAAAATCAATCTATTCAATATTCTGATTCTTTCTTCTCGGCATGCGAAGACAAGTTCACATGACTGCCAAAGCAAGTGGGGTAGAGAAGAAAGAGACTGAAAAAAACCCTTCTTGGGCCATCATTCTTTCTTTTAATTTATGTCACATTTGTTATGCATAAAATCTTTATGTGAAATTCTCCCTCTGAACCATTCACTTTACCACTAATTTTGTCTAAAGCATCCCATGGGAGGCTGTAACTACTGGTGTGAATGGGATTGGCCAACTTGCATCGATCCTAAAGTTGTTCAAGGATTCCTTTAGGGGTGTGGAGAAAGGTCATGAACCAAGTTGGTCATTCCACTTTCCATGAATTAATGATGTGGCTTTGTGGGCTGAGAGAGGTTAAGAATCTCATTTTTCTCAAACCTAAAATTAGCTAATATATGCTTTTTAAGGTTTCAGGTCTATGCGACAGTTGAAATTTTCAATCAACCAGCTTGTTTTGTCTTTCTTACGGTGGTTAATTAGCTGTGAACTTTCCAACTCATTTTGGGAAAATGATCGATCCTCTCGACCGTATACTCAATGTAGAAAATAAAAATGTAACACACAAAGGAGATGGGGAAGAGAGATTAATGGGAGAGAAAGAGACTTTGAAGGCGTCATCTTTGCTATTCCCAAGTATGTTTGAATACATAACAGATGTCTCTATTTATAAAGGAACGAGAATAGAAAAGAATAAAAATATAATAAATCAATGATACTGATTTATTTATACATTAAACTTAATATGCTACAGAATAAGTCATATTATCATACATACTAGAATATTATAAATATATTTCAGTATGGTAATATTCTAATAAATATTCTAAAACTCAAAACGAGGACTTGAGGTTGGGTAACAACTCGTGGAGATCTTCATCCCTTGTGTTGTCAGCCATGATAAAAGGATTAATTTCCAACTAAGAGATCAGAAAAAGGAACATAATGCAAATGAAGAGTGTTTGTTCACGTGAATTTAGGTGACTTCAGTAGATCTGTAGGCCCTATTTGAGTGTATAAAATCATAGTGATCCCGTGTTTTGGTCTACCAAACAAAGACCTTTCTTGGAGATGGTAAAATAAACCGAAAGGGTGGGGCTACTATGCCGGCTCACCCTGCAAATTTTTTTTTTTATTTTAATTTTTTTTTCATAATTTTTTAATTACTTTCTTAATTATTAAATAAATAAAAATACATCAATATATTTAAAATCACTTTCTTAATTATTAAATAAATATATATATATATTTTCCCAAACGGTATATTTGAGCAGTACCGTCCCGGCAGCCCAAGGGATTCTTCCAAACTGAAAACAGTATCATGACCGTTGCAACCAAGACAATCACCAATGCAATAAAGCCACGAGGAATATTGAAGAAAGTTGCATGTATCACCTTTAAATCTTGAAGGAGCAGCAGTCAAAAAGGAAGAGGGCAGTTCGGGCAGCCCACACTATTTCACAAAGGAGTACTTTCGGGCATTGAGTTTCTCAAAGCACTGCTATGTAAAAGGGATTACGTACCATTATAATGAAAAATCTAAAAGTAAAAGGTAAACTCCATATTCAAAAAGGCAAAAGAATTCAGGTGGATGGTGCATTTGTAAACCTGTGTGCAAGGATAAGGGTAAGGAGACCATAACCGCTACAATATCGGTCAAATCATTTTAGAATAAGATCCCCTTTAAATTCCATTTGAAATAGATACTGTTTATGCAATACAAATTTGGGGGTGATTTCCTCGTTTTACTCGTCAATCCGAATATGATCTTAAGAATATTATAATAATGATCACTCCAATTCATCCGTAGACATCCTTGGGCATCTTTGATCATAAGACTGGCCCAAATGTCAAAACGCATAGCACGTTCCATGGTTGAAAGAGCAAAGCAAATTGGGCGGTTTCTTGAAATCTCCATGGGGTCCAAGAATATTACGATCCATGGTGGACACGAAGCAATATCGTATCATCAGGGTCCCCATAAGTTGAGAAAGTATTGTTTAGATCCATGGTTGAAAGAGCAAAGCAAATCGGGCAGTTTCTTGAAATTTCCATGGGGTCCAACAATATTGCGATCCACGGTGGACACTGTTATGATCCCGTCGTGGTATGATGTCGTTTGCTAGAGAATGTGTAGGCATGCAACGTAGCGTTTTGGGGTCCGTATTTACTTGTTGTTTGGGTCTTTTGAGTCATCGTAATAGTCTATTTTCATAGAGTCTGTTATTTTACTTTATACGTGTTGTTTGATTATTTGTCTAGTCTGTTATCCCTACGAGGATATGAGAAAAAAAGGCCACCAAGTGAAGAGGATCTAAAAAAATTATCAAATGCTTTTCTCTATTAGGAGGTTGGGTTCACTCAAAGAATCCCTTATCATTATACGTGCGACTCTCTTTATCCTTTTCACAAACACCTTCCAGGCATCCTTCCCATGGTTGAGTTTGCTGTGAATTTTACGGGGGTTGGATTTAGAAAACATTTGATACACTTGCATTCTTACAATGGGTCAAATGATCAACGACAACTTTTGGAGAGCGATCCTCACGTTGGTGGTGTGAATGACTTGGCAGTCTCACACCCAAACAACCAATTGTGTTTGGTAACTTGTGGATTGGATAAATTAATAAAGGTGTGGGATTTGTCTGGAAGAAGAATTTTTTACTTTGAAGATCATGAAACACTTGTTCATTCCATTTTTCCTCACCAAAAAGAAAATATTTAGTTTATATTTTCAACTGTTATTGACGGGAAAATTAAGGCTTGGTTGTATGATCATATGAGCTCCAAGGTTGACTATGATGCACCCCAGAGCTCCAAGGTTGACTATGATGCACCTAAACTGGGGTGCATCATAGTCAACCTTGGAGCTCATACCAGAAATGAGAATTTAGATCACTTCAAGTCTTAGTACCAATACCAGAAATGAAAAGAAAATGGATATGAGAAAAAGTTTCGTCATCATAAAATGAACTCAAATATAATAAAACTCTAAAAGAAGAACTCCAATATTAACATATATATTTAGAAATATAATCATAAAGATTCAAGAATAATCAAGCAAAAAAAGAAAAAAACTCAAGCCAATGAGTACATTATTGGTAATTAAGATCATTACTAACATCTTTATTAATTACTTAATATGAAAATAAAAGTTTTGGTGGTGTGATGAAAAATTTTAAAAATGAAAACTATAAACTAAGAAAAGTTCAATAAAAATTGAGGTTTCAGAAGAAATGAAAAATATGATATCTAGAAAGAGAATCAATTATATAAGATCTATTTGATACTTTTGATATTTTTTACATTGATTTATTCAATTATTTCTAATTATGACTTTTTTTTTCTTTTAAAAAATTCTACTTGAAATATTTTTAGGGGGCCTTCTTCCACTAGGGGCCTTAGGCAATTGCCTAAGTCGCCTAATGGAAGAGCAGGCCTTGCAGGGGTGCACTAGAATGCTCTACATTGCTGATGGAAGTAGACTATTCTCTTATGGAACAAGTAAAGATGGTGACTCTTTCCTAGTTGAATGGAATGAAATTAAAGGAGCAATAAAGAGGACATATTCTGGATTTAGAAAGATATCTACTGTTAAATACATTTCTTATGAGAAATGTAATGGCAACATGGTATATGATGATATTGGCATGCTTGAAGAACGAGACAGCTTGGAGATAGAAGAAGAAAATGAGATGGAACCTTTCCCTATCCCGACATGGACCAGTGAACGTGGGAGCAAGGTTCTTGTGAATATGGATAGCTTTGGTGCTGTTGGAGATGGAGTTTTTTATGATACCCAGGCTTTCTTAAAAGCATGGGACATTGCCTGCTCTACTCCAAAGTCAATTCTTTTGATGCCTCAAGGACAACTTTATCTTGTTAATGCAACAAGATTTAAGAGGCCATGCTCAGAAAAATTAGTGATCCAGATTGATGGAACAACTCCAAAACACTCAAAAGCAAGGTACGAGGAAATTGTTCAGGATAGCTCTATGGTTAGTTTGGTTGTGCACGAATTACTGCTGATTTACCTCTCACAACTGCCTTTCAAAAGTTCATCTTATTTTGTGAAGGAAGTTAGCTTACTGTTTTACAAAGAGTTGGCTCTGCAACTACAGATTATGT
Source organism: Carya cathayensis (assembly GCA_011037825.1). Classification (NCBI taxonomy): domain Eukaryota; kingdom Viridiplantae; phylum Streptophyta; class Magnoliopsida; order Fagales; family Juglandaceae; genus Carya; species Carya cathayensis. Next base: position 512,280 of record QGSO01000518.1, read on the forward strand.
CTTGTTACCATTGGTAGACTGTCGTCTACTTGTGCTTCTTGTGTTCATTCATTATCATAAATGTGTTATGAGAAATAAATCTATAACCGATTTGAGTGTTGATAGTCATACTTCAGATTATCTTTTGAAGGAAAATACGTATTTTTCTGAGAACCCTTACTGCAAGGCCTTAGAGAATGCAACATATTTTGAAAGTGACCATATAGTTGTTTGAGTGGCAGGAGTTGCTTTCAAAGAGTGGTTTAAATTGGATGAGGTGGGGAATATTGCATCTCAATTGTTTAAAATATTGCAACTTAGCGATGTTTTGGAGTGGTATGGAATAAAATTGCTAAAACTCTGGGAATACATTAGATAAAGAAACAAATCTTGTGGCCCTTTGATAGAGGAAAGGAAAAAGAAACTGTAGAAATGTTGGATGCCAGGTTCACTTTTGTCTTCTCAACACTCAAGACCTAGGTATTAATTTGCAGTACGTGACGCTTCACATGCCAGCTCATCCAGAAACTATCAATGCTTGAAACCTTGAGGACAAAATTCTTTAAGAGAAGGGGATTGTTACGATCCTATCGTGATGTGATGTCGTTTGCTAGAGGATGTGTGGGCATGCAACACAACATTTTGAGGTCCATATTTACTTATTGTTTAGGTCTTTTATTTACTTGTTTTTTGAGTCCTTGTAGTAGTCTACTTTCATAGAGTTTGTTATTTTACTTTACACATGTTGTTTGGTTATTTTTCTGGTCTAATATATGTGCAAGGATATGAGGAAAAGAGGGCACTGGGTGAAGAGGATTTGGAAAAATTATCAAATGCTTTAATCTGGAAGGAGGTTGGGTTCCCTCGAAGAATCCCTTATCACAACCATCTTTGAGGCATCCTTCAATTTCATTACAACAACCTTCATTCCATTGCCAATTTATTTTCTTGTTACAACACACAATTCTCAATAGGTCCTAACAACCACAAAGCAATATCGTGTCATCATGGTCCCCATTCATGCGATTGCATGTTTTGGTATCGTTACTATTCAAGTTTGTCAAAACACCACTTATTTTAAAATAAAACTTTTGAGATAAGTGGTAGTTTCTCATAGTGTCAAAATAGAGGTTGAGCCCTAACTTTATACTTTATCTCATTTCATCAAATGTTCTGTGTGTTGGGCCTACTCATTGAGGGAGTCTAGTTTACACGTGTTAAGACAAATATAAATGATTAAATCTACATCTTCTTAATAGTTTAAGCTTTTGGGGATGATTTGACTAAATCAAGGTTTTTTTGTAATTTTCTGTCAAAATTACGAGGTGATCTTTGACCTACACATGGGAACTGTTAAGATGTGTTTCATACCATGACCGACGTACTCACACAACATGCACCAAAAGAAGCATGAGGGCTCGATGGCTCTAATGCTTAATTCAATGTTTGTGATGGTCAAGTATGAAATCAAATCGGTCGTAAAAGTTACCTCAAATCACTAGTTGGTGCTCATTATATAGGCACTAACTTGACCGATAGGAATAGTGTGACTGCATGATTTACTCCAATGATCTTGGAAGTGATGAGTATCACGTTCTGGATAGTGATAACATTATAAGTATATATCATTACCGGAAAATATCTTGGATATCTATCCTTATTAGGAAGGTCCGAAATTCTCTCAATGGTTATATCCTTAATAAGACTTGAATATCCTAGCTGCATCTTTTCAGGGCTCCACTCTGTGGCCCTCCTTACTTCTTGTTCATTGGACTTATACCATTTAGTTATTGGGCCTTTGTGAGGTGGATCGAGCCCAACCCAGTGGGAAATGAATTTGACCCTCCAATTATCCTGTGAATTCTTACTGTATAGGTACGGTGGGAAGTCTCTTTTTTATCTCACGGGTTTTTAACGAGTCTATTTGTTGTCCACAATGGTACGGGTTCTCATGACTTGGGTAACGTGTGACAACTTGGCTCCCACTTCCCTCTATGTAGCAAGTATCACAGAATTAGTTCCTGACATTTCCTTTCTAGTGACACTTGTCACTTTCCTACTAGGAGTTGTTCAATTGACACTGCTCACCTATTTAAGTCAAGATTCTTAGCTTTCATGAACCCATTCTAATTGTTCTCTATTGTTCTATCTTCAAAAGAAAATCTTAATTTTTCCTTCTTCTATTTCCCTTCTGTCACTAGTGGCACCCAAGAACACTTCCCGCTTTTCGTCTCGAGGTTCATGTTTGTCACTTCATGAGGGATCCCCGAGGAACCCGAGTTTTTCTAGTTAAGGTATTCTTCAGTATTTAGAGGGATACCACTAGTTGTACTCATGATTCCCTCGAATCTGGACCTAGCAAGGAGTTCTTATGGAGTACCTGACTCCTTGTCTTGGAAGTATCAGGGGCATGCTGTGGGACTTTTGACTCGGGGGGATATGCTGAGAAGATTGCATTATATCCCTCCATGTTCTCAAGCGGACTGTGGCTACCTGTTGTCCTGTTCAAGATGTCCTAGACTACCTCACGCTGGTCCCTTCGTAGCTCCATCCTAAAGCGTGGAGGATTCTTCTATCATAATGCGTCGTGTGGAGCCTAGTTTTGGGATGCGAGGGCTAGGACTACCTCGATCTGGTTGCTAGGGAGTTTTTTTACACGCACGGGGTACAGTGCCATGATGGCAATTTGTGTAACTTTCTCTACCACACTAAGTACCAGGTTGCCTATTTGGAACACTGCTTTCCACGTGTCAAGGGATTATTTTTTGTACAGGGTCCTAGTTAGGAATTTCGTGTTGGTGAGGTCGTCTATCAAGAGTTTCTCATTCAAGCTGTGTGGGGAGTTGACTTGGTCTCAAATGTGTTTCCAAGTGTAGAAGTGTCAAGTTGTATCAAAGATAAGTCCAATATCGTATTCCATAGGGACAAAGGGTTATCAAAACATTTGTGAAATTTTTGTTATATAAAAAAAAAATGTATCAACTATGAGAGAAGAAGATAAAATAATAATAATAATAATAAGTGAAATGCAATGTGAAAAATATTGAAGTTGAGTTAAGAAAAAAAAGTACGAATTCACTTTCAGTAAAAAAATTAAAATGACTAAATAAATCTAAACAAAGCTGGAATTAGAGTTTATAATCAAAAAGACAAATTAACAAACACTTGGATTGGGTATGGGATTCTTTTTTTTTTTCTAAATAATTTTCTCGATTAACAATCCAATCAAGGCATTGATAAACGGAAGATAAAAAGTTATGCTCAAGTTTTGCAATATTTCCCTAAAGGATTTGATACTTTATTAGCCAAACACACATTTACGATCAACTGAGAGAAGCCTTGATAATTTTCAAGATTTTGTTGTGCCTTACGTCAACAACAAATCAAGAGCAAGAGCTGTAATCTATTTTCAATTCAAATCGGACTAGTAACATAGTGAAACTAACAATTATCAACAAAATATTGCATTAAGCTAGAGCCCAAAACAAATCAAATCTCATTCCACAACCCAAGCTTCAGAAATTAGTTACATATGATATTTCTAGTAGCAAAAATTAGTCTAAATAAAGCCATCATATTATCTTAGAGCAAAAAAATTCTAAATGGGATAATACCCTATAGTACAAAAATAACTTTCAAAATAAAGTCAGGAAATTGAAACATACAAAACGTTGCCCGCATGCCACAATACAGGAAAATAAAGACCCAAGAAAATAAAACGAAGCAGCAACCCCAGCGTGGAAGAAATAAAACTAAAAAAATAAGAACCAGGGAAAAAAATGAAGACCAGACCAACGAATGGAAATGAAAAAGGAAACTCTACCCAAAACTTAGAATTAGAACAAAAAAAAACTACGCCCAAGTAAGAAAAGAAAACCAAGCAAAATCAAGTCGAAAGAAAACAAATGAAAACTAACAAAACGCTGTCTTCAAAATGAAAACTAAAACTAAGGGTGAAAATGAAGCAGACGCTGCACCACCCAAAGTAATGATTATTGAAAAATAAAAACCCCGCAAAAGTGAAAAAAAAAATGAGAAGCTGCCGTCCCGTCCAACGAAAGACCGAAGGAAAAAAAATCTTTGCCGACAACAAAAAAATCTAAACTCCCCCTTCCACTCGGTTTTTGCCCACCCAGCCTTCAGCATGCCACATTCCGCTCCTTATACTTGCTCCCACGTGCAAGAGTTGTAGGCGTGTTCCTGCTGCTCCCATCCACAAGCCCAACGGCATGCCTGATTTGTTGCGGCTAGAGGCAATTGCTTGCATGTTCGAGCATTGTACCACCCATGCTAGTGAGCCTCGGACTTTTTCTTACTTTTATTTCCAAAAATACCCTGCAGCCTATAAGTAAGATATGGGATGAGTAAAATTGGGATATTTATTTTGATGTGAAACCACTCCATTATAAGTCTTTTTAAGCACAAAAATATTAGAATTTATCAATTGAATCAAGTATCATAATCTACTACATAATTAAGTAGTTAAATCCTTTTTAGTTAAACAATTTATTCACTTAAATAACTTAATCATGCAGTTTTAGCACTTCATCACACCCCCCGACTAGCTTTTTACTAGACTCTAGCAAATAAAGTGAATGAATTCATGCAAATGTGAGATTGCCAACTACAATTTCAGAAAATTCAAAAATCACATGTCATGAAATAGACTTGTTGAGTTTAAGAACATGAGAGATAGATTAATTTGAATTTTTATATCAAATGGGAGATTTATCCACCATTTAGTTAATCAACCAAGGGAATTAAATGTAACAAAGTTTGCTTTCCTTCAAGTGCATGGGAATAAGGTTAGAATTTCAAGATTGACTACCAAGAGACATTAACAATTTCAATCACAACAGCTAATCTGAAAAAAACACATAGTGTTACTCTAATTCAAAACCATTGTAATGGTAGCTTTCACGATATTGCACTTTAAAAGGCACGTACTTTCTCATTTAGTAAGGACCCCGGTAATATGTTGTCTTTTCCAATACATAAATGTAAATCATATATGAATTTTTTTTTAATTTTTTAATTTTTTTAATTTGATCCCTGGCTTGTCTATTTTCTCATTTAATTCACTTCAGATTTCTTCCTAAACAATCAGGATATGGTTCATTAGAGTCCCAAACAACCAAAGTGTAAATCAACAAACAATGACTCAGTGTAGTCTTTCTACACATTCCAAGCATCTGTTGTGTGTGCTTTAGCAAAACTTTTAACATCTTTCTCTTAGTGTAACAACTAAATAAAGTGGATAAATCCCTCTTTTAACATATAATCATATTTGCACTACATTCCACATGTTCCATAACCTCAACAAATCATTTTTCGGTTCACTTTCTAGCATGTAAAATTCAATAATAGAGAATTTAATCTGCTTTGAACTCATCACCAGCACTCCCCCAAGGTAGACCAACATATGTCTAAGGCATGCAAACAGAAAAATAAATTCTCTTCCATCCCCCAACTAGATTGTAGTATTGTCTTCAATGATGCAAGAGAAATGAAAGAATTTATACAAAGAGAGCAGTTAAGGAGCAAAACAACTATAAGAAAAACCAAATAGGAAAAAAAAATTGAAGGCAAGAGCAAAAGAAAGTACCTGGATAGCTTTGGAAGGAATGCAGCAAAAATAAAAAATAAAAATTGAAGAACAAAAAAAAACAATGAAAAGAAATGGATAGATCAAGAACCATCAATTAGGATCAAGCAAATGTAGAGTAGATTCCTCAGGTGCAAAGTTAGAAATAAAAGGTTTGAGTATTTGACCATTAACCTTAAAAATGTTACCATTGAGAGGATTCATTATCTCTATAGCACCATGGGAAAAACAGTTTGTACCATATAAGACCCACTCCACCGAGACGTTAACTTACCAGGGAACAAGTGTAACCGAGAGTTGTACAATAACGATTGTTGATCAAACTCAAAAGTCTTAGGTTGGATGTGTTTGTCATGGAAGTTCTTCATTCTTTCTTTGGACAACTTAGAGTTGTTGTAGGCATCCATCCTCAACTCATCCAACTCAGACAGCTGCAATTTTCTCACACAACCAGCTTCATCATTGTTAAAATTATATTGCTTAATGGCCCAATATGCTCTATGTTCCTGCTCTACATGCAAATGGCAAGCCTTACCATACACTAGTCTATATGGAGACATGCTCATAATAGTTTTAAAGGCTGTTCTATAAGCCCGCAAGGCGTCAGACAATCTCAAAGACCAATCCTTCTTGTTTGGGCTAACTGTTTTTTCAATGATGTTTTTAATTTTCCTATTTGCTAGTTCAGCTTGTCCATTGGTTTGAGGATGATAGGGAGTAGAGATTTTGTGATGGATACCATACTTCTTCATTAAGGCTAAGAAATGCTTGTTATAAAAATGGGTGTCATTATCACTGATTATGGCCTTAGGCATGCCAAACCTTGCAAAAATGTTTTCTTTCAAAAGTTTTAAAACAACTTGATGATCATTAGATTTGCAAGGGGCTACCTCAACCCACTTAGAAACATAGTCAACAACAAGCAAAATGTATAAATAGTCATAAGAAGAAGGAAATGGTCTCCTAAAATCTATTCCCCAACAATCAAAAATTTCAATCACTAGTATGGATTGCATAGGCATCATATTTCTCTTAGTGATTTCTCATAATTTTTGACAAGGTTCACAAGTTTTACAAAAACTAAAGCAATCCTTGAACATAGTTGGCCAATAAAATCCACTTCGAATAATTTTAGCCACTGTTTTGTGGGCTGAAAAATGCCCACCACAAGCTTTCGCATGACAAAAATTTAAAACACCAGAAATTTCATTATTAGGCACGCACTTCCTAATGATTTGATCTGAACAATACTTGAAAAGGTAGGGATCATCGTAAAAGAAATACTCAGTTTCAACTTTCAACCTTTTGATGTCTTGAGCATTCCAATGAGGTGGAGTCTTTCCTGTGACCAAGAAATTCACAAGGTCAGCATACCACGGTAAAGTCTCAACTGAAAATAATTATTCATCAAGAAAAAAATCATAAATTAAACGAAACTCCTCAGAAACTTCAGGTGTAAGGCGAGAAAGATGATCCGCCACTATATTTTCTACTTCTTTCCTGTCTTTTATTGTGAGATTAAATTCTTGCAATAGGAGTATCCATCTTACCAATCTCGGCTTGATGTCTTTTTTTTACAATAAAAATTTCAAAGTTGCATGATCAGTGAATATTATGACAGGTGAACCAAGGAGATATGATCTAGACTTATCCAATGCAAAGACTATAACTAGTAATTCTTTTTCTGTGGTGGAATAATTCTTTTGGGCAACATTCAAAGTCTTACTAGCATAGTATGTGACATATGGCAGCTTATCTCTTCGCTTTCCAAGTGCAGCCGCCACAGCAAAGTCACTTGCATCACATATTAATTCATAAGGAATTGACCAATCAGGGGGCCGAAGGATAGGTGTCGTGGTGAGAAATGTTTTCAGTTGATCAAAACAATTTTGACACTCTTTAGTACATTCAAACTTGACATCATGCATTAAAAGTTGACAAAGAGGCTTAGAGATAAAGCTAAAATTCCTTATGAACCTTCTATAAAAACCGGCATGCCCTAAAAAAGATCTAACACCTTTCACATTTTTAGATACATGCAAATTTGAAATCAAGTCTATCTTACCTTTATCTACCTCTATACCCTGAGGAGATACAATATTCCCCAAAACTATCTCTTGTCTCAACATGAAATGGCAATTTTTCCAATTTAATATCAATTGTTTTTCTTCACATCTTTTCAAAACAACTTGTAAATTAGACAAACATGCATCAAATATTTTTCCAAAAACTGAAAAATCATCAATGAAAACCTCTACAATGTCCTCAATCAAGTCGCTGAAAATGCTTAACATGCATATTTGAAAAGTGGTTGGGGTATCGCATAGCCCAAATGACATTCTCTTGAAGGCAAAAGTCTCTAAAGGACAAGTGAATATAGTCTTCTCTTGATCCTCAAGGGCTATTTTTATTTGATAATAGCCAGAGAAGACATCTAAAAAACAATAATATTCATGCCCTGCCACTTTTTCTAAAATCTGGTCAAGGAAAGGCAAGGGAAAATGGTCCTTTCTAGATGCGGTATTTAATTTCTTATAGTCTACACACACCCTCCAACCTGTGGTCTCCCTAGTAGGCACCAATTCTCTCTTGTCATTTTTAACCACATTTATACTAGATTTTTTTGGAACAACTTGGATTGAGCTAACCCATTTGCTATCAGTAATGGGATAAATGATGCTTGTGTCTAACAATTTTAAAAATTCTTTTTTTACCACTTCTTTCATTGTGGGGTTTAGTCTCCTTTACATCTCTCTAGAGGGTTTTAAGTTATCTTCCAAATATATCCTATGTGTACAGATAAAATGGCTTATACCTTTGATGTCAGCAATGGACTAGCAAATGACTGATTTGTGTTGTGTCAAAATTTCCAGTAACTTACTCTCTTGGTCAGGGGTTAAAAGTACAGAAATCACAATTGGAAATGACTTTTCTAGACCGTGGTAGGTGTATTTTAGCTCCAAGGGCAGTGGCTTTAATTCCAACATTGGGGTCTTCTCATTAGAGGGCTGTGTCGAGATTTGTAGTGCTGGAAGTAGCTCAAATTTGAACTTCCATTGCATCTCATTTGAATTTCCTGCAGCACAAAGAGAAGAAAATTGATTAGTGGACTCAATTAAATCAAGGGAGTCTTCTAAATCTTCCCAAAGTTCATCACAATTGTAATTTAATAAAGAGTTTTCAGCAAGTAAGGATTCCAATGCATTGACTTCTTCAACGTCTTTAAGTTCTTGAGATTGCCTGCATAAATTAAAGATATTCAATTCTAAAGTTATATTTCCAAAACTCAGTTTTAAAACACCACTCCTACAATTAATTATAGTATTAGAAGTTGCTAGGAATGGTCTTCCTAAAATCACAGGTGGTGAAGAGTTTGAGTGGGATAAAAACTTCATATCTAATACCACAAAATCCACAGGGTAATAAAATTTATCTATTTGGACCAAGATGTCCTCAACAATACCCTTAGGAATTTTTATGGATCTATCGACAAGCTGCAAAATGATTGAAGCGACTTTTAATTCCCCTAACCTCAATTGTTCATACACACTATAAGGTAGCAAATTAACTCCCAAACTTAAGTCTAGCAAGGCGTAATCAATCTTAGAATTTCCAATGACACATGAAATGGTAGGTGAACCAAGATTCTTATACTTAGGTGGTGTGTTGTTTTGAATAATGGCATTAACTTGCTCAGTGAGAGAAGCCTTTTTTTTGCACATTTAGTTTGTGTTTCACAGTACATAAATCTTTTTGAAATGTAGCATAAGCAGGAATTTGTTTAATAACATCAAGAAGTGCAATGTTAATCCTAACTTACTTAAAAATTTCTAAGATTTTAGCATGTTGTTTTTCTTTATGCAAAGAAAGCAAATGATGTGGAAAAGGTGTAGGTATTGGACATGCATCATTATTTGAATCTGAAGTGCTTGGCTCACCACTAATTAGAGGAGGGTTAGCTTTTTTACCTGACTTTCCTACAATATGGGCAGTGATATCCACAACTTTACCATTCCTCAAAGTTGTAATAGCTTTTCATTGATTTCACATTGGCCCCTTCACCATTATTCTGAGATGACTGACTTTGTACTTGTGGATTGGGTTGGGTCTGAGTTAAGAATTTTCCCTTCTCTTGGTTACTTAAAGTAGTGGTTACTCTAGTAAGAGTCCCTCTGATGTCATTGATGGCTTGAGCATTCTGGTTGTTGACTGTGGCTTGACTTTGCATAAACTGTTGTAGGGTAACAATTAGCTACTGAATAGAATCTTCCACTTCCTTTTTCTGCATTGGAGGGGGCTGATTTACAAAATAAGAAGGTCCTGAGCCTTGGCCAGCCGCTAAATAAGGGGCATACTGACTTTGTCCTTATGTAGATGGCCTAGGTTGTTTATTTTTACAGTTGAAATTTGGATGACTTCTCCAACCTGCATTATAAGTATTAGAATAGGGTCCAGAAAAATTCTTAGAAATCATATGCACAGGGTTGGATTGATCAAGCAACACTTATTTAAAAGCAGGAATTGTTGGGCATGCATTAGTCACATGTCCTGGATCTTCACATTTGTTGCATTTTTCAGAAATTGATAGCAAAACATGCATTTCATTGACTTTCTTAAGCTCTAGAAACTCTAACTTTTTAGACATTAATGCAAGCTTAGCATGTAAATCATCAGATTCTTTCAAGTGTTATTTACCACCCCCACTAACACATTTTTCATTTTCAAATCTATTATACAAGTCAGAAACATCACAAGATTGGGCATTTTCAGCCAAATAGTCAAAATATTCAAATGCTTCCTCGAGCCCTTTGTTGAAGAATTCACCATTGCACATGGTTTCTACAAATTGTTTCATTTTTTATTGCAACCCCTCATAGAAAAAGCTAATGACCATCTAATTCTCATATCCTTGGTGAGGACATGCATTTAAAAGGTTTTTGAATCGTTCCCAATAATGATAAAATGTTTCCACATATTTTTGGCAAAAATTTATGATTTGTCTTTTCAAGGCATTGGTTTTATGCATGGGAAAAAATTTCTTTAAAAATTTAGTTTGCATTTCTTGCCAAGTCCCAATAGATCTTGGTCGTAAGGAATTCAACCATGTCTTAGCCTTGTCTTTTAAGAAAAATAGAAAAAATTTTAATCTTATGACCTCTTCAGTGTATGTTCTATCCATAAATGTGGAACACACTTCTTCAAACTCTTTAATATGCAAGTAGGGGCTTTTAGATTCCATACCATGAAAGTGTGGTAGCAATGGAATCATCCAGGGTTTGAAATTAAAAGCATTTGCATTAAAAGGTAAAATGATGCAAGAAGAGGTGCTAGTCCTAACAGGTTGAATATACTCTCTAAGTGTCCTGTTTTGATTTACCATTTCCCTACCATGATGTTCATTTTCAGCCATGATGCTATCAGTGTCAAATGGTGATTCAAGAGAAGGTGATGCAAAGCTAAAAGATTTCAATGATTCTGTCCTAAACAGTCGAGATGTGTCATCTCTAGTCCAACCAGTCATACAAATAAAAGCAGAAAATCAAAGACAATGAAAAATAAACAGAGAAAAGGGAAAAAGATCATATGTCACCCAAGCTGTGAAGAGGTTCACAGCTCTACAAATGTCCTCTCAGCAGTAGAGGAATGTTTTGATAAGTACCAGTTGTCCCCGGCAACTGCGTCAAAAACTTGACTCAATCTCAAATGTGCTTCCAAGTGTAGAAGTGTCAAGTTGTATCAAGGATAAGTCCAGAATTATATTCCACAGGGACAAAGGGTTATCAAAGCATTTGTGAAATTTTGTTATATAAAAAAAAATGTATCGACTATGAGAGATGAAGATAAAAAAATAAATAAAATTGAAATACAATGTGAAAAATATTGAAGATGAGTTAAAAAAAAGTGTGAATTCAATTTCCGCAACCACAAAAAAAAAAAGTCAATCAAAGCTGGAATTAGAGTTTCTAATCAAAAAGGCAAATTAACAAACACTTGGGTTGGTTATGAGATTCTCTTTTTTTCGGTTCCTAGATAATTTTCTCTATTAAGAATCCAATCAAGACATTGATAAACGGAAGATAAAATGTTATGCTCAAATTTTGCAATATTTCTCTAAAGAATTCTCTACTTACTACCCAAACACACATTTACGATCAACTAAGAGAAGCCTTGATAATTTTCAAACTTTTATTGTGCCTTACGTCAACAACAAATCAAGAGCAAGAGTCGCAATCTATTTTTTATTTAAATCTAACTAGTAAAATAGTGAAATCAACAACTATCAACAAAATATTGTATTAAACTATAACCCAAAACAAATCAACTCTCATTCCACAACCCAAGTTTCAGAAATTAGCTACATATTATATTTCTATTAGCAAAAATTAGTCTAAATAAAGCCATCATATTATCTGAGAGCAAAAGAAATCTAAATAATACCCTATAGTGCAAAAATAACTTTTAAAATATAGTTAGGAAATTGAAACATGGAAAATGCTGCCCGCACACCACAGTACAAGAAAATAAAGACCTAAGAAAATAAAACGAAGTAGCAGCCCCAGCGCAGAAGAAAGAAAACTAGAAAAATAAAAACCAAGGAAAAAAATGAAGACCAGACTAACGAATGGAAATGAAAAAGAAAACTCTACCCAGAACTTAGAATTAGAACAAAAAAAAACTATGCCCAAATAAGAAAAGAAAACCAAGCAAAATCAAGCTGAGAGAAAAGAAATGAAAACTAACAAAACGCTGTCTCCAAAATGAAAACCAAAACTAAGGGTGAAAATGAAGCCGATGCTGCATTACCCAGAGTAATGATTACTAAAAAATAAAAACCCTGCAAAAATGAAAAAAAAAATGAAAAGTTGCCATCCCGTCCAACGAAAGACCAAAGGAAAAAAAAAAATCTCTGCCGACCAAAAAAAAAAAAAAAAACTAAACTCCCCCTTCCACTCGGTTTTTGCCCCCCAGCCTTCAGCATGCCACGTTCTGTTCCTTATACCTGCTCTCGCGTGCAAGAGCTGTAGGTGTGTTCCTGCTGCTCCCATCCACAAGCCCAACGGCATGCCTGATTTGTCGCTGCTTGAGGTAATCGCCTGCACATCCGAGCATTGTACTGCCCATGCCAGTGAGTCTCGGACTCTCTCTTACTTTTCTTTCCAAAAATACCCTGCAGCCTATAAGTAAGATATGAGATGAGTAAAATTGGGATATTTATTTTGATGTGAAACCACTGAATTATAAATCTTTTTAAGCACAAAAATATCAAAATTTACCAATTGACTCAAGTATCATAATCTACTACATAATTAAGAACTTAAATCATTTTTAGTTAAACAATTTATTCACTTAAGTAACTTAATCATGCAGTTTTAGCACTTCATCAGGACTCATTCCGAACAACAAGCAACTTTTAATGAATCTGTTCGATCGGGAGAGGCCCTACTGAATATGGTATATTCCTGGGTCGAGGGGAACTAGGAGGAGGTTTGGACTGATGCTCTTTTGACTAAAGCCAACATTAATCAATTCTTAGTGACATGGTGTAACATCCCCTTCCCTAAGGTTAGGAATGTCACGTACATATATAAAAAAGTCAAGCAAAAGACTTGCATAATAAAACAAAACATTTTTTTATCACATAAAAGAGTTGATAAAATAATTCATCTCTTAAACAAAATGTAACCATAGTTTTCAAACCAACTAAAATGATAAAGACAGCCATAAAATAAAATCACTAAGTTCATTTCTATGCTCCTTCTCTGTTTGGCCCGCTTGCTGCTTGCTTGTATTGATCATCATCATGGGTAGTTAAAAACATGAAATAAAAGTAAAATGAGTCGAAGACTCTGTAAGAATCCTATCACAACATAAACATAATAAATGTATGGTTTTCTTTAAAGTCTTAATGCTAAGAGCTTAAAATCATGAATGATCATACTAATTCTTATGCTATGGATGACTTGTTTCAATTTATCTGAATTATCTTACTAGTTTCACTTATCTGACTGATCAACACTCTAAGCTTTGTAGCAATATTGTGTACCGGTCCCACATCTTGTAACCATAGACTTAAATAATTTAAAGTGTTTAAAATAAACTTTAACCTATTATAATTTACAACTGAAATTAGCTGTAAAATATTTAATAATCTAATTTAAATTTCTAGGTATTTTTCTATGTAAAATAGTTTATCTGAAAAAAATAAGATTTTTTAGGCTAACATGAAATAAACTAAGCCTACTTAAAACGATTTCTGAAATAATTAATTTAAGTCCATCGGAATTCAAACTAGAATTGGAAATAAGCCCACTAAAACAAAGCCCATGCAGTTTAGCCCAGCTAAAAGGCTAGGGTCATTTTGGTAATAACATAAATTCTGAAGGGAAATAACGAAAAGATTGAAAAAAAAAAAAAGAGAGAAGAAAAAAGGTGGCCTTGACACTCGGGTGAAAGAGACTTCATTCATTGGAGGGAAAGGTACAAGACAAGGGATTTAAAATAACAATTTTCGTAATTATAAAGAAGTCTACACAAGTTTGATCAAACAGCTAAAAGCTAAAACCCATATTATTTGTTAGTGGAAAAAATTTCAATTGAAAAATAGGAGAATCGGTCCAAACCAGCCCGGATTGGACCAGACTGGTTTAATCGGTCCAGTCCAGGACCCGTTCCTATATTTTAAAAACCAGCTAAATCCAATCCGGTTTTGGTTTTTAGCTTTCCAAGACCAGACCAGACTGGTTTATCAAATATATATATAGAAATTAATTTTTAAAATTATATATAATTATATATGAAATAATTTTATATTATAATTTATAACATAAAATTTTAATCTTAAATATGAATATTTGTTTGATCATATGTTATTAATATAAAACATATATATTAATTACATTTTAGGGCCTGAAAAATTCTCAAAATATTCCTTTTGATGCATACATAGTATATTAGTAAATACTAATATACATTAGTATATTAATTACATTTTATTTGAATTAATTTGTATACATTCGAAAAATACATTTTTTTAATGAATTGGCATTTGATTAAAATAAAAAATCGGACCGAACTTGACTAAAACTAATAAAACCGAAAGTACCGGTTTAGGAGGATAACTAGTTCAGGATTGGTTTTTGAAAATGCAAAACTGGTGTATATCAGTTTGGTCTCAAAACTTGTATAAAACGAGACCAAAGCGGACCGGTTACACCCTATTAGGAGTCGAGAATACTAGTGAGAATATAGGCATGCAACAGACTCACTGAGAAGTAAAGAGCCTTGTGACGGGGCTGGCTAGGTCAACGACATCACAAGATTTTAAGGTGGTAGGGCAACCATAGTTAGCCTGAAGAGATGGTGGTGTTTCACTGAGAAATTGATGATAGAAAAATATAGAAGATCTCGGTGGGCTTACCAAGAAGAACTGGACGCCGTGCACAATGGATCTAGGTGGACGGGGTCAAAGTCGACAGTTTCTACATTGCCAAGTGGTGTTCTGACTTCCTTGTGGTGGTCATTAGTGGCAAAATGAAATACACAAAAAGGAAAAATGATAAGGAAAGGAAATAGGGTCAACATCTTCATGAAGGTATGGAAAACTTACCCTTAGTGTCTTCAGTGATGGATTTTGGCGAGGTGGGTTGGTTGGAAGGAAAACCATGGTGGCTTTGCTGAGGGAGTGGTTTCAAGATTTTTGCTATGAAGAAAAACTAGATTCACATAGGGCTTGCTTGTTGTATGCTGAAAACTAAAGGGAAATATTGTGAGGAATGAAAGGTTATTATAGTGGGGATTTCGGCATGTAAGTTGGCAATCTGATTGTTGAAATCTTTGGGGCTAAGAAATCACCACAAGGCTTATAAGATTACGGAAATCTTTTGAACCAATAAAGCAATTGAAGGCTATTTAAAGGGTTGAAGATTTCCAATGAATAAAATCACACTAAAAATAGAGATATATATTATTTGTTGCAAGTTACACCCTGGACTAATTCTGTGTTAAAAGCTGGCACTTCCAGCAAGGTTTGTTCGCTTCTTGATGCCAAAAGAGGTCATCTGATACTCTGACATAGGGGAATTGGAAGAAACTTCATTTCGAGGATGAGGTGATTTGTGAGCCGACAGGAGTTTGCAATCATTTGGGGTCCAAGCGGGAAGTCCTTCTTCCATTCGATGGCTCTAGTAACCTTCCCTAGGCTCAATCATCATCTGGGACTCATGGTTCAATTCGACATGAATCACCCAGCCCAAATAGCCTTGACAAACCTTTGAACAAACAGAGGTCAATTTGGCAATGGGTTACGAATGTCCTTTGACGAGCCTTCGTACCGCTCCATCACCTTCCTTGGACTTGCATTGTACCCCGCCAGGCGACTGGAGTCAAGCCAAGGCTTCTAGCCGGGATGAGAAGGAACTCGAGATGACCTTCTATTCAGCCTTCCTCAAACCAGCTCTAAGGGATCCTTCTAAGCCCATTTTGGGCATTCCTTTTGATGATGCAGAAGAGATGCATGTGCCTTTAGACAACAATGCAAGGATAGGCACAATGAATTTAGGGACGTCATCTGGTCCCGTTGTTGATGTTTCCCTAATCCATGCTCTATCGCCTCGAAGGTTTCTGGTGGTGAGATGCCAACTCTTCCATTTAATCTAGGGGTTTGTCCCATGACAACCCCTTGGTCATGGATCTTAGTGAGGATTGGCTTCAATGCCTTCATCGCCTTTCAGCACTCCTTTGGAACCAAAGGTTGCTTCATCAACGACTTTGGAGGAACCCATGACACTAACTTCTCCAATGGGCGATTTAGATATCCCGGGCGAACAGATGATTGATGTGGGTGATGTATAGGCTCTAGGTGAACGGATGACTGATGAGGCTAAGGGAGTGGATTTTCCACCCTGAGCTCCTTGTCCTCTCCTTCCCACTAGCTTGGGCAATTAAGAGGCTTGAGGTCATTCTCTCCGAGACGAAGGTGTGGCTCCTCAGGATTGCCTGATCCTTCTTGTTCCCGCCCTTCCAAGTCATGCATGGGTGAGTCCATTTAGGATACAACTTACAAGCTTAGAAGATTCTTGACCTCAGTAAGGCTTCACACACCTCATCCTTGGCATATTTTCTTTTGTCCACCCTTCTGTTAACCGACTTGCATTGATATGTTAGGGAGTTGACTCCTTGGCCGCTTGGATTGTTAATGGGATGTCCGAGCTAGAAGAGGAGGTTTGTGCACCATGTTTTTTCATGGTCCAAGCTTATCATGCGATTGCCAAGGTGAGGACAGAGAGGGATGAGGTAGAAGCCACATTTGCTCACCTGAATGCTTACTCCCACTCATTAGAGAGGAACGTCTTTGCTCTCCACCAGGATGCAGCCTACCTTCAGAGTGACTTGGTAAAACTGAAGGAGGAGATAGCCTACTGTTAGCTCGAGGCCAACCTATTGGAGGAAGAGAGGGATGCTGGCTGGGATCGGCTAGCCTGCTTAGAGGTGGACTTTGAGGAGACTAAGCGCATGAACCTCGACTACCTCCGAGGCCAAAAAAAAAAAAGAGTCTTAAGACTTAGCATGGGGTTGCCCATAGGAGGTTTAGGAGGATGGAGGAGAAGTATGTGAAGCTCGGTGACTCTTGGATGCACAAAAAGAACACGATTAAACTATGTGATCAACAGATTATGACTTTGGAGTCCAAGTTGACTTCCACTCGAGAAGAACTTGTTCCCCAAGATATGTAAATAGCTGCTATGGAGCTTGAGCTAATTTCTTCCAAGGAAGACATGGTCCGACTTTCTTCTTAGATATCAACATCCAAGGTAGTTCGCAACTCGACTTGAGGTTATGGTTATAAGTAGAGCTTGGAGAGGTTGAGGGAACATTTGAGGGAGAACACTCAGACTGACCTGGATACCCTTGATTTGAAGATCCTCAGGCCTGACTAATCATCCCTTCAATTCCTTGTTTCTCTAGCCAAAGATCTTATGCCTAACTCCTTTCCGACCCCGGCTCCAAATTGTTAAAGCGTGTTTTTTTTTCTTTTTGATTATTTGGGGATTTACTTTGACTCCACTACAAACAATGCCATAATAGATGCCATTTTATCGGTTTTGCTTTATTTTTACTGATTTACATGTGGCTTTGCCTCGCTTTATTTGTTTATTCGAGTTTCATTGAGTGGGAGTATACCAATCAGACTTGGTTAGTTTGGACCTTCATGGCTTTGCTCATTCCTTGCCTTGTTTGTTTTCTTCTTTTGCTTGCTTGTTCGGGGACGACCACTTAAGGGAGTTGTTTCCTCCTTTGGTCTATAGTGCAAGTGTGGAACTCGACTTTGAGGGTTAAGCAGGAGAGGAACTCGACCGCACTAAGTGGCGAGGAAGGAAATGTTTAATTAAGTCGTTCAATTTTTTGTTTGTGATTGTCAAGTATGAAATTAAAGGGTTCATAAAAGTTACCTCGAGTCACTAGTTGGTGCTCATTATATAGGCACTGACTCAACCAATAGGGATAGTATTACTGCATGATTTACTCCTATGATCTTGTAAGTGTTGATTATCATGTCTAGGATAGCGACAACCTTAAAAGGATTCATCGTTACTGACGAATATATTGTATATCTATCTATATTAGGAATGCCAGAGATTCCAATTATATCCTTAATAAGACTTGAATATCTTGGCGACATCTTTTGGTTGCAGTTTGTGGCCTTCTTTACTTCTCATTCATTCGGTTTACAACATTTAATTCTTGGGCCTTTGCAAGATGGATTGGGCCTAGGCCAGTTGGGGATGAATTTGCTCCTTCAAGAACAACATTGCATGCAGACTATCCAGTGGCAAACCCATGTTGGGGATGGCCCCCCAAAATATTTTGAAATTTCAAAATCTATCCTAAATTTTATTTATAATTTCTATAAATATAGAGAATGGCCCCTAAAAGAAATTTATAATTCTCATATGCTCCCTAGAGTTTTCTCAAATTTCAATATACCTAAAAATGCCTCTCTTCAATTTGTTTTCTATGGTTCCAAAATTTTGTATAATTTTTATATATTATCTATTCTCAAAGATGTGAGATTAATTTAAACTAAAGTTTAGGAGAAATAATAAATTCATTAATATGGATCCCAAAGTTTGTTATTATACAATAATAGGCATCTAAATATGGAATCTAAAATGAAAATACAAAAAAAATCATTTAAGGTTGATGATCTATATGAAAAATAGTTGAGAGATTTTATCCTTTAGATTTCATTAAGTAAGAAAAAATTTATTTAATGTCTCAATTATATCATTATGTGTTTAATGTGACACAAAAATATCTAAATTTTACATAAAACTTAATAAACTAAATTACACACTAGAATGAAATATTGTCTTCTAAAAGATCACTTGATAGATTCTATAAAAGAATTCTAAATATTTCAATATTACGAAAATAATAATAGATGAATATTATTCTATGAAATACTATCACCATAAATCTGAAACGTATATTTAATTGTGTTTTTAAAATTTTATTTTTATGCATACGTAGCAAATTATCATGATCTATTTTTATATATAGTTATATTTTTTATTTTTTAATCTCCTTTTTGTTTTACATAAATATTTCACACCATAGAAAAGTTGGCCGCTCGAAAAAATTTATGATTCCGCCACGGGAGCTATCTCGATCCTGTTCCATCTAATGTTATTCGTAGTTGAAGTGGTGTTAACTGTTAAGTAAATGGAAACATTTTTTGAAAAGAAATTGTAACGGGATGGTCCATGGAAAAACAAACCTCTGAATGCCTAAGCTCAACCTTATCATCATGTCTATTGTGTTAATGGAAAAGGGCTGAAGCCTAAATTCACATCGAGACAAAGATAGAGCCAGATTACTTGGTCCCATTCCATATTTATCAAAAGTACAAGTTGACAACAGTTTCCCAAATGGAAGTGTATTATTGAGGCCCATATCATCAAAATTACCTCGTCGCTTTGGGCTTAAACTTTTTTTATTTGGTGAGTAGGCTTACTGAATCTGATAAAGATTATCTCAGCCATCGCTTTGAACCTCTTAACACTTTATGCAAGTTTTAATCCTAAATCTCAATGGTTCCATCAATGATTATCTCAGCCAGAGTTTTTGTTTAGAGTTATGCAATTTTTTTAAGTCATTGTGAAAATATATCATTTATTGTGAGATATATTACAATTATAAAAAATTGTTATAAACTGACTTGTATGACCACATTTAGTCGTCATAATTGACCGTCTTTAGTCGTCAATTATGACGGTCAAGACCTCCTTTGTACTCCTATATATATGGGTATCCTTCAAGGTTTTCATTATGGAATTCTAAAACACTTCTCTCTCATGTTCAAGATCTCTCTCTCTTTCCTTCTCTCTCTCTTTGTCTTTCGCTCTCTCTTTTCATTAGTTTCATAATACGTTATCAGCACGAGATTCTGTTGATTCTGAAGTTAGTGGTCTTCTACTTTAAGTAAGTTTTTCAATATATTATTTGCAATCCTCAAGGTGAGTATTAAAGATTATAGTCTTTATTATTACTTGATAAAATTCTATGTTTATTCACATAATACAAGTTCTATTTATTTTTTATACTTGTTATGAATTATTGATGATAAGATTCATCTTGGAATAAAAATTGAGCATCCGTGAATGATCGCTCTAAACCAATAATTTTATTG
Source organism: Carya cathayensis (assembly GCA_011037825.1). Lineage (NCBI taxonomy): Eukaryota > Viridiplantae > Streptophyta > Magnoliopsida > Fagales > Juglandaceae > Carya > Carya cathayensis. Next base: position 532,553 of record QGSO01000518.1, read on the forward strand.
AGTATCTCATAATAAAATATCTATTGATTCTGTGAGATAGTTTAAATGAGTGATACGTGAACCAAAAGCTCATTATAATTAATGCACCTGAAGTTGCATAATTGAAATTGTATAGAGAAAAATCACTAAAGAATATATGTTTAAAATGAACACCTCGAATGTGCTCCTGAAGTAGCAATATTGAGTGCAAAAGTTCACAATATATTCTAAATTTATATCTGGTCTTTTAGTGGCTAAGCAAAATAATGAGATTTTGTTAAGAAATCATTAGTCACGTCCTACTAGATCCACATCATTATCTGAAATGAATGGTATTGGATTTATATCATTCTCAGAAGAGAATAATGCATTGTTTTCAAAGAAACCAAGAGATTGGACGTGGTGATAAATATCTTTATAGTACTTCTATGATTTCGGGCCAGAAATTCGTATTAGAGAAACTATCAGCTTTCTCTTTGAGATGATATTATACAACTATTGAATCAAATATTATGATGCATCAAAAATGATATGATTCAAAATATTTGTATACTTTTCATGATTATCTTGATCATCCGAAATCAATTACGATAAGTCGAATAATTTTCATATGGGACGTCTATAAAAGAACCAGAAGATTCTTTTACTATAAAATCTTCCCACCATGAGCGGAAAGAAAATTTTGCTAGAAGCAAATAAAATGAAATAATTCGACGTTATCTTGATTATCATAGGTGAACTGGAAGTTCAGATAATAATTAATTTATAGATGCAATAAGATAAAAATGTCTTATATTCTAGCTGCTAAAATCTCATTGACGATTGAAGTCTTTGTAGGACAATTAAGAAATTTAGCAGTCTAATGAACATAAGACATGTCTAAAAGTGTGTGAGACCTATTGATACAAAAGATAAAGTATCCCGAAAGAAAAAAGCACAAAGAAAAGAAAGTGGTGCTCCTGAAGAGGCCGTACCCACAAAACAAGCAATAAGATCCATCCAAACTTTATGTACAAAATTCTCTCATAATAAAAACTCCTGAAGAGTATAATCCTCCTGAAGAGTACCTCCTGAAGAGGTTTTTCATGAAATGTCTTCCCTTGAAGAGGGACAGGTACCTGAAAATAACGAGATTTCGATACATTTCATGAGTATTGGAGAAATTCAGGATAGAAATAAAAACGTTGTCGACAACGTATTTTCATATAAGATGATACTTGATATTACCAGAAGTAATGAAGAAAGTGAGCCAAGATTCGTCGAAGAATATACCGACGTAAAAATATTGGCCAAAATAGAAAGAAACAATTCATGCAGAATTTATATCACTAGTAAAATGTGATACATATGGACTCGTAATCCAAACACCTAAGAAGTGATGCTTGTTGAATATCAGTGGGTATTTGAATTAAGGAAATAAAAATGTGATATATAAATCATGAGTCGATTTCTCACAAAAATAATATTAATATGCTTTTGAAGTTGATAAAATTATATTGAGATTTGTATTAGCTTGATAGTTACCGAGAGTTTGGGTATGCATGATTAACTGCATATTTATATGGATCACTAGATATGAAATGCATGAAGCATATAGTCCTAAAGTACTTATTCTATCAAGTTTCAAAAATCCTTTTATGATCTAAAACAATTTAAACGTATGTGGAACAAACTATTTTTCATATATTTTCAGTATTTATATTAGTTTTTATTGCAGTTTATATAGATGATTTCAATATCATTAAGGCTCCAGAAGAGCTCATTAAAACTGCACATATTTGAAATATAAATCAAAAACCCTTTCGGCTTCAAGGGGGAGATGAATGAAATTATTAGTTCTGAAATACCATCTCTTAAACGCAATTAGTATTACAGATTCATATTACGGTTTTGTAACAAATATGCATTATTAAATGAGAATTAAAATGGAGCACACATAACATCTAACAGAAGATAGAAACACAATATGAATATTTGTGAAATATTATTTTATTATCTTGAAACAAAATTACATAAATTTGAGGCTCTTCGCCTAATTCTTTAAACGATCTTACTCTTCAAAAATTTGCATGGCATCTCTATTTAAAGTTGTAGGCAATCGAAAAGAAGAGTTAAGCAAGGATTTTAAATTTCTATTCTCTTGCTTTATTGCTATTATCTTCATATTAGACTCCAGAAGAAGTCTCTGGAGGATAGAAATTTTCTCGTTGAGTTAGTCAACATCATAAGTTTTGGATTGTAGTCGCTGAAAAAATGCGACAATGGTTTATGAGTATCGGGTACCGAGACTCACAAGCTCATAGATAGCATCAAGATCTGACTTATTAGTCAGATCATTATTATATTGCACTATAGCACCTACGGTAGAAGCATAAACAACTGGTGAATAAGGTATAAAATACCTCATATATTAGTCACGAGAAGATTGCTGGACCATTGCAGAGTAAAAATGCAGAAAGAGATTGCAGAGTAAGAATGCAGACTAATTACAGAAGATGGGATGCGAATGAAGATGAGTTGAATGTTTCTTTTATAAAGAAAATTATGAAAGAAATACAAAATTATATATATTGATTGAGGATACGCTAAACACAGATATCCTACAGTTATTTATTAGGCCGTGAAATTAAAAGCTGATTGCCTCTACTTTATTTGAAGTTAGACTTTTTCAAATATCCACGGCAAGATTAAAAGCAGCTAGTCCTTATTCTATAAATATTTGGACTTCTTCAAATATCCGTTGTTATTGATCCTGAAGATCACGGGCATACTGTTTTAGCGCCTTATTCTCTTCCTTCAGTTTCTTGCTCTTACGACTCTTCGCAGAGAGTTTCTAACGCAATTAATATATTTGATTATTAAGTTGGTTGACCTCATTCAGTTTAGTTAATAACTTCCGAGACATGGTCATACTAGAAACAAAATATTGAGCACTAAGAAATCTTGATTCTGAAACAACATCAGAATAAATCCTTCTAGAAAAATAAATCTCTGCTCCTATCATAAGAGCAACATCCTCAGGTGAGTAAAAGGAAGGACAAAGCATCTCTATTTGCTTCACAACGTCTCTCGTGAAGCATCTCTCTACAAGAGATAAGAGATGTAACATCATAACCCTGCGGCGCCTAACAACTCCAAAAAAGCTATAAAATCATGCGATGTTTGTCTGGTCTAAAAAGGTGGCCACCGTTTTTGTTGAATATGGAGGTTGGTGACTTAATTTTGATGACTTCTCCACTAACTATATTATTTACAAGAACTCCAGAAGAGCACAACTCCATAAGAGTAGTGAATTTAATGTTAAAATGATCTTGAATCAATATGACGAATTTGTTTACCAAAACATTACCAACTGTATCATTTAAAGAATTGGTACACAATATTGAGACGCATCAACTAAAGACCTTTCACTATAAAGTCTTGAAGAACTTTTATATGGACAAAACTCATCCCTTGAGTACTCCAATGGTTGTTCGATCATTTGATGTGCAGAAAGACCCATTTCGTCCTTGTGAAGACGATGAAGAAATTCTTGGTCTAGAAGTACCTTATCTCAATATAATTAAAGCCTTGATGTATCTTGAAAATTGCACTCGATCTGATATTGCATTTTCAGTTAATTTACTTGCAAGATATAGTTCTGCACCAACTCGAAGACATTGGAATGGTATTAAACATGTCATTCGTTACCTCTGAGGTACGATTGATATGAAATTATTTTATCAACATGGATCAAGTCCACAATTAGTTGGATATGCGGATGCAAGTAATCTTTCAGATTCACACAAAGAGATCATTGCATTTCATGAGAAGAAATGTGAAATTGATGTCAAGCAGATACAATCAAGTGATAATTTGACAGATTTATTCACTAAGGCATTACCAACTGTAACATTTAAGAAGATTGTGCAGAATATCGGAATGCGAAAACTTCAAAACCTATCATAATGCACTTTTCAGGGGGAGTAAATGTTTTGAAGACTAGTGCTGATTGTACTCTTTTTCCTTCGCTAAGGTTTTTTCCCATTGGGTTTTCCTTTACAAGGTTTTAATGAGACAATCTTAAAGCGCTTGGCGATAAACATGAATACTGTACTCTTTTTCCTTCGCCATTGGTTTTTTTTCCACACGGTTTTTCTTTGGCAAAGTTTTAACGAGGAATATTCTTTACATATGGTCATTCAAAGGGGGAGTGTTATAAATCGACTTGTATGACCACATTTAGCCATCATAATAGCTGTCATAACTGACTGTCCTTAGCCGTCAATTATGACGGCCCGTAGCCATCAATTTTGACTGCCCGTAATCGTCATAATTGACCGTCCTTAGCCGTCAATTATGACGGCCCGTAGCCATCAATTTTGACTGCCCGTAATCATCATAATTGACCGTCCTTAGCCGTCAATTATGACCGCCAAGACCTCTTTTGTACTCCTATATATATGGGTATCCTTCAAGGCTTTCATTATGGAATTCTAAAACACTTATCTCTTATGTTCAAGATCTCTCTCTTTCCTTCTCTCTCTCTTTCCTTCTCCCTCTCTTTATCTTTCGTTTTCTCTATTTTCATTAGTTTCATAACAAAAATCAATATTTTTTATTCTAATTGACATTCTTCGTTACTTGCATAGTGCGTGCGTGCGTGTGTATATATATTTAGAGAGAGAGAGAGAGAGAGAGAGAGAGAGAGAGAGAGAGAGAGAGCATTAATGCTATTCGGGCTTAAGTGCTCTTCGGGCTTCAAAATGGCCCAAAGTGGACACAATTTGGTTAGGGTGCCAGCCGCTTTCGGTGCACGACTCAACAAGTCCAAGTTCAATCGGAAACTTGTCATGTTTGAAGTTTCGAAGCGTGGATAAGGATACGTTCGCAGCCCAGTTTTGGTTTTAGTCGATTCTTTGCATGGATGGCTCTTTTTATAATTTATTGTCAGCATAGGCACATCTTTAAGAGTACACTGCTTGTTATAATTTCTTTTAATAAAAAATATTGGAAGTGTTCCGAAACTTTTCCTAAAATATTAAGCAAAAGAGATTTAATTTAAAGCTTTTATAACCACCACAAATCCTCCCGAAAGAGACCAAGGGTGCACTCACTCGATCGGGAACGCGAACGAAGATGATGATATATCCCTGTCATCATCTCGTGCCGTAAGGTATCAAAGTCACTAATTTTGATTCAATGATACCAAGCAGTACTGATCTCTTCTTCGGAGTGGCAATCTATTTGGTTTGGATAAACATCAAGCTCTTGTCGGCCTAACTCCTAAGCCCTTGAACGCTAATGCATGCATGCCATATGTGTCTTGTTTTTTCTCTCATATTAGCATGCATATAATGAAAAGCTCGTTTTAACAACCTGCTGTTCGCTGTACATTGTCGATGTAGCCGTTTTTTGCACAGTTACGGCCCAAATATTTTCTCTCCAATCATATATAAATTTGAATGATCTATCGCTAGAGTGTTTCCTTTTCGTTGCTATAAAAACGGCATCGAGCCAGGAGTGGACATCATAGTCATATTGTCATTTTGCTTGTTCCAGCTTGACATGACCAAACAGGTGTAAGTTTCCTACATAAAAGCATTCCCTACCAAATTTGCCGACTAAACTTGGATTTGTTTTTATTATGTCCTTTTAGGTGCTGTTTTTTCTTTCTAAAGGTCCACCCACCTTATTAAGTATTAATAAGAAAATAATTAATTAAAAACGTTACCTTTAAGTTCAGTTCAAAGACTGATTTTTTAAATCTTAATTACTTTATATTTTTCTTATTAAATTGTTTATGTTTCTTTCTTCGGGGGTCAGTTTATACATCATATTCACAAGTCACAAGTATTGACCAAGACTCGCTGGGTAGTTAAGGTACTGTGAATTGTCAATAGGTTTAGAAATTGGACCAAATTATACGTTACTTTGACCCATGATTCAATCATCAATGCCTGATGGACCTTTGAATCTTGACTGGCATATATAATGACTAAACAAACACGTTATTTACTCCAACTGCACAAGATGAGCGCATATTGTAGATGTCAAAAATCTCATTTCAAAGAGTAAAGTGCAGGGAAGTTTCTTCAAGCTACGTACCTACACACACGCATTGGTTCGAAAGTGATATTCTTTACCTACTCGACAGTATTAATATATATATTCCTTTAAATTGAGCATAGAAGCAATTGGAATCGTTGAAAAATCTGTCACTCAAATTTAGTGCCACCAAAGACTGTTTGATCGTATTTCTTTATCATACATACATAATCCCACGACCTATATATTATACGTTTAAACAATATTTGAATAGTTAATACCCGTGCATGGAATATCGATCTTTTCTTGGCCATACCAGAATGTTGGTCTCAAACTTTTGGCACGCGGATTTGACAAGGGCATTAAATATCATATTATCCATGTACTATACATTCTAGATTACAGAACCCATTAACCAAAAGGTGTTCAGTTCTTTAATTTTTCTAAATCTCATTCACAGCAAACTACGATTTGTTTTTCCCTGTTTGAGAGATTATGCGTGTTGGGAATGCATCTTCTTGGATGCAAAAGGGAATTTTCAAAAGAGAAATCGAGATTTCTTATCAAAGATATGGGTTTTGGTTTTTGGCCTCATTTAAGTCACCCTGTGTGCGCCCATGGTACTTGTCACGCCTTATGACAAGTGGGTTTGAGTAGTTGAGCATTATACATCATGTAACTCATGTGGTCACTTTGGAACAAATCCACCAAATTAAATGATATATAGAAATTTAGCGCCAGAGTGGGTCATGCGGTACTATTATTTATTATTTTCTTATTATAATTATCTATTATTTATTATTTTATACTACTATTTAATATTTTATAATTATATTTTTACTATTTTTTTATACTATTCACATATTTAAGATTACTTCAGTACTCAATACAACTTTAGTCAAACCCAATTTGGAATTTCGAACCAAATCGAACGTGCTGATTTTAGTCAACTTGTTTGGAGTTTTGAAGAAGAGTAGTACCGTGGTTATTGGTTTGGGTAATTAGAATGTGACCTACTTCATGAGAAAGCATCAGATGTTTCCAAATATTTGGCCATCAATATTGGATTCTTTTGCTGATTTATTCCAAACACGCGGATAAAGAGAAAGCTGAATTATAGGCATAGGAATAGGAATAGGTATTTATGCTTCGAACAAGACTCTGTCACTCTAAACTTGCGAGTACTTTCTTTCTAAATCGACAGGCTCGCTCCATTTTTCGATGTTCAATTTCGTACCAAACCCAGTCGGTGACAGCTTGAGTATTAATTCATTGCACTTGGGAGTTGGGACTTGAACCTACCCCGATCTAGCTAGCTAGCTACTACATTTGACTGATTAATATGCTGCATATTGTTATTAATATTAGTAGTGGTAGTACTATTAATTAATTAGCCTTCTTTATAGCGCTCTCTCTCTCTCTCTCTCTCTCTATCTATATATATATATATATACACGCGCGCGAGACATGCACTTGAATTTTACAAATAAGCTTTTCTGTTAAAATTTGTTGTTAATTTATAACCAAATTAATCTTTTCACATCATGTGTATTTGATAATTAATAACACATCGGTAATAATTTTTATATGTTTAATTAATTATATATATATATATGTGCAACCACTTGAGGGTAGAATTGACAAATAGGGAATAATTAAGGACTAGATCGATTAATATTCTATCTCTAGGTCAATTGGAAGGAACGAGGAAAGGAGGTTATGATCGAAGGCGTGTAGAAACCATGCACGGGAAGACCATGACTAAGGCAAACTAATTCGCTTGACTTTGGAGGAAAGAGTACCTCAAGGCCGTCTATGCATGGGGGCCATTGCGGTCAAGGATCGAGTCATGCATGATGAACCTTAATAATTAACCAATATTGCCAATGATCGGTATCTCAATTTGACCCTTACCATATAATTATAAATCGTTTCTCTCAATTTAATATGATACGTACATAGGCCTGTTCAACCGGGTTCCGACTCGGGAATCCGAGTTGATCCAAACCGGAATCCAGATTTTAAATCCGGGCCAGAACCCAGACCGGGTTATCCCGGGTTAGAAACAGGCTAGAATCCTGATGAATTTGAGTTTTTCAAAACACGGATTGCTGGTTTCGGATTGAACCCGAGTCTTTTAAAAAATAAAAAAAAAAACAGCTTGTATATCCAATATTTTATTTTTTTTTTATAAAAAACAAAAGAATAAAAATCTGGGTGACAACATGGGGCAGATTGGCCTTGCCCCCATGCGTTGGTGCCCTCGATCAGATGCCAAGGGACAGATTGACCCCATGGCCATTCGCCCCATCCAGCCCGCCCACCCACATTGAAACACAATCGAAAAAAAAACAACAAAATCCAAAACCAACCCAAGTTTTTCACCAAATCCGCTGATCTATCTAAAAAAAATTGCAACCTTCTACTCCGATGAGACCATGACGAGATCGTGGGTTTGAGCAAAGAACCACGACCATTCGTGGCCATGGTTGTCTCACAGTTAGAATCTTCAAGAAGAGAAAGCGGAGGAGAAGGAAAAGTGGATGAGGCGAGAGAGGCCATAGTCTGCAATATGGGCGTTTGTTTTCTCATCGAGTTGTATGTTGATGTGAGATTCCTGTCCAACTGGATGTGCAGATGGAGTAAACCGAGTGCAAAGTGCAAGTGCGGCTAGGGTTTCATCTGTTGAGAGAGAGAGAGAGAGAGAGAGAGAGAGAGGGAGGAGATGGGAGATGAGAGTTTGAGACAGATGAGAGACGACGAGCTAGGGTTTATTTTTTTAGTCTCTTATATACACAAACCCTGTTAACTGGGTTTTATACCGGGTCCGGACTAGATAAATCTGGTTTTGATAATCCAGATTCCAGTCCGGATTAAATTCGGGCCGGGCCGGATTTATGAACAGTCCTATACGTACACTTGATGATTATGATACAACTCTTTCATGTACGTATGTAATAGAGCGACCCAAAAAATATTAAAAATTTTATCTAGCTTGATTTGGGTTTTTTAAGTTTACATAATTATCCTTAAAATTATAAAAGAATTATAGATATATCATTATCTCTCCGATCCATATATGGAAACCATACATATTATACATATATATATATATATATATATATATATCCTTGTTACCTGCAGCTTATAGAAATGGTTACCAAAACAGTTGGCTTGACGAAGACAACGTACAGAAGAAAGGAAACATGCATGGTTCCCAAAAGCAATAATTAATAAAAACTCTTCTGTTGCTGATATATATGTGCTATATATACTATAAAACATGTATACAGGTTGCATAATTGATATATGAGACTTAATTAACACCCATGCTATACCATTACATGCATGAACCCTACCATTCAATGTGATCGGTTTTAATAACATGTCACAATATTGTAAATTGGTAGGGATTGGGTCTGATACCATTTTTCATAATTTCCTAGGACTTGGTAGGGCGCCACATCGGCCATGTTATACCTAAAAGTACAACCAATCCAAGAAAAAATATAAACGAATTAATGATTTGGTTGTGTTTTTGTAACTTTAGGCATTTGGGTATGCGTACTAATCATGTCGTGATTAATTTGTACATTATATATACTAGCTAGTCATGTGATAGAAGTTACGCGCATATATGTGTGTCACAAAACTAACTAATTAAGTTAGGATTGAAAAGGAGATTGTAACATTACAGCTTTCACAATTCATTTAAACTCATGATCTCATTTCATTCATTTAATCTGCATTACAATTTTTCTAAATTTTCATACAAAATAAAATAAATAATTTAACCTTTTAAAATATAAAAAAATAATAATATTAAAAAGATATATTCTAATAATATTTTATTCAATTTTTAACTAATCATCCTATCTGCAAAACAAACGAGAAATTATTGAATTCAAATCGAAATTTGAAGACCAATTAATTGTCATGAATTTTTAATCCAATCGTGTTCAAAAGTAGGTGGTATTTGAAATTAAAGCACCCCTATTTAATCATGCGGCAGTTACATTTATGTCCGCATGATCGTTATTTTATAACCTTTGTAATTTATAACTTTTTATCCTTTTTCTTTTGTCTTTTACGTGATCGATCGGTTTGTTTGGTGCATGTCGGCACTATGAATAATTGGATTTGATATTTATTTTTAGTGATTTTCTATTCATCTAATTATGATTATCTATCTAGTACCCAATGGCCACTAATTTCAATATATCTTTTTGATCCTGTAGATCTATCAATTGATCTTGGAAATTAAACAAATTTGACTTATTGGCTAGCTAGCAGGAGTAGTAGTACTATTTATATACATATATATACAAATAAGAAGTCCAGTCTTTACACGACACTATACATACATAATTTGATTAAAATAAATAAATTTTAAAATTTAAATTTTATAAATTATCAACGTATTTCATGTAAATAGTATGAAGTGTAAAGACTTTCAAATAACTTATTCATGTAAATAAAAATATATGTGTGTACATGAATATTTTAAGTGATTATCCTTGACTTAAAATAATCGACAGAATATATATATATATATATATATATATATGAACTGAAAATAGCTATTATGATAATTAAACGTCGAAAATTATGGGAGGCTATAATTTCTTAGATGATTTTATAATTAATTATTATTTATCTTGTAGTTAAAAGATCATGTACATGTACAATCCAAATATGGGAACTTTTCGTGCGGAAATGATATCAAATCACTGGTGTTTTTTTTAACTTTATAGTTTATAGTCCCCACCATTTTACATAAACTCCAAATTAATTAAGTATGTTTAAATGATGTTTAAAAGATTAATGATAATCTTGATATTTATTTTTTAATCCAGACAATGACACGGCCACGTGGAAGGGCATCATGCCGACGTGGAACTTACTAGGAAGGCCCCAATACATCAAATCACCAACTGTTTCAGTTGGGAGTGGTTTGAGTGATATGGTACCAAATTAAGAATAGGGGATCAAAAAAAGACGAAAAGGCCAGGTTAGGGTTTATCTCAAAATCCGGGATCAAAAGCCAAATGAAGATATAAAAGAGCACATATTGATTGGAAGCTTGGCCCGAGACTTATCAAAAGCCGAAAAGCCAAATGAAGATCAAAAGAACAGCACATGGCCAATTAAAGGTTGTTGGAGACTGATCATGATCGACCATCGAGACGCGAAAAAAACACTGAGGATCAAGCTCAGTCGTACGTACGTGCTAGCTATCTCTTGACACGATGATCATACGGTTCTATATATGTAGACCAAAAACAATAGTGGACGGATATGCCGAGTCTCATGATTTGTTAAGATAAGACATGATCTTAATATATATTAAGCTAGGATCTTAAAGTGAATATTCTGATCAAAATCCCCTGCATAGACGACATCACGATCATGATCATATATATATATATGCATGGAGGGATAAGGACTAAAAGCATAAACTACGAGGGCTGCGGATATTCCATGCTCTTAAAAGATCATATCTTCAATTTATTATTGTTTAAAGCATCAATGCCAAGTCTGCTACGTACTTATATATAGTAGGATTCAAATCGCGTCCATGTAAAAAAAATCATGTGTTTGCTTTACTATTATTATTTTAGAGCATCTATGCGAGTCTTTGCTACTAGCTATAGTAGGACTGATCAGATCACGTACAAATCTAAGGCCTTTAGCTCTAAAATAAAAGTTCTAAAGCTAAGCCTCGACAAATAATTTTATTTAAACACCTTTTATATCATGCACCATTGTGTGACATTATTATTTGATTTAGAAGATAAATTTTAAAATTTTAATATTAAAAATCAAATTATATCATGTGAATGATGTATGATTTAAAAACCTTCCCATGAATATTGCATGAGAGACGACTTTACTAGTTGCATATATATACATTCTTGACCACGTGCATATATAAATATGTATATACGTTCTCGACTATACAGATGTGTGTGTGTGTTTGGTTTTCAATCTCATGAATTCTTATTTGGTAAAGGACATGACAAAATGCACAAACAGTACTGTTGTCATTTTCTTTAGAAATTAATCATGTAGGTGGAAAAAATAGCACATCAATGAATAATATATAATTCAAGTGATCAGTGGGAAACTCATCATATACAATCATGTCCGTTATTTCTTAGTGTAGTTAGTGTTCTTCAAGGAAGTTTCCAAATCATTAAAGCACGTAAGCCCTATAAAAAGATTAAAAAAAAGGGATCATAATTAAAGAGATAAAGATTAAAGGATATGATGACAAAATAGTGGAAAAACAAAAATTAAGGCTGTAGGTGACAGCAAAGGGATCATATGCTAACTACAAATAATAAGATGCCCGCCCGATAAGTCACCCATCCCGTCAACATTAACAATATTAATATGGTTACCTTTTCTCTTTTTTCTCTCTCTTTTTTTTTTTTTTGGACTGTTTGATAAGCTATTTACGTGAATTGTGTTCATATATATATATATATATATATATACTATAAGAAAAATGTTTATTTGTAGCTACTTATTTTCTGTGAAAATAATTTTTTTTTAAATGAGTCTATTTTCATTCCAAATAATCATTATCGTCGCAAATAATCCATCAGAAATGCATGTATGTATATATTTCAACAAATTAAATCATGTACAACTAATATTTTTTTCTTACTTTAAATAAATTTGTAATCAAAGCGATCGGTAATTAATTAAACCTGAAAATATTGGAAGAGAATATAATTAATAAAACACTTTTTATCATATTACAGCCTTTTATAAAAATATATATTCGAAAATAGAAAATAGCCTTTTTGTGATTATCTTGTTTTTGTCGTTCATCGAGAATTAGAATGTGGCCATATGTATTAGAATAAAAGAGAGGAGCCAATATAGATTTTCGATATGGGGTAACATCATCCATGAACTGATCCCAAAGTACCTTTGCATGCAAGTTGTAGTTTTTCTGAAATAAAAATTTGATTTAATTGGCTTACTTTTTCTTTTTGAATAAGAGCATGCAACTTGTTGTTTGGTAGATGCATGAATGTACAAGTTGGCGAAGCGCGCTCACAATATTCAAGATCGAGATAATATCAATATTCATGAAGAATTTGTGCAGAATATGTGTATATATATATATATATATATATATATAATAGTCGATCCTTTCAACTTTGAAGGTATATGCAAGATGGTGGGAGGAAGATCAAAGATTCCTAGCTAGCTACAACTCTTCAAACAAATATTCATGTACCGCGATCTTTTAGAAGGTGACAAGAATAAAATCATAACAGGATCATATATTACCTGTTTTCTTTTGGAACCTCATAGAATATTTTCCCCTGATTTTATTAAAATAAAGATCATTCTGTTCATTTTAGCATTACAACATGAGCATTCATTTAAACTTTAATAAAGAAAACTTCTATTTATATATTACTACTTCAATTATCACCCTAGCTATTTAGACCAAATGGTTCATCATTTTCCCTAAGAAAGATGATCAAAACGAACAGTACGATCTTAATTAACACGTAATAAAAATTTAAATACACAAAAATAAAACGCTGATACTACTTTAATTCATTGTATTCTCGATATTTAATAAGAGCTATGTCGGAAGAGGAAGTGCCCTGGTCTGCAACATAAAGATGGATACATGCATCATGATATATACATGCATGCAATGCGTGCATGCACACACATGATGCATACCAAATTAAGCATTATAAATTATGATCCATAAAAAGAAAAGAAAGGAAAAGATAAGTACATGCACATACTTCTTCTTTTTCTTTTTCGTTATCCTTAATTGGGCCTTTGATCGTGGGGCATTTTGCAAAATTGAAAGAAGATGGGGTCGATATCCGGATTAGTGAAAGGATTAATAATGGCAATCGATCATCAATATCTCTGCTCAAAAAAAGAAAAAAGAAAAAGGAAAATGAAAGGGTTGGATGTGATATCTTTAATTAATTACCTATGAGCTAGGACTAATTAAAAAGAAGAATTAAGGTGGTGCCCCCTGCCCCCACACAATATGACTTGTCTTTATTTTATGATAAGTTCCCACACGTGTCCTCTCACATCTCCACTTGCCGGCCTCCGGTAGATCTAAACATGCAAAGGACCCGCCACCAACCGAAAGTTTCGTTTATGCCGTTGGGCGGGTGGCAGTTATTTTCGTTACCTATCGTTTAGCATTCTGCCATGACTATACCAGCTTGGAATGGGGACCTGATTTCAATTTAGAGATCATGACGTAGCAGCAGATAGAATCGAAAGAAAAATCCAATCGAAATTTGTGATGATTTTTCACAAACTTGATTAATAAATTAAGATAGAGTAGTAATCGTTTTGACTAAGACTTGGGCGTGCCACTTGCTGTTCCAATTCATGAGGTTAATCATGTAGTAGAATGATCATGATTAGGTTCCAATTCCATGCTCAACCTTTTCTGCTTTACTTATAAATTTGGTTGGTTCGAATAGCCCATCATTCTTTTTTGTCCCAAAAATTATGTCTTGAATTAATGAGATGGGAATATATACATATATATAATGTTTCATCATTTATTGATGAGATTACTCCTTTTTTTTTTTTTTTGAATTATATTAGAAATTTTAACTACCTTCTTGAGTGCGGGATTGAGTGTGCAGTTTCATTGATGAAAAAGGTAAAAGGAAAAAAAAAATTTTTAATTTTAATTTTTTTTAAACATATATAACTATATAGGCTTACATAAGTAATCCCTATTTTGGGACTATATATAGACTAAGTCAGATTATATTCGGGGCATAAATCATATTACTGATTTTGGAACCAATTCCCCATTTATTTAATTTTATTCCTTTGAACATGATTTTTTTTTTTTTTTCCCGATAACCGACAGGCCGCACGATGAGATTGGGATTATGGATGTTGGAGGAAAAGTTTTACTCATTAGATTATATAATTTCCTGTTTTTTTACTTCAATCTAAAAATTGATAAGAAGAACGCATTTGTTTAAATGAATTATTCAATTATTAAATCAATCTATAGATCAGCACATCATCTGAATTATTTAAACCGTAATATTTTATTTATAATATTTAAATTTTAAATTTTATCTTTCTAATCAAATTATATTACGTAAACATGCAATATGTGGTATAGAGGTCTTAGAATAATAATACTTTTATTTAAATATTACAAGGTATAGATCAAAATCTTAAAGTTCAAGATCATGTGAAAATTTGTGGGTGAATGGTGAGATATGATTGTTACAATGTGCTAAAAGCGACTAATTGATGCATGGTAACCGATCGATGGTATTAATGCAAATAAGATATATAGTTTATGGTATAAATTGAGGTTTCTGATAGTTAATTAGGATATAAAAGGAGAAATGACCAGTTGCTAATTTGTAGGCGAAAAGTATAATATTTTTCCTTAAAAAAGCAAATTAACGTACATGATATATGACTAATTAGAGTCATGTACGTACGCGTATATAGGATGTTATATATATTTTTGTTTGTATCTAATTTTATATAAAGAAAGTCTATCGATCTCTGGTACCTACGTACCTTCCGAATGCATAGGAAAAATCTAGTTGTAAGAATAACTGCAAACTAATATATGTACCAATTTAATATAATTGGTCAAAAAGTAAATTTTATTAAAAACAGTACTAATTTAAATTTTGCATATAAAAGAATCAATATTAATACGCAGATTAGTAGACGACTTTACTTGTACGTAGCAAAATTCCTATATATATATATATATATATAACATGACTCCCAAGTATCCTGAAATGTCAGCTGGCTGGCTAGCTGGTCCTTCATGCATTGACTGCATGTTGATGTTATTAGACTAGTCGACGTACGTACGTTCCCTACCATGCGAAATTGCTATATATTCAAAGATCAGTAGTACTACTGCGACTTCAATATTGACCATGCATGCAGGATTTTTCCAACCAATTACAGTAGTAAAACCTCCACCCTCCATAGTCCATGCAATGAAACTCATGAAATCAATTTCATGAGCCCGTTCTTTAATTGTACGTACGAGGTGGTTCTAAACTTGTCGCTATGAAAAAATTACATGTTGCTAGCCATATAATACAGCTAACGTACAATTTTATCCGATGATAACCACTGATTGCATGCATGCATGCATGCATGTTGCCTGGTCTCATTGCCCGCTGGAGGATACAAAAAATAAACCTATATTCACTTTAATCTACATGTTGATCTTAATTCTTCCAAGAATTGATAGTAAAATGCCCATTTATTTATGTAAGTTTTCAAAGAATGCAAGTCATCGTGCATGTATTTTCCGCTTAAATAAAAAGGAATTTAATCTTTTACTAGTACTTGCCCTAGCAAGGGACTAAGGGAGTCAAACACAGACTTTTCTTTTGTGGGTCATGATGCCGGCAGCTAGCTATATATTCTACATGCATCCTTTGGGTTTGTGGGTCCTTAGCCCATAAAATGGGTAGCCATGTGCATGGTCTACATGCAGACTCTTTTATACAACTTGCTCGACTCACTACTTTTTCATCACTACAACAACAAACCAATCATTAATAAAACTTATCACTTTTTCAATTTTTTATAAAAAAAGTTAAACATATATCTACTTTATACATCTAAACACATCTCAATAGAACAAACACTCTTACACAAAACCTCACTCAAACATCTTATAAACTCACTATTATTCACAGATAAATTCAGATATTTGAGATACTCTTAATTTGCATTCAAACAAAACCTTTTAAATTAGAGAACCTCAAAATAATGAGAGAACCTTAAAATCATATTATTTAATATTGTAACAGTCTAAATAAAGTTCAAAGTAATATTTGGTCTATATTTAAAAAAGACTCATTAAATTTAGAGTTTAAATTACTTGAAATTATTAATATATACCGAATTAGTAATTTCTTCTTTTTAGACAATATGAGATCTCATTTATTAATTAGTAACTCTTGTATATATTATTTGTGGTATTACATTTAAAGGATTGTAATTTAAATGTAAAAACACCTTGCCAACTCGATTCTAGAACATACATTACAACTTTCCTTTAGCTAGTAATTTCAAAGCCATATTAATTTCACGATTGAACCATGCATAGAATTAACTCGCACCCAGCGTAATACATATAACTCTCCTACATGCAGTCTAAACACTTAATCCGGTTTGAAGCTTTTCCCTTAATTATATTAATTTTCTTTGAACGAGTTTATATTCACCCATAAATGAAATCAGTTCCTGGACACGTGTTGATATCCCCTCCACCGATGCTGTCCTCAGATAAATTTGACAAATAATGTCGTTAGATTGAAGCAATGAGATCAAAACCAAATTGGGCACCTACTCTAAGCTGGAGGCATATAATTTATAATAATATGGTCCTGGATAGCGCCCTATCGATAGGTTTTTGGTCCATATATAATTTGTGTCCACTTTTGCAAATTAATTATGACCTTTTTTCCCCCCTTTTCTCACGCAAGTATTGGCATTATCTTGACCTTCTAATTGCAGATAGATCATGAATTCGTAGGTTACTTTTGTGTGTGTATACATATATTCCCATAGCATTATTTGGTCCATCATGCAACCCATTGAATTATAATATTGACATGATCAGTTAAAGGTCATGGCATGGAGATCAAGGCCATGCTACTAGCTTTGTCCTGATTTTGATATAAAGTTGAAATTATGAAATTATAGAGCGAGTACTAGTAGATCTTATTTTTTTTGGTTTTTTTTTGGGGGGGGGGGGTTTATAACAGATCTTTTGGGTTTTCATTTTCTTCTTGAGATGACTAATTAACTTCATCCACGACCGAGACAAATTCTCTAGATATTATCATGTGTAAAAACACTAGTGTTTGATTCGCATGACAAGGATGAAAAATGAAACCTTCGGCCTTTTGTGAGGAGGATGGTCCCCAATTACTATTATATCAGACAGATCAGTTTGTTGGTCCATATATATGATGTGTACCCTAGCTTGGCTTGGTAACAATATTATTTAATGCACATTTAAACCTGGAAGAAATTCGTACACCATGAGAATTAATTAAAATTACACCCGACTTCCCTAAACAAGGAAAACAAAACGTATGGAAGAGATCGAAAGTTTGTGGTTAGGGCCGGCGGGGATCAGATCTAGAGGACATGGCCACCCACAAAACCGACCAATTCTTACATTTTGGAATATTTTAAGACTTGAATAATTTTCCATATATAGGACCACCTAATTAATTAACCACATAACTTAAGATCTAGCTAGGAAATTAAGGCTTCTTGATTATATAATATGCATCCATCAATGCATGAAATGTATATATACCCCCATTTTTTTAAAATTCTAATTAAGTTAATTCTCTTTGGATTGATTATGATTCCAATTATTATGTAGTAGTGATTGCAAAAAAATGTGTACAAAATTGTATGAATATCAATAATATTCTTACATGGGATACTTAGGCCAGATTTCTAAGTATATGGAAGTCGATGTTTAATTCCTGTTATCGTGTGATGTTTTATGTTAATATTGGTAAAGGCCGCCTCAATCTTTCAATTAATCTGAACAGTCTAATAATTAATTAGTTGCTAAAGCTTGTTTTGGGCAATTACGTATAGACACGTAAGGAATTATATGATTAGACATACTCTCTATATTAGGTAAAGTTACGAAATGTTATTGCCAAAAAAAGGAGAGAGAGGGAGAGAGGGAGAGAGCGGTTTATAACTTCAAAAGATGTTAATTAATATCCAAGTTGTGGAGGAGAACACGGGTCCTACACATAATCATGAACAAAACATGATATTTATCTGAGCCGTTGCGGGCGGTTGGCTGTCAAATACCAACACGGGCATGCCATGATTACATGGTCATCGATCGTCGACATTAATTTTCATTCGGATTGGCGATGCAAGCTAGCTAGCTAGCTAGGGTATGATCCATCATGCATCAAAAATATATTTTAAAGTACTGCTTATATATAAGTGGGTGTCCACCACCTGTACGTCAAACTACGTGTCATACTTCTGCTACCATTAATTAAGTTTGGCCACTTGCACGTTGGCTTGGGTTACTGAAATATATATAATACTTTATAATATCCCCCAATTAGTTGGACCAAAGTCTTTGATTGTTACCCCTCAAGACAGATGCCTGCAGACGACGTATTCGATTGATTTTACTTTTAGTACTCACTACTCATTTTTTGCCACGAGTATTGCTCTTCCCCACTCATGATCTCCATGACCACCAGCACATCATGATCTATAGCTATTTAGGAACAACTCCATGGCCAATATGTTTATATATATATATATATATATATATATATATATATATATATATATATAAATAAGAGGCTCAAGTTGGTTTAAGTACTCATGCATACAGATCGAGCTGGTTTAATTCAAAATGCTCGTCACAAGAATTAAGCACCTCTTACCTGTTCATTACCACGAACCCCTTTTGATCAGCTTTTAATTCTCATATATAACATGATTTACTAATTTTGTGTAGCCCGGTGTAGGTATTACGTACCGCTTAGTGCGCTTAATTAATGACGTGGCAATATTGTCACGTTTTTCTTTTCGTTTTATTAAATAATTGAGTCCCAAAAAGTATTTTTAATAAAATTTACTTTTTGACTAATCACATTAAATTAATATACAATTAATATATAATTATGTTTATAATTAGATTTATATATATATATATATATATATAGAGGCATCATGCATGCGGTACTGTTAATGAAAATGAAATGCGAAACCTTTATTTCCGCCTCCACCCGATCGACCACGCACCGAAGATCGATCAAGTAATTCAGCGATCCTCATGCACGTTTTTAAAAAAAATTCAAAGTCCTACCTTCGGCGAAACCTACCCCAATAAAAAAGGTGGGTGGGAAACGGAAAAGGCATTTGCAAGCTAGCCGTAGCGTCATACCATATACGTCATTTCTTATGATAGGAGGGACCCGGTCTTTGAATATATATAGGTAAAGTAAATACTTCATTTCTATCTTTTATGAATAAGTGTGAAAAAAAAAAATAATTTGTGCCACGCGTACAAACACTTAAATATATATATATATATATATATATATACATATGTATATATATAGAGAATTTTGTTGCTCTATATATACTACTTTCTCTCCAAGTTTTCTCCGTTACTGATTGAGTTATTGGAGCCAGCTTGAAGGTGGCTTTACTATATGAAAATAAGATCTTGAATGCTAGCTCCGGTACTACTGACTCGATCGTGACGGGTCCATTAACTCACGTTCATCTGAATCATCAACTTTTCCTAAAGATGTTCATAGACTATAGGGACCAAAAGAACAAGCTAGCAACGTACGTACAGTAATTAATCTCAGTACTAGAAGAATGATAAAACAAACAAAAACATATGCAGCCAAAGTCTCCCTCTACCCGAGAACAATACATTAATTGCGCATATATGTATGTTGCATCATGACCTTGCAACCCATGTGCCAACTAAGAACCAAAGTACCTTTTTTTTTTTTTTGCGCCTAAGAATAGAAACAAAGTTCTTGAAATATCGATATACCTAACCCAAATTATTGCCACCATATACAAAAAGTAGTATTGTTTGAATTCGAGCAAAATATATATTCACCTCACAATTATGCATAATAGTACTATTTGGAAAATGTTATACCACCACATGAATATGGATCGATTAGTTCTTATAGTTTTAACTTATAAAATAAAAGTAATGGTAAATATAATTATGATTTATGTAAATAACGCATATAATTTTTTTTTTAAAGTAGAGTATATTATAAAAAAATTAAAAAAAATTTATATAAATTTTATATTTATTTATTTTTTAAAATAAATAGGGATCCTATATATTTTATTATTACAAATATAAATATAGGTAGAGACTAGAACCAACCTGGCAAAAAAAAAAAAAAGCATGTCATCGTATGCTTATGCCCAAAACCACCGACCAGGCGGAGTTGACTTGTTCCCTCAATGTCGTGTACGTGCCTGATCTGGCCACCGTGGGATTTCAGGAATTCGGCCACGTGTACTGGGTAATTAGCACCTAGACGAGAAAAATTAAAAAGAAAGAAAAAGAAAAAAAGAAAAGGGATGCGATGCACAGGGATACACGTGTGGTGTCGGAGATTTAGTACAACAGCGTGCGTGGCTATTGTCCCTAGCTACGGTCAGGTTCTAGTGGAGGGCTGTGCATACGACACAGGTCGGACTTCTGAGTTCTGAAACCTTAGGGGATCTGTGCTTGTTTGTTGCTGGGTAGGCGGCTACAACTTCTCTCATTAGACTTGGGGCGGCTATGTTCTTGCTCTTGTTCTTGTTCTTTTTCTTTGTCTTTTATCTTTCTTTCTTCTTTTCTTTATTTTTTTGCCCAAATGAAAACTAACAAATTTATATTTATCATTTTCGGATATCCTTAAAATTTAATCAGTATATATATATATTTTTTTTTGTAATTGATCTGATTTTTATTATTATTAATTTTTTCTACAGACAAACATCTAAAAGATAATATTCTCTATCTAAACTGGGGGTTGCTGTTAATTTCCTTTTTTGATGGATTATACTAGTCCTTTATGTAGGAAATGTTGAAATTTTAGATATTGATGGAATTTATATTCTAGACTTTATTTCTCAAACTATATGACTTGATAAATATTTGTAATGCCTCCTTGATTGATAATATTGATTTCCATTTAAAAAAAAAAAAACATGGCTGCACATCCATTACGAGCTAGCCTATGCATTAATTTATAAGATTCATATTTATGTTATAAATGGATGCTATCTATCGATAAACTAGCTTGAATTTTTAATTTGTCAAAGAAAAATGATTTATAAGATTTAGGACATATCAATCTCGTGTAATCTTTTTAAAAAACAGTAGATCTCAACATAAAAAATTAATTTTATCATAATTTTTTGTGATTACAGTTACAAAAAGATCCTAAAAAAATAAACTGATAAATTGACATGCTATTTTACAATAAAAATAACTGTACAATCTAACGTAACAAATTAAACTAAGTTAGTTTATAGATTTATTTTTTTGAAAACTATTTGTGGCTAATATATTTATCTTTAATTTCTATAGATATGTTCTTTGGCCTCCTTATTTTCTATAAGAGTATAATACAATTAAGTTTTTGAATTACGTATATTAAGAGTTTGAAATCCCTTGCATGCAATAATCTCCTTATTTTTTTTTATTAAAAAAAAGGGAGTGATCAATTTCTTGGTACCATGTACAAAAACTGTTATAATTTGTAAAATACTTATCTTCGATGACATAACTTTTTATTGGTCATTGGATGGGTTGGGAGAGGAGTACTACTACTGGAAGCTGGAGCCTAGCCATATCTAGGACTTACAATTATATACGGCATTATTAAAGAAACGTAGATTTAGGCGAATAACACGGGATCTCTTTGATTAAAAAAATAAGTAAGGTTTTCTTTATATTCTTTAGTTCACTTGATCTCCGTGCACTTTTATCAGTTGGAACTGAAAAAAATCAGCTACTTTAGGGCATTTCCAACTCGAATGCCGGCCTGCCTCCTGTTTTGACGACTATACTAGTAATTAAGTAACGTACGTACCGATCGGAAGAAGATATCCAAACTCATTAAAGTGTGTGTGTGTGTGGAACAAATATAAAACTACAAAGATACTCAAAAAATATAGAAGTCCTCAAAACAAATGGCCATATTGCATGTGACAAATTCTGAAAGCGACGACCAAATAATATCAGAATCTCTTTCCTAGCTTGCTTCTTTGTTGAGAGAAGGCATATAATTCACCAATATCATATTATATATATATATATATATATATATAGGATTTTAATCTTGGAAATGGTGATTTTTTACTAGTTGGTCTTTACATGCAGTCGGTTGTTGATGATCTCTTTCTTTCGAGAATCTTTCTCTTTTGACATTATATAATAAACACATTCTTGGGCTGCAAGTCATGATCACGAGGGTTCAGTTTTGGTGGCTTTCTTCTTAATTATAGACTAGTCTAAGTTGCATTATTAGAAGATAAGTAGACATAGCAAGTGAATATAGTACGTTAAAAAAAAAAAGGGGATTCCACGACCATCTTGAATCTTGATCTCCAGTATCAAGGCTAGGTACAGAGAAGGGAACCAATGGCTTGAAGAAGGCCAGTTGTCTTGTACTTTACATGGCATCTCTCTCTCTCTCTCTCTCTCTCATACTGTGCTCTCAAATGTGATAAGTCTGACAGACATGCAACTTTAAGCAATGCTAGGTTTTTCCTCACGGTTAAGATATATTTTAGTTCAAAGTTGCAAATTAATACAGTGACCACAGATTAGTATATACAACTTCACCAGTAACATATTAATTCTAAGCTAACTAGAGAAACGTGCCGTTTTGTTATAAATTAAAACAGGTTGGCGATGATTCTCTTTAAGTCCCTCTATATATATGAAGGGGACATTTAGAATTCCAATAACATAGTTTACTAACCTGTCTTAGATCGATCTATTGCTTTTGATCATGTTTTTCAAGTTGTTACAAAAGTTGAAGCTCTATAGTTTTAATGTTGACGTGATCACTCATGAATTGGTTTAAACAAACATCATATATATACTGATGGCTGAAATCATCATATATATATGTTGAAATCATCATGGCTGATTTCTTAGTTATACAAAGTAGTGATGAAGGCACTTCATCAGTCGACCCTATATATATATATTAAATAATAAGCTGATTGGTCTCGAGATTATGATTTTTTTTAGTGTTAGAATTTCAATGCACAACGGAACACATGAACTACAACTAATCTATGTAAAAGGAAACATGCAATAATGTTAATATCAATGAATATTACTAGTGCTTAAGAACCTTAATTATTATTATACAAAGCGACAAAGGCAATTAATTAGTTTACAGGATGGCCGGGGATCATGAGTGTGGCAAAATTGGATTTGGGTTCTATTATATATCATGTAAGTAACAAGTTTGAAAGAGTTGATCTGCTAGAATGTGCTCATCAAATAACTGTTTTCTTTTGCTTACTCTTGTGGGGGCAGTACTTCACTTTCTTTAGATTCTATTCATACGAGTTTAGCAAGTGTTCATTCCTAATTTAACTCATTTCTTTAATTAAACATGTTTTAGGGGCACATGCTCCCGAACCCCCTCCCATTAAGCTTATCCAGTTTTATGATCAAACAAGCTAATGCTATCGTTAATAATATAATACAAATAATTAAATCTACCTCTTTCCATCAGCTTAAACTTTTAGAATAAATGGTGATTTCACATAATATTAGAGTAGTGGTCCTGAATTCAAATCTTGACTCTACACTCTAATTCCATTTAATTAAATACATCATGTATTGGGCTCACTCATTGAGGGATAGTTTGGCCAACACGTGAGGGTGAGTATTAAAAATATAATACAAAGAGAACTGTTACAGATATAAAGAAATTACACAAAATAAACCCATAAATTGATGTGGTTCGTCAGATTGTAAAGTTACTTTTATTACATGTGATTTTATTTTATGTAATTTATTTGTGTCAATTCTCTTTTAAATATACAAAGGGACATGTAGCAAATATATATATATATATATATATATATATATATACAAAGCGACAAAAGGTGGGCTCTTGTCATCTTGTGGTATTGGTGAGGTGTCAGAGTTTTTTACCAATCTCAATAATATACTACTTTAGATAGTATTTTTCCTTTTTTGGATATAAAAAACTTCAGCTCTTATTTTCATCAGAACATCAGTTTTTATGGAAATAACATTATCCAATCAATTAAGAAAGAGAAAAATGAAAAATGAAAAATGATAGTACTACTGGATATAATATCACGTACACTGAAAGATAGTAACTTACAAAGTGACAATTATATGCCCCCGGCCAGTTTATTACCATGGCAAGAGATTCCAATATCGTTGACCAGTAAAAGATATCAAACTTTGGCATTGTGTAGCATATATAGTTTACATGAGTGTAACAAACATACATATATATATATATATATATATATATATATATATATTAATGAAAGCAAGANACAACAAGTAGTGCCTAGCCTGTTTTTGTTTTCTTTTCTTTTTAGCAAACAGCCCCCCCAACGATGTAGTAGTTATGTACGTAGTACGTTTTGGGGGGGGATTCAAGAAAGGTTGGAATTAAGCGCTGCTGGTTTTTTTATTAACTGCATAATAACCATTAAAAGGTTCAAGCTGCTTGTTTTAGTCCCACCATTACAAGGGGCGAGACATTGAACTTTTCTTCTAAGTTGTTTGGGGGACCATTTTTTTTTATTAATTTAATATCTATCCTTTTATGACTTACACTGGTTTTATACCTTCGTCCACCGGATTCATGAGATTCTCTTGCAGCCTAATTGATTTAATTTAATTTAAAGTGTGATTAATGATACATTATTAGATGTTTAAATAAAATAAAAACACTTAAATGAATTGCACAATATTTACTATATTATAATAATATTTAATTGTATTCAATTAACAACTATTGATCAACTAATTATAAATATTATAAGATTTACCTCGTGACCTTCTAAAATTTAAATTTTTTATCCTGAATTTTGCATAAGTTTAATTTAACTCTTGAATTTTGATGTTTATATTCTCTCTTTTTTTCACTTGTAAAATGATATTCTTTTAAGAGAAAGTTGTCGATAAAATTAATGGACATTTCGTATCTATGTTTGTACTCATGGCGACTTAGGAATCAATATCCTTTTTTTTTTTAAAAAAAGGAATCAATATCCTTTAGAGTAGTATAAGGGTGCCACCCAATGGTACTGACAGTTGGGCATGCCTTTAGGTAAAATTTAATTTTTTAATTTTTTTGTCTTTTTTATTCATATTTTTTTAGAACTTCTAAATATTTAAAATATATATATATATAAAAATTAATATACTAATAATCATTTTCCTTTTTAATAAATAAAAAAAATTAAATACATGAACGATAAAGAGAGCAAAATAAAAGAACAAAAGAGCATTATTCATATCGTTAATCCGGTTAGGGGAAAGTTAAAGCCAATAGCCAGTGACAAAAGCCAATTGCATCTAAACCATGAAGGGAGGCCACGCGGCTGAATCCCAGTTCAGGTGAAAGCGTCAAGGATTGCCCAGTCCGTAGACCCCCCCCCTCCCGCCCCCCAAAAAAAAAAAAAAAAAGATTAACCGGCCGACGACGCGGGACTGCTAGTTCTGTTACGGCGACGGCGGAGTCAGCCGGTTTTTATTGCAATTGTGGAAGACAACGCAGTGGTGGGGCCCGAACGTGGGAGGAAAAATGGGCCCGGAGGATTTCTGTGGGGAGGATTAGGGAGTGGGTCCCTCCCTATTAAGGAAGTTTTTTCCAAGAGGCATCCATCTCGTCGGTTTGTGCCCACAGGCAACTATAAAATGGACCATTCGGGCTATGTCTCTCTCGCACCCATACCTCTCTCTCTCTCTTTCTCTCTCTCTCTCTCTCTGGCCTCTGCTTTCTACAGAGCTGTCTGTTTGTGTTCGCTGGTTACCTCTCTCAGCTTTTCTCTTCTTATTGCCCATATTTTGAAGCTATAAGTGCTCTCTGTCATATTACCCGACTACTCTGTATCTTCTTTCCTATTTTCACCTACTTTTAGCACCTCGTAACGACCGAGGAGTTTGCTATCTCAAAATTGAGGTTGTTTTGCTTCAACAACCAAGATTTTCTCCAATCGCTTTCTTCTGTTTTGATTCGGGATTCATAATATAGGTTTGACAAGAAAAGCTTTAGAACTCTCTGCAAAACTTTAAACCTTTCGAGTTTCGGAAGATAAAAAGAGTAAAGATGACGAAACAGAATGTGATAGTCTCCGATAAGAAATCTGGTCACAACGGGGCAATAACTATGAACATGACGATTTCCATTTCGACGAAGGAGCTTCTGAAGAACCTTGAGATCAATGGTGAAGGAAGAATAAACGCTTGGGTTGAGTCAATGAGAGCTTCTTCTCCTACCCATATCAAATCCACACCTTCTTTGGCCGATCATGACCGGAGGAGTTCTTGGACTGTGAGTAACTAATTCGTTCAAAGAAAGGAGCATTCTTTTTTCCGGGTTTTTCAGGTGTTGGGGTTGGGAATGATGAATCTGATTTTTGTTGTGTTATTCTTTACAAACAGGTTTCTCATCCATCAGCCTTGGACATGTTTGAGCAAATCATTGATGCCTCAAAGGGAAAACAGATAGTAATGTTTTTGGACTATGATGGCACACTCTCTCCGATAGTCGATGACCCCGATAAAGCTTTCATGTCTGATAAGGTTGGTTCTGCTGTTCTTGGCTTTCGGTCATCTTATTGTCGTGGTTTATAACTTCTATTCGTTATTAACTTTGTTTCCTTTCCATGTCTCAGATGAGACAAACGGTGCAAAATCTGGCAGGATGTTTTCCCACTGCTATTGTGAGTGGGAGGTGCAGAGACAAGGTACATTTCAAGTTGTTCGATCGATTCTTTATTTTCATGCGACTCTGTTTCGATTTTTAACTTTAAATACCAATTTTTAAACCGAAACCTTTCGATCATTTTTCTGAAAGATTTGTGTTGTATAAATTATAGGTTTACAGTTTCGTACGGTTAGCAGAGTTGTACTATGCCGGAAGCCATGGCATGGACATTAAAGGGCCTGCAAAAGGCTCCAAATACAAGAAAGTGAGTGAGCTGAAACTGGTTCTGTACTTTCTGTGATATCCTTCAATTCCCATACTTTTTGTCCATTTTTATTTAATTTCTACTAATTTTCCTGATTTTCATCTCTACGCTCTGCAGGGTAGTCATGCTGTTCTGTTCCAACCCGCAAGCGAGTTTCTTCCGATGATCGACGAGGTCGAGTTCTACTTAACAAGATTTTATACTTTCGATAGGCACAAACATCAGAATCATTTACAGTTAGCTGATTTTTGAACTCGAATCTTTCAGCTTTACAAACATTTGGTGGAGAAAACTAAATCAACTCCAGGGGCTAAAGTGGAGAATAACAAGTTCTGCGTCTCTGTTCATTTTCGACGTGTGGAGGAAAAGGTATTACGACAATCACAATCATCATCACTATTGTTATTATATCTTTCTGTTTACGTACATCTTAATGTATATTCTGCGCAACTTTTTCGAAAAAAAAAAAAAAAGCAACTTATATTCTGTGCATTTTTATGCCAAAACTATTGGAAAGGTAGTCTGACTGATCACTGCATGAAAATACAGAAATGGAATGAACTGTTCCGACAAGTTAAATCGGTGCTAAAAGAGTACCCAGAACTTCGACTTACCCAAGGACGAAAGGTATTAAACGGAAACCTATTAAATTAATTTATTTGTATTTTTCAGTGATCACTTAATCTTAATATGGCTTTTCTTGCACATTACAGGTGCTAGAAATTCGTCCTACTATTAAATGGGACAAGGGGAAGGCTCTTGAATTTTTGTTAGAGTCTCTTGGTGAGTTTTGACTTACCCACAATCATACCATAAAAGTAGTGATTATTTTAGTCGCTTAAATCATTTAAAAATTAATTATATTTCTGTTTTTATCTCTATAATAATTAGTAATCTCTTTTGACAGGATTTGCCAATTGTAGCGACGTTTTACCTGTTTACATTGGAGATGATCGGACAGATGAAGATGCATTCAAGGTATCCTATGTTTTAGATCATGTCATATCGATCCTTTGGTTTTTGCTCCAAACGTTTTAAAGTGTTTCATTAGTAGACTAATTAAGGCTTTATATTTTTGTTTTGTTTCTGTCATTAGATATTAAGAGAGAAAGGACAAGGTTTTGGCATTCTTGTCTCTAAGTTCCCAAAAGAAACCAGCGCATCTTATTCTTTGCAAGAGCCAGACGAGGCAAGTACCGGCCAATACATGCACTTGACTGTAATTTGATTACTTAAAAAAGTTGTAGAAATTTTTGCATGCCTAGCTAGGATATGACTCATCTTTTTCTTTTCTTTATTGATTTTCAGGTTAGGGATTTTTTGCAACGCTTGGTTCAGTGGAAACGACCTTCACTTGGAGGACAGTCGAAGGTGTAAAATGATTATAATAAGATGGAATATATCTCCACCACCCTTCCACGAATAGAAGGGTGGAAAGAGATCATGTAATTTCTTGTTCAGGGTAGAGAGAGGCAAAAAAAAAAAAAAAAAACAGAGAGAAAAATGGGCATGTGAAGGGAAAGAACGTACGTAAGTACTGTGATCTCTGCTTGTCTTGAAGGCCTAGTGCATCTTGTAACTACCTTTGTATTGGGGGAAAAAGAAGTGTAACTAGTTTCTCCAAATGCATAGAAATTTTACTCTCTCGGTTGAACATGTTTTTCTAAGATATAATGCGATAATGCAGGAATATTTTATCTTACCATGCAGTACTAGTTCATGATACTTTTTATTCAATCTTTCCCGAACCACCTTCGATACAATACCATTCCAATTGAACAGTTGAACTCGATACATAGTTCTGGCGCAGCTAGCTATGGAGATGTACAATCAGAGATAATGCAGTCCGTACGTATTTAGTGGGCACAAACAGAAAAACAATGGAAGCCCACATGCATATTGCTTTTTTCAGAACAAAATTATGCCGTTCTTGGACTAGGAAAATGTTTTTATTCACAAAAATCCCCAGCATAAAGAACATCAAGGACTTGATGTATATCATCCTCCAAAAATAATGAATCTATGGTCGTTTCATAGATGAAATGATCACATGAGCGCCAATTATTTTTCAACATCCAAGGAAAACAGGAAGGAAGATCAAGTTCCAAATTAATATGTATCTATCTAGCAACAGCACTGCTTTTAGTTGTAATATTAAGTTGATGATCAAGATTTTGACTGGCATTTTGGCATTAGGTAAGGTGTCGATCCGTCCGTCATTCAGTATTTTCCTACAGCATAATAGGGTGTACTCAAATTAATCTTTCCCCGCAGAAGAATGCTGAGCACTTTATGCCTTCTGTCAGCCTTTGCGATGAAGTGGAAGTGTGGTACTATTTTTACCAAAAAAATGGAGTCTTGGGATGTTTCGGGATCCGGATCACTAACTCGTGGGATCTAATCAATGAAAGTAAAAGGTGCTCAGTTTATTTTTTAAAAAAGAAAGAAAGGGAAAAACAATGAAAGCAAAAGGTAAATTCTCATTTTAATTCTCTTATATGTCAAAGTACAGTGGATATTATTGTTATGGCCAAGGAAAGTTTAGATGCTTTGAATAAAATATAACCTGCTGCTTTTGAGGCTATGATGTTGTTTGATTGAGAAGACTGTCACAGAGGAATATCTCAAACTAAAAACAAAAAAGGTAACCTCTAATGTGGGATGGTACCTACAGCTTGATTATTGTCATATATATGGTTATATTTTTTCTGCACTCAGTGATCTTCATGTGATAAGGTTGAGTTAGGTTGTCACTTTCTAGACACACGTCTCTTTAATTCCCACAATAGTTGTTGAGGAGAGAAAGATAAAGAACTGTTCAAAAAATATATTTGCAGAAAAATAGCCAGAACCCAGTAAATTAATAATAAGGAAATGGTGTCTTAAAGAATAGGAGATCAATTTCAGAAGTTTTTTTTTTTTTTTGGAAACAATGTTGATCTTTTCTGGAATATGCTGTTCATTAATAGTATTGATCTTGTCTTCTCAATGACTTTAATTAACTTCATTAGCATACCATCATTGATCTGTGGTAGTAAATTTCTTATTCTGGATTAATACCTCCATCAAACAGAATGCCTACTAATCCTTATTTAACTACAAATATTTATATCAGTCATCATGATGAACAGATAAATGCATGCGAGCGAAGAAACTTACAGAATTACATGATTGCTTGTAGGAATATCAAGTACCTTTAGAAGATAAGATTCCAAACCATTTTTTGATTGGCTAAATGCATCTATTCAAGTAATGTGAGGACCCCTTATCGGCAATGAGGGATCACTAGCTATTTTGCTTCAGATATATAGTATCATGACATATATGCTGAGTCAAATGGATAACGTTGGATGTTCGAAAGATATATATGGTGTACTTGAAAGGCTATTGCATTTTGCAAATGAATTTCCTCTTTGAAATTTAACTTCAGAGTTCACAGACGCAATGATCTCTAGCTTTTCCTCAAAAGACATCGACAGCTACTGGATATACATGCATGATTTGCAATTCCTTGTATATATCATGGATTGATCATGAATATATGGTAGTAGAGTAGTATCCTTCAACGAGAAAATGCCTTTTGGTCAAAGCTAGAATATCCCATGCACCAGTAGTACTTAATTCATTCTGGAACTCCAAGGCAATACTTCCCATTGTGCATGCGTTTGAAGATCAATAATTGGTGGAATAGAAAGCATTCTAGAAAAGAGTGGAAAGCATATAATTTCTCTTTAGTTCTGATCAATAACTGTCAAACTAAACTAAGGCTGCATGCATGCATTTGGTCAGCTTAGAGCTTCTGGGAAGTAGTGGCATGGTCAAGGTGACCCCCATTATTAAGGGTCCGCAGTTTTGTACATCATGACTGGCTATCGAATCAACCAGTACTATCAAATGTCAATTTCTTTTTTGTTTGGCATCTATTTTGTTAAACGCCTTGATCTGACTTTCACCTGATCAGTCGCCAAGTTGTTTTTGTTGTAATTTAGCGATGAACTACGGAAAAAATATGACAGAATTATGGTTAGGTACTGTGCTCATGAAATTAATTTATTTGCCTGCTTCATGTTTGATTTTAGTGTTCGACATGTATTTGGTTGAACAAGTGCTTGGTCTTGGAATGACTTACACCAGCTCAGGCCTAGCTAGCAATAAATAATGAAAAAAATAGGACTGCATGCATTATTGTTAGGTACTGTACCCACATTATATTTATTGCTTCTATCGTGTTAAAGCTGCTTCCTTTTCGACATACCATTTTTCTGCATACACCCCTTTTCTCAGACAAGGCAGTATAAAAGAATAGTTAGGATAATTCTAATATGCTTTAGTTTCTTAATTGAAAAGTATCCCTCGATCGGAAGTAGAAACTGATCGAGTTGGCAAAATTATATATATATATATATATATATATATATATATATATATATATATAATTTGCCAGCCGGTGAGATTGATGTTAATTAATTAAATATAAAATTAAGGCACAAACCTTATCTGAATTGAGCACTAGGTATACATAGCCAAATTAAAGAATTAGCTGAATGTTGTTCAAACGGGAAACTTGTAAAAAGAGAGAAAAATAAGGCCTACATTAACTGGATCATCAGGAGTGTTTAATAGATCATGATCCTCACACACCTGATTACAAACAAGACCATATGAATTAATGGTTTTTGCTGTCTTAGATCTTACATGAAATATATATATATATATATATATATATATATATATATATGTGGACACAAGCAGCTTAACTATATATAGCTTCCAAACATAAGCAAACAAGCCAGCGTTCAGCATTGGGTGCTTAGATTGAAGGAACCCCACCTCATAGATGAATGGAATCTGCTGCATTTTTTAGACCATTATTATTATTATTATTATTATTATTATTATTATTATTATTATTATTATTATTATTATTATTATTTCACTTTGTAAGATCGAAGACTGATCAGGGAAGAACTTTTTGGTTAGGTTTCTGAAAGAGAAACCCACCACTTGGTGAGGGAATCTATGGTTGAATGAGGAGTTGGCATCCACTAAAAAGAGGGTATTTGATGTGAAGAAAACACATGGATTTTGGAATAGGGACACACTAGCTCCCATGCCTTGACAACCTCGTCTCTTTCGGACGTGGAAAGATGGAGTCCACTAGATTCAACCATCATTGGCGACTTAACTGAATTAAACTAAGTCCCTGTAAGATGCAATTATTGGTGCAAAAGAAAGAGACTCCTCCTGGCCTCCAACGCAACCAACTGATCATCTTCCCTACAAAAATCTCACCTTCCAGCTTTAAGTACTACTAGTACTCCACCAATTATATATATATATAAATATATATATATTGTATTGAGACCAAAAAGAAAAATCCATTATAATAGTAGTAAGTCCGGCCTGGATACGTTATCTATAGGGATCATATATATATATATGGTTGCACTTGCACAAACTCATCTTGTTCCCACCAACCACGACCTCAAAATAATATATACCCGTGAAATCTTTCATGTGAACCACTAGATCCATGCATGCTTATTGTATCTTGTGATTCGTTTCTGGACTTTGCAAAATAGTTTATTTTACTTTGCTCTTTTCCTACATATATAAAATAAGGTTGGTAAGTTTTATATACAACAGTGCTAGCATGGAAGAGGCCGGAACCTTTTGGCATGCATTGGCTTCGTCAGACCTCATGCTGGCCAGGGATAATATATATATGGTCCTGAAGTACACGTGCCAGGTACTCGCAATGCACAGAATTGATCTGTTACACGTGTGCTCTAATTGGGAATTGGTCCCCGCATTGAGGGTCGAGCCATATATGGAGCTGGGGTGGTGCTAATTTGTCTTGGACTTGCCCTAATTACATCGTGCTCGTGCACATATTTATGCAGAATATATAGGGGTTCTGGTCATTGGTTGGATTGCGCCAAAGTACTCTGGGTCACATGGATTCCCATGTGACCCTATATGAACTGGTCATGGGGAACAAATTTACAGTGGCCAAGAATTATTGTCAATGGTTGGAATCTGTCAGTCTGACTTGTGTGAAAGGGCCTGGATGATGAGCAATATATATGAGTAATTTGGAATGTGTTAATGGGTCATTATTGGTGGGGGATGTCTTAATCATGTATGAGACTAATTAAACATTGTTCGATTATAAAAAGGTATCTATAACGGGATATCTGATGAAGAACTCCTTAAGATATGTCCAATTTCATGACCTAGATCACATGATATCTGAGCCTTTTTGAACAATTATTGTCGGACGAGTGAGCCTTTTTAATGCTTGATAATGTAAAGATGTTCCAATTTAATATCTTGCACATAGAATTTAAAGTCTTTGAACAGCTTTGCTTGCAAAAGCTAGCGGCATTATATGAAACTAGGAAAGGAAGACATCGTTTTTAAGACAATCAATTATCAATGCCAATGAAAGGCCAGGGCATATATATGATCATGGTTTCCAACTAATTATAACCATGTGCAGAGGCATATATATATGCAGGCATGTCCTGAGATCAAAAACAAATGGCCGGAGCTGGAGGCCCCTTTCCAAACTTCATTACTAATGAGTTGTAAAGTACTTTTTTAGGGTAGTTGGGAGTGGGGGGAAAAGACTAGTAATGCATGCCCACTTCTAAAGTAAGTATATATCCATTGTCCATATATATAGTTAACACTCTTAATAAATTATATAAAGCTCATCTCCTTTAGTCCAACTCTCTTTTTAACTAAAGTACTACTACCACCTCGAAGCAACTTGCACTCAGATCATAAAATCATTTGTCTTTTATGCACTACCTTTTGTTTGTCTTATTTTTTTCCTTTTTTTTTTCATCGTTATTACTGTGTTAAAGATATTTTCAGGAAAGTAAGCTTAGCTAGGCGTACTGGAGAAAACGATGGAAACATACTACTCGCTCCTAGCTAGACTTTGTTTCGCAATATCATCATCATGTAATTGCATTATATACGACCCTTATGATCACTTTTTGGCCGGCTTAAGTTTTTATTTTGCTCAATAATTTATGGCAGTAACGTCATATATAATTTAAAAGCTTTTAATTAGGTCTTCAATTGCATACTGCATAAACAGCTATCCATTGAATAAAAGAGAAAAACAAATTTATTTATCATATGACTTTAATCGTTACCTAATTCTAATTTGATGATATATTAAAAAGATCTATTAAAATACTGTTGATATTATTGTTATAAATAGTGTCTTCGAGATGAAACCGGTTTTAAAAATCTGAAATCCAAGTTTTCGGATTGTACCCATTTTTTTTCATTTACATATTTTAAGGCTTCTTTTTTCTTTTCTTTTTTTCTCTTTTTTTTTTTAACAACCTACAGCAGTACTCTATATTTTTTTAATAAATAATGTTTGCATTCATGTACTAGTTTTCCAATATCACCTATTTTCTCATTTTTTTAGTCGCAGATTGAAATGATACCGAAATGAATTTTAAAATGAATTATATTATTCTATATCTAAATGTGCAGACTATGGAAACTCTCAAGCACTATAAAAAAAATTGATTGTAAATAATCGTTTCGTTATAATAAATTAATTATAAAAATTTATTTTTCTCGTAGTGCGGTTCTTGTTACTGATAAAGATCTTTTTTAATTACTGGTTGAGTTCAAAGAAGCGGGACTCAAGGAAATGATCTTCGAATTACGTACCTGGAAACCTTCAAAGTTGGTACTTGATCATCAGATTCTCCCGGCTTATTGCAAGACCAAACTGCAGTAATAATAATATAATATTCAAATAGAGAGCAAGATATTAAGTACGTACTGTACTACTGTAGATCGTTAAATATATATATATATATATATATATATATATATATATCTAGTGATATCTATCCATTGATGATAAATCCTCCTGTAAATGTTCCCATGTTTCTACCATAAGGGAGGGTTGGTCATTTCAAGTCCATCGACTACATGCATCTATTGTGTTTCCATGATTCCTACATCTTTGTGGCTCATTTAAATAAAATAAAATAAAAAAAAACCTTTATATTTCATGTCATTGTAAAATAACTCATTAGCTTTAGTCATGGTTGTTTCATTTTCACTCTTACATTAGGCATCGGACAATATGGATGTTCTGATTCCATGCAAAAGATCAGCAGAGTAATTGATTTGGCAGGGTGATATGGCCAGGCACAGCTTGGGCTAACAGCAACAACATCAGTTTGCTATCTTCGTGTTCGTTGCCAAAGGACTTTACGATTTTCAAATCCTATGGCAACGATTGAAAAATCGTTGCGAAATCGTGAAGTTTTAGAAGCGATTTTTTGTTTCCACTGTGGTATATCTAAAGTGGAGGAATAGTACCGGCAAACGTCCGGTGAGTTTATAATCACTGGCATATATATATAATGGGAATTTTTATAGTTTTTTCGGCGACTATAAAACTCCATTTTGTTGTAGTGTTCCCGACTTATTGCAAGACCAAACTGCAGTAATAATAATATAATATTCAAATAGAGAGCAAGATATTAAGTACGTACTTTACTATTGTAGGTTGTTAAAATATATATATATTGGTATTGGTACCGGGTTTTAAATGCGGGTTCCGTGTTTAAATTTGGTACCTGGACTGGATGTACTAGCCCGGATCATGAGCAGATGACTCACTCAAAAATGAGTAGCACTAAGGCTATCCCAAGTGCAGGAGGATGTCGTGTAATAATTAGAAATAAATTTCTAAATCGTCTCCTCAGGGAAAGCTAATTAAATTCAAACTCGTTGAAAATGGTGAAAATCTTCACAAAGAGAAAAATGAGATGATGGTATGTGTAATGGATGGAAGAGTGTAAAAGAATGGAAAAGGGTACTAGTCATGGACTAGATTCATATCTTAGATTTTGATTGTCAGATTGAAATGTTAAAGACTAAGAGAATAAATTAAGAAATTCATAAAATTAAGATAAGAATTAAACTAGACTAGAAAGTAATTGATAAAACATGCACTGAAAATTGAAAAGCCCCAAAATCAATGTTCTAGAGTTCATCATTGTATTCAAACCACAACTTCTCAAAATTAATCCATAACAATTGTAATCACTATTAAAATGAAAGTTTAACGAAACGAGAAAAATAAATAACATGAACTAATTGAATAACAAATAAATTGCTCAAATTTCTAAATCAAAAATCTCAAAAATATTCCACAAACTTAAAACTGAAATTAAATAACAAGTAGGGAATGAAAAGATCAAGCCAATTGAATTGAGATGAAGAGTTGAAGCGGTGGAGGAGGCTGGGATGCAGTAGCAATTGGACCCCTCAATGAGCTCTTCAATCTGCTGCAGTGTGAGTGAGTGATCCAGTAGAATTTGTCACTAAAACAAATATGGCTTTTAGTGACAGATTAGAAATAGTGACGGTTTCCAAACTGTGACTAAAACGTATTTTATGTGACGGCTTGTGGGAACTGTCACTAAATATTGGGCAAGAATTTTTTAACGTTTTGAAGTTTCACTTAATTCGTTCACACGTTACAATAACGTTCGAATGTTATGGATATTTACATGCGAACGTAAAAATTTTAGCGCGAACGTTCGAACGTTTTATCTAATTACGTGCGAACGTTAAAATTATTAGCACCAAAGTTCAAACGTTAAAGTTATAAGATTCGAATGTTATATGTTAATTTGCATAAATTAATCATAATAGATATTTGTTTAATAGTAAGGTTGAGTAACGTTA
The DNA here is from genome assembly GCA_011037825.1 of Carya cathayensis. Taxonomy (NCBI): domain Eukaryota; kingdom Viridiplantae; phylum Streptophyta; class Magnoliopsida; order Fagales; family Juglandaceae; genus Carya; species Carya cathayensis. The sequence goes on from QGSO01000518.1 coordinate 570,080, forward strand.
TATTAAAGAAAATTAAGAGTAGAAATTAAGTTACAATACATACATTAAATATCTGTGTCCATTACATATGTCAAAAATAAAAAATAAAATATGATAAATTTTTACAAATGACATTCAGAACTCCTGGTTTATAAAAGATCCAAACTCCTGAGTCAATGTCTCAACCTTATTGTTTAGCACATCTATATGATGTGCGACAACCTGATCTATATGCGCAATCTGTCTATCGATCTGTCGGTCTATATGCGCCTTCATATCTGTCATCACTGCATCAACCCAAGCAGGTCGCACATCCTTCGCAGGTGCAACTCCCGACTGCTGACTAGTACTCGCCGACGGGCGAGCAACATCAGCCCCAGACTCGGTCGGGGGAACAAGATCTGGCGTAAGACCAGACTAACGTCGAGCTGAGCCTCTCCCCTGTCCAATGCTCCGGCGGTGTGTGGTCATGTCGATGGGGATCATCTGGTTTAGCATCATCTCCTCCGCCTGGAGTGGCACTCCCCGGGCTAGTAATAAGCGGCTGATGATGACTCCACACGAGAGATTATCCGTGGTAACGATGCTAGCCTCGTAACGGATCCGCTCAAATATAATGAGGGGCAAGTCAATTGGCTCACCATGTGCCAAGTGAATCAGGAACTGTGCACGAGCCCAACTGAATGTGCTCTTATGTGCCACCGGGTCTATATTTGTTGCAACAAAAATTTGCAACATGCGAAAGAAAGGCAGCAGCTGATTCTGGCTGAAAGAGTTCGGCCTATCGAGCTTCGTGCGGTCTGTGCCAGTGAGGATGTAGAAATCCCGATCCCGCTCATCATCACCAACCTCAGTAGCAATAGGATCGCCCTCGGGTCGATCTTCTTCATGACTAGGCATCAACTCAACAGGGCCCGAAGATGAAGCAGAAGCGGCTGGATCTACCTCGAATGTGCCCGGGGAAAATGCAGCTGCTGTGTCACCAGATTGAGCAGTTGTCGACTCAGGTAGCATACCAGAATCTGGAGTAACTCGGCGATAACATCCATCGAGAACTGAAACTGTACACCGCGTACAGTGAGAGTATGGGATGATGCATCGTTATGCATGGTGGTCATCCCAATGTAAAACTCTTGAACCATTGAGGGGTAAATCTTTCCCCTCAATGTGCATATTGGGCCCCAGCCTCTGGTGACGAAAACGTCTTTCAGCATCTTCCGCTCCCAGCTGAGCTCATCAAACTCATTAATTAGGATTTCTTGTTCCCCCATAACAGTTCGTGCCCCCAGTCGAGCAATGTCCGGATTGCCTCCATCCCTCCCTCGCTTCTTTGTCGTTATATACTGAGCCATATCCTGAAAATTTAAAAAAATAGAAGTTATAATATTTAAAAAAATGATTAGAATCACAAATACATACGTATTATGACATATATGGATTATACAGAAAATTAAACTATCATCATTATAAATTTACATAATTTTGACAGTAAAATTTTTAAACAATTTCACTTTTTCAATATCTAAAATAATAATAATAATAAGAAACAATATAAAAAATTTTAATAAAAAAACGTTCAAACGTTAGAGAATGTACATTCGCACGTTACAATTAAAAATTTCACTTCCGAATGTACAAAGATTTGATGTTTGAACGTAAGTTGTGAAATTCCAACGTAAACCATTAGCATGCGAACGATTAAAGGAAAAACTACATGAAAGAAGTTACGTCCGAATGTAAATTCGCACGTAAATTAGATTTAGATGTACGTTCGAATGTATTGGAATAAACATTCGAATGTAAAATAGATCCAAACATACTCATATACGTTCAAACGTTTTACGTACGTTCGAACGTTTTATCGAACGTTTAATTTAAACGTTCGATTAAAGGGTACGAATTAGTTCATTACGTCCGAACGGATGATCTAAACGTTCGGACGTAATGAATTTGAACCGTCTTACGTTTGGACGTTCTTTGTAGCCGAAGAAGACCAACGGTTTACGTTCAAACGTTTTATCCAACGTACTCTTAAAACGTTGGATAAAAACATTCGCACGTTACAATTTAACGTGCGAATGTAAGGAATACACAAGGTCACACGTTCAGACATTTGGTTGTGACGTTCGAACGTTATGAATCAGAATCGCTGAGTCGACTCAGCCATTACCGAAAGTTTCGAAACGCATGTTTCGAAGCCAAAAACAACCATAAAAAGCATCTATTAATGGTGGGGAATGTTTCTACGGTCCTATTTTATCAAGTTACAGCGAATGGTGGCCGGAAAGGCAACGTTTATAACCTGCCTACAATGGGTTTCAAATTTTTGAAACCCACCGATTAAAATGGAAATAAATAGAAGAGGGGGAGGGCACATTTCCTTTTAGTGACGGTTGCGGTGGCATTTGACGGCGGCTGCGGCGGCGTTCGTGGCGGAGAGGAAGAGAGAGAGAGAGTTTTAGTGGGAGAAATGGCTTGGAAACCGTCGGGCTTGGCTTTATATACAGTTAACGTTCGAACGTTCTTTGAACGTTTTATCAACATGCAAACATATATATTTATACGTTCGGACGTTATATCGACATGCGAACGTATAAAGTATTCGTTCGGACGTTATTCAATACGTTCGAATGTTTAAATTATAACATTCGAACGTTTTTTACACTATAGTTATTATATAATATAGTAATATATTATATATATAATATATTACAATATTATATATATAATATTATATAATATACTATATACTATAATATATAGTATATATATAACTATAGTATATTATACTATAGTTAATATACTATAGTTATATAGTTATTAACTATATAACTATATATAATATATAACTTTATATATTAACATAAATACTTTATAAATATTATTTTTCTAAATAATATATACGTCTATATATAATTATATATATAATAGGTTAGTATAATATATATATTATAGTAATATATATTATATGTAAATGACTTTAATATACTACTATAGTCCATATATATGTAAAAATATATACCAACTACGTATACCAGGATATATATATAATATAGTAATAATATAATAATTATTATATTATAGGAATATTAATAAACAAATGCATGAAGTGCGGAAAATAAGGGTAGGCGGTACAACCGTCCTTAATGCATGAATAAACAGAAACAACAATATATGATAAAATTAACTTTATTGAAAATATAGTACTTACAAGGAGATTAACTCTCAAAGGATTGAAAGGCAGGAGACATGAAAGAAGTTTACAAGAGAGAGATTTTAGAGTGACGAGAGAGAAGGACTGGGAATGGCTTCAGATGAGAGTTTCTGAATGCCTTTCCTTACAAACATCCCGCCTATTTATAGGCAACGAAATAGTAACTTACAATAATATTATTGACATGTACAGTGACACCACTAACTCATACACAGTAAATAGGCGGCTACTTTTATTAAACATGGGCGGCTACACAGTAAATGGACAACTGGAAGATTTTTAACCGACGGGCATCTTGAACAGTGTTGGACAAAAGACAATAATTACATAATTTGAGGGTCATAATTTGCCAGTTCCAATTCAAACGGATCTTGAGAATCCATCAAATGTGAGGGATAATATGGAGAATTTCCATGCGAATGAGAAGCATGTTGAGAAGGAGAGGCCTGTTGTAATGGTGATGATGTCGTCTGCTGTGCTGGAGATAATCTAACTTGATGGTCTTCTTCTTCATCACTGTCTGAGACTTGTGACATTGCCTCAGCTAATTTTTTCAAATCTTTTTTATTGATAATCGTTGCTAATTGAGCTTGAAACCTGCTTTTCTGAACTAGAACTTCAAGAGCCTTGGTAATCTTTGAGAACATTTTTACAACATGATCATAATTGTACTTTTCCCACCATTTTACAGAAACTTAACGGGCTAAAAACATAATGTTTTTAAGAGAAGGATGAGGTTTAATGACATATTCCCACTTCATAATCCAATTTAATTTGGTTTTAAGAAAAAAAAAGGAGAAGTGGTGGACAGTGTGATAATGAAGGTGGATATTCGTTTTGTAATGTGAAAGCTTGAAAACTCTCCTGAAGAGGTGGAGGGAGCATAAGAGATTCTGGTCCAAACTGATCCCACCATAATAAGAACCATCATGGCAGGGTTTTAATTTCCTGTAATTTGTCAAAATGGAGAAACCAAGAATGACGCAAATTTTTGTTTTGTCTTAAAAATGTATTGTTCCATGCTTGCTGGTAATCATAATAATCGAAGTAAGGAGAATCATACGGCTGAGAAAATCTTCTTGTCAAATATGGGCTTTTTCCCCATTGTTCAAGGGTAAGAACCTGCTTAATAGTAACTTTGTGGAATGCAATAATCGGAGTTGCAGGTGGAGAAGGTTGAGATTGTAGAGAATAGGAAATTTCGGAAATAATAATGGAATCTGTGCCCACCAAAATAAATTCATAGAAATTCTGGGTCTTAGTAATATTTTAGGGAACATAATGCCAATCTGGTAATAAAAAAGCGTCGAGCAATTTTTGTGGTTCAGAAAGATGTTGTAATTCTGATTCGATTGGAAAGACAGGATGCCAATGGGATTTGAAGATAATCGGTGTGGCAGAAGGCTGAGATAATAGTGGAGGATTGATAATTTGGGAAGGACTAGAGCTAGAGGAAGAAGAAGAAACAACTTTTGAATATGTAGGTAATTTAGAAAATGATAATGGAGAAAATGGATTATAGGTTGGCCTAATGTTTTGTGATAATGTCCCTAATATTGTATAGGGTTTTGGTGTAACAGAAGGACAGGATGAAGAGTAAAGAGGAGAAGGTGGTTTGGCATAGGATGATTTGGATTTTACTCTGAACTTTGAGGAAGACATGATTTTCCCTGTAAGAATTCTCGGGATAGAAAATCAGGAAGAGAATTAGAATCTTCTTTAATATGCTCAGTATCAAAATAAAAAATACTTAAAATAGCTTGTCATCTTGCAAATATTTGTTTGGCAGCCAAATTTTTAACATCTTTAATTAAAACTTCCTTGACTGATTTACAATCAATTCTAAGTAAAAACTTTTGATTTAAAAGATTATCTTGAAATTTAGAAATGCATAATACAATAGCTAAAATTTCTTTTTTAATAGTACTGTAATTCTTTTGAGCAGGATTCCAGCATCCAGAATGAAATCGAATAATCTGTTCTTTTTCACTTGATAATTTTTGTTTCAAAATTCCTCCATAACCAAGATCGAAGGCGTCTGTTTCAACAATTTTAAAAGCATTGGGAGATGGTAATCCTAAACATGGTAATTTTTTAACATTAGCTTTTATTTGTTTTACAATATTTGTATGTTCTTCTGTCCATGGAGGTGGATTCTTTTTTAATCTTTTAAATAATGGCTTACATAATGGTCTTAATGCTTGATAAAAGTCAGCAACATAATTTAGACTTCCTAAAAATCTTTGTAATTGTTGTTTATCTTTTATTTCATCAGGGAATTTATTAGCAAATTCCATAGCCCTACTTATTAGAGTAATTGTTCCTTGATAAATATCATGTCCAAAGAATCTAATCTTGTCTTGGAATAATTTAACTTTGGATGATGAAACTACTAATCCGTTTTGTTTAATTATCTGGACAAAAGTATTTAAATGTTTCCAATGTTGTTCAATTGATGAAGAGAATATTAATACATCATCTATATAGACTATAGAAAAATGAGTGAAAGAAGTAACTAATTCATTCATAATATTTTGAAATTCACTAGGAGCATTTTTTAATCCAAAAGGCATAACGTTCCATTCATAATGTCCAAATGGGACTGTAAATGCAGTTTTATACCTATCTTTTTCAGCAATCTGGATTTGCCAAAATCCACTTTTCATATCAAATTTTGAAAATATAGTGGCATCATAAAGTCGTGATAATAAATCTTTTTTATTAGGCATAGGATACTTAATCCATTGTAAGACTTTATTTAATGGTTTGTAATTTATAACTAATCTGGGAAAACCTCTTTCTAATTCTGCTTGCTTTTGTACATAAAAAGCAGCACAACTCCATGGAGATTTACTTTTTCTAATGGGTCCTTTAGATAATAAATCATTAATCTCTTGTTTACGAAATTCTAATAATTCCTTATTCATTTGAATAGGTCTAGCTTTAGTAGGAATATTCTTTTCAGAAAATTCTTTTTCATAGGGTAATTCAACTATATGTTGTTTTCTGTTCCAAAAAGCATTAGGTAAATTAGAACATACTTCTTTTTCAATTATATTTTTAAAATTATTAATTTTTTGAATTAATAAGGGATCTTTTAATTGTTCTTCAATTCTTTTATATTTTAATTCCTGTTTTAAGAAATTTATTTGTTTTTCTTTCCTTTTAATTTTAACTTTTGTTAAAAAATTAATTTCTTTGGTTAATAAGGCTTCTTTTAAGGAATTAATTTCTCTAAAGACTGGAGGAAATAAAAATTTAAATTGAATTTCTTTTCCTAATACCTTAGTGGAAATTCCTTCTTCTGTTACAGAAAAAGGGTAAAGTAAGGCAAGAAATGGGTTTCATAATATTACTTTGGTGTTAATATGTTTTACTAGAATAAATGTTGTTTTAAAACAAATTCCACTATTACATATATGTGCATTTGATAATTTATAATTTATGTTTAATTTTGCTCCATTAACTTGAGATAATGTCTCTTTTGTTTTTTCAAAATATTTAGAGGGTATTATTCCTTCTTGTATGTAGTTTAAATCTGCACCTGTATCTAATAAAGCAATTGCAGAAAAGGAAAATTCTTCATTAATAGAAATAGTTACTTCAGTATACCATTTTTGAAAATTCATTTTATTAAGTATATTTATAAAATTATCTGATTATTATTTAGTAATTTTTGTTGAGCTTTCTCCTTGTTCCTTTTTAGGGATGTCATTATTTTTATCTATTTTTAATAATATTATTTCTTGTAATAATTGTTCATTGGAAACTTCAAGTTTAGTATTGGAAGCTTTTAGATTTCTAATTTCTTTCTTTATTTCATTAATTTCTTGTTGTAAGTCTTTTAAAGTAACATTTTGTTTATCTGTTTGAAATCTATTTACTATTTCTAAAAAATCATATGTTGAGGGGTTTGAATTAGGTTCAATAGGTTTAGAGTCTGTAAAAGTATCTTTTAATTTTTTTAAGTATTCTCTCCTTTCTTGTGGATTATTAATTTTATCTATTAATTCTAATATAATATTTTCATGTGATGATAATACATTAATAGTTTTGTTACAGATACAATTATTCTTATCTAGACAATTACAAACATGAATCTCATTTTCTTCTGATTCGTTATCTGAAGATTGTTCTGAAAAACTTGAATCTTTTAATTGATAAATTTCATCTTCTTCTGTAGACATTTCATCTTCCTCACTTGATTGTATAAAAATATTTAATAATTTTTCTTTTAATTCTTCAGATATATCCAATTCGTTAATTTCTTTTTTAACTTTACAATTTGATGCATAATGACCAACTTTTCCACATTTATAACAGACAATTTGTTTTTTCTTTTTATTAAACTTTTTTGTATTCTTTACTGGTTTCTTATATACTTGTTTTTCTATTGGCTTTTTGTAAGGTTTTTTATATTTTCTTTTCTTGGTTGGATAAGTCTTATAAGTTCTTTTTACCTTTTTACGTCTTGTAGAAGGAGCTAATAATGGAGAGTAACCAAACTGTTCACAAAAGGTACCTAATTCTTTTGTAGCAAATTTCTTTTCTTTTTCTAATTGCTTTTTTAATCTTAAATCATTACACATAATCAGACCAGTTCTATTAATAGAAGATATTATGTCTCCATATGTGAGATTAACAAAATCAATAGTACCATCTGATTTTACTAAAGATTCTCGTACCTTTTGGGCGAAGTAATATGGAAGTCCGGCTATGAACTTTTCCTTCCAGTATGGTCGTTGACAATCATCTCTGATCATAACTTTAGTTAGAAAAACATCTTTATACCATCTAAAATCGGATAATTGAGGACATCTTAAATTAATTAATAAATCACTAGTTCTTTCTTTAAATTGAAAAGGATCACCTACAAAATGTTTTGTCAATATAAATATTAGAGTATTAACAGCATCTTCTATAGGTTGACCGTCTTTCGTCTTAATCTGTTGCATATTTTCATCATGTTTATAAGCATTTAATATTGCCAATCTTTGTTCTTGTGTAAGATAATGATCCCACCAGCCTTTTAGTTGGCCAGTAAAACCTATAACCAGAACATGTGCTACATGATGATCTGACCGCCTACTAGCTTTATAAACATTTGCTACCATAATCATTTCCTGAAAATGTTTTAATATTTCATATTCAGATAATCCATCTATATTCCATTCATATAATGCATCTGGTGCAAATGTAGATCGCACTATATGTTCTCTTTCCTCGAATTGTATATCCGGAGGGGTAGGCCTTGGATACCAATTATGAGTAATGGAAGTATGCTTAGCAGAAGGCCTAGAATTTTGTTGAAACAGACGCCTCCGATCTTGGTTATGGAGGAATTTTGAAACAAAAATTATCAAGTGAAAAAGAACAGATTATTCGATTCCATTCTAGATGCTGGAATCCTACTCAAAAGAATTACAGTACTATTAAAAAAGAAATTTTAGCTATTGTATTATGCATTTCTAAATTTCAAGATGATCTTTTAAATCAAAAGTTTTTACTTAGAATTGATTGTAAATCAGCCAAGGAAGTTTTAATTAAAGATGTTAAAAATTTGGCTGCCAAACAAATATTTGCAAGATGGCAAGCTATTTTATGTATTTTTTATTTTGATATTGAGCATATTAAAGGAGATTCTAATTCTCTTCCTGATTTTCTATCTCGAGAATTCTTACAGGGAAAATCATGTCTTCCTCAAAGTCTAGAGTAAAATCCAAATCATCCTATACCAAACCACCTTCTCCTCTTTACTCTTCACCCTATCCTTCTGTTACACCAAAACCCTATACAGTATTAGGGACATTACCACAAAACATTAGGCCAACCTATAATCCATTTTCTCCATTATCCTCTTCTAAATTACCTACATATTCAAAAGTTGTTTCTTCTTCTTCCTCTGGCTCTAGTCCTTCCCAAATTATCAACCCTCCACTATTATCTCAGCCTTCTGCCACACCGATTATCTTCAAATCCCATTGGCATCCTGTCTTTCCAATCGAATCAGAATAACAACATCTTTCTGAACCACAAAAATTGCTCGACGCTTTTTTATTACCAGATTGGCATTATATTCCCCAAAATATTACTAAGACCCAGAATTTCTATTAATTTATTTTGATGGACACAGATTCCATTATTATTTTTGAAATTCTCTGTTCTCTACAATCTCAACCTTCTCCACCTGCAACTCCGATTATTGCATTCCACAAAGTTACTATTAAGTAGGTTCTTATCCTTGAACAATGGGGAAAAAGCCTATATTTGACAAGAAGATTTTCTCAGCCGTATGATCCTCCTTACTTCGATTATTATGATTACCAGCAAGCATGGAACAAGACATTTTCAAGACAAAACAAAAATTTGCGCCATTCTTGATTTCTCCATTTTGACAAATTACAGGAAATTAAAACCCTGCCACGATGGTTCTTATTATGGTGGGATCATTTTGGACCAGAATCTCTTATGCTCCCTCCACCTCTTCAGGAGAGTCTTCAAGCTTTCACATTACAAAACGAATATCCATCTTCATTATCACACTGTCCATCACTTCTCTTTTTCTTTCTTAAAACCAAATTAAATTGGATTATGAAGTGGGAATATGTCATTAAACCTCATCCTTCTCTTAAAAACATTATGTTTTTAGCCCGTCAAGTTTCTGTAAAATGGTGGGAAAAGTACAATTATGATCATGTTGTAAAAATGTTCTCTCAAAGATTACCAAGGCTCCTGAAGTTCTAATTCAGAAAAGCAGGTTTCAAGCTCAATTAGCAACGATTACCAATAAAAAAGATTTGAAAAAATTAGCTGAGGCAATGTCACAAGTCTCAGACAATGATGAAGAAGAAGACCATCAAGTCAGATTATCTCCAGCACAGCAGACGACATCATCACCATTACAACAGGCCTCTCCCTCTCAACAAGCTTCTCATTCGCATGGAAATTCTCCATATTATCCCTCACATTTGATGGATTCTCAAGATCCGTTTGAATTGGAACTGGAAAATTATAACCCTCAAATTATGTAATTATTGTCTTTTGTCCAACACTGTTCAAGATGCCCGTCGGTTAAAAATCGTCCAGTTGTCCATTTACTGTGTAGCTGTCCATGTTTAATAAATGTAGCCGTTTATTTACTGTGTATGAGTTAGTGGTGTCACTGTACATGTCAGGAATATTATTGTAAGTTACTGTTTTGTTGCCTATAAATAGGCGAGATGTTTGTAAGGAAAGGCATTCAGAAACTCTCATCTGAAGCCATTCCCAGTCCTTTTCTCTCGTCACTCTAAAATCTCTCTCTTGTAAACTTCTTTCATGTCTCCTGCCTTTCAATCCTTTGAGAGTTAATCTCCTTGTAAGTATTATGTTTTCATTAAAGTTAATTTTATCATATATTGTTGTTTCTGTTTATTCATGCATTAAGGACGGTTGTACCACCTGTCTTTATTTTCCACACTTCATGCATTTGTTTATTAATATTCCTATAATATAATAATTATTATATTATTACTATATTATATATATATCCTGATATACGTAGATATATACACTACTATATACTATATTATATACTACTATATTATATAAATATATATTTGTAGTATATATACTATATTATATACAAGTAGTATATATACTATATAATAAACTAGTAGTATGTTATATCTATAATATATACTATATAATATAGATACTATATTATATAGTTATTATATATAGATAATATACTATATAATACTTATACTATATTATCTAATAACTATATTACATAATATAGTTATTAGATATACTATAATACAGATATATTACACTAGTATAATATACAATTAGTACTATATATATATTATAATATACTTATTATAACTATAATATATAATATACTTATTATATTATAGTTATAATATAATATATATTTTATATTATTAGTTAATATAATATTATAATATATTATTAGTACTATATTATATAATAGTTATGTTATATATATTATAATTGGTATAAATTATATATTAAATTACATATAATTTATAATTTAATATATAAATATATTATTATATATACTGATTTCTATCATATAAAACTTAAAATAATATTTACGTTCGAACCTTCATGGATAACCTTCGGACGTAATAATAAATTCGGAAGGAATTTTCCCGCTTAAACCTTATTTTAACAGTACGTTCGAATGTTTATAGTAACGTTCGAACGTTATTATTGATTCCGTAGGCGGGATAATTATACGTTCGAACGTACTGTATAAATGTTGGGCGGGATAATTATACGTTCGAACGTTACTGTGTGAATGTTAGCAGGGGAAAGTAACGTTCGAACGTACTTTAATGAACGTCCAAACGTTAATTGTATAACAAGCATAATATAAAATTTTCACGCATGGGAAAGCAGAGTCATTTCTGCTTTCTTCCATCCGTGCGTGAGAGAGAGAGAGAGAGAGAGAGAGAGTTTTAGAGAGAGGGAGAGAAGAAGTGGAGAGTTAGAGTGAGAGAGGGAGTGAGAGAGTGTTAGAGTGAGAGAGAGTATAAGTGGGTTCCTTTAAGCATTAAGGTAATAAAATTTTCTCCATTTTTATTTGTAATTTACATGATATTTGTCAATGTTTTTTATATATATTTAACTAACTAGTATTGTTGATTTTTTGAAGGATCATTTGTTATGACTTGTTGAAAATTTGTGATTTTTGAATAGGAATATATTTTGAGCACAAGGTATATATACTAAACTCTATTGTTACATTTTATTGTGGATTTAATTTGTGATATGGATTGTGTTGTTTGGATGAATTAAAATGAAATATTGTTGTTATTGAATATGTTTATTCTTAAATGTGATAATGTTTTAGTAGTGTGTATGTTTTTGAATAATAATTATTTGTGAATTTATGTGTTTATTTGTGTAATATGTTGTGATTAAAGAATATATATAACAGTTTCGATAAAAATAAATAGTGTGATTATTTGTTGTGCATAATAGATATTATAATCTAATGGGAGGACTATATGCAATATATATAGTATATTTGAATAATAACGATAATTATAAATTATAATATTATTTACAACTATTATCTATATAATTAGTTAAATAACTAATATAATAAATAATATACACTAAGTGTCAATTATAAGACATAATTATATAGTAAGAATTAAAATTCGTATTAGTAAAATTATCAATAAATAAGTATCTATATTATATATTAACAATTATTAAAAATTATTATTATAAAATATAACACCTAAAAATCTAATAGCTCAATAATAAAAAATATTTTATCTAATAATATATAGTATAGTATTATTAGTATCAATCCCTAATAATAATTATCATGTAATATATAGTATTTTGGAAGGATTAATAAGAAATAAATAAGTAATTATAATAATAAATATTATTTAATAATAATAATTATAATAATTTTGGTAATAATAGTAATAATTATATATAACAAAAAACAATTAAGTGTTATCAATATAGTATAACTAGTAATTATAATCTAATTTATAGTATATTATATTAAATAGGAAATAAATAAGTATAAATTATTATTTATGCTATATAATAACAAATAAAATATAAGTGTTATCAATATATTATAATAGTAATTATAATATATTTTATAGTATATTATATTAAATAGCTGATAATAAGTATAATTTGTTATTATGAATTATATAATAACAAATAATTCCTAAGTGTTATCAATCATTAATAATATAAATATTATTTGTACATAATATTAATTCAAACAATGTGCACTAATTTCTTTGTAGACTTTTTTGTTAGATATTGTATAACATTGCATAAATAACTTTAGACCCGTTTGAGAATTAGCGTACATTTAGGTGTACATTAATTCCTGAATTATCCAGTGTGGATAGTTTGAGATTATATTATCTGTATTACACATAAACGTTATTCCTACTTTGAACGTTTAGTATGAAGTTTCAGTGTCTTCCTTTCTTGTTCTCCGGGTATACTGTTCTTAGGATCATAATCCCTATATGTGAACATGTATACTTGGAGAATTATGGGGAGGTGCTGCTGAAATTTTTACTAACGTTCAAAGTAGTAGAGTGACGGGACTTGTGCAATATGGAGAATATAATCTCGAATGGGATAGGACCAACTACCTTGAGAAAGAGTACTTTGAACATGATGTATCATGACATGCATGTGTATTTAGGTCTTCTACGTGTTACTAAAAAATTAGATGATTTTAGAAATGGATAAAAGTTGGATGCGTCTATGCGATAAACTTGGAAAAGATTACATACCCTATGCGTGTGGAGTAAGAACCTTCATTGATTTTGCAAAGGCATCTGTTGATAGTCGTGGTTACATTAAGTGTCAATGTCAAAGTTGTAAAAATTTGTGTGTGATAGGGTTGGATGAAGCTGAAAGTCATATATTTGTGAACGGTATGGATTTGGGGTATACTCGATGGGTACTGCATGGTGAGCCGTATGCAGAATCAGCGGATGACTTATTCAGTCAGTGGGAAAATTTGCGGCACATGGATGATGATTATGAGCGAGATGAGATGGAGGAGACGTTGAGTGACATTGAAGCTGGGATGTTTATGGATGAGGTTGACGACCATGGCTCAAGTGGCCGACGGAATGATTCAGAAAATTTTCCTGCAATGTGGGAAGATGCAAAGCGCGAGCTTTATCCAGGCTGTACAAAACATTCTAAAATGTCGTTTATTGTGTAGTTGTTTCACATAAAGTCATTGTGTGGAATGTCAATCAAAGCAATAAACATGGTATTAGACTTATTTAACGAAGTGCTTCCCGAAGGGTCTGCATTGCCGAAGAACTTTTATAAAGCGAAACAGTTGAGAAAGGGATTAGGGTTTGAGTATAAGTCCATACATACGTGCAAGAATGATTGTGTTTTATTTTGGAAGGAGAACGAGGAGAAACAAGCATGTCCTGTATGCGGAGAGTCGAGGTGGAAGGGTAAGAAAAGCATGCCGGTTAAAGTATTGCGATATTTCCTATTGAAACCCCGGTTGCAAAGATTATATATGTGTAAGAAAATAGCTCACGATATGAAGTGGCACAAAGAGAAAAGAGTTCAAAATGATGGATTTATGAGGCACCCAGCTGACTCACTTGCGTGGCAATCTTTCGATAATCAGTATCCAGAGTTTGGGATAGAAGAGAGGAACGTGCGCCTCGGACTCACAACCGATGGATTCAACCATTTTGGGAATATGAGTACAAGTTATAGAACTTGGCCTGTAGTGTTGATTCTGTACAATCTTCCACCATGGAAGTGCATGAAGGCACCCAACTTTTTGTTAACTTTGCTTATCCCCAGCCCGAGATCACTGATTGAGCTGAGATATTGCATATTTTAGCTATTTAAAACCAATATATTTCAATTGCTTCGTGACATTATTTATTGGTTTTAGATGAAAAAAATAGTTAATAAGCATAAATTCGAGTTATGATTTTTAATTGATTAATATCATGTTTATGCTTAATTTTGATTTAATTGGACAATACTTCCTCACATATATAATATATTTTTTTAAAAAATCTATTTTCTTTTTAATTTATTTCGAGTGTATTTTTATTTCTTTATTTTCAGCTTAAATAAAATTCACGAGATCAAACGGTGAAGTTTTTACGTAAAGTCAAGAAGCAGTTTCACGTGTTGTCTGGGGGTGCTTTCAGTGGGCTAGTTGGACGTAAAAAGGAGACGAAATTGAGAAGCGGCGGAGGAGAGTGCAGGAGTGGCAAGAGTTGAGGAGAGCAAAGGAAGAAGCTGAGAGAGAAAAAGGAGGGGAAGCAAATGCTGATGAACCTATGTCTAGCAAGACCTGGACTCTTGAAGGGGAATCTGACGATGAAGAAGTACCGGGAGAATTGGAGACTGACATGGACGTGGATGAAGATGCCAGACCTACAAACGAACAAGCTGAAGCATCAGTGCTGGTCGATTTGGGCAATGAAACCGATGCACCCACTTTGCTGAATGGGGGGGATGTTGATGCTGAGGATGATGAAATTGATCCATTGGATGCCTTCATGAATTCTATGGTGATGCCTGAAGTTGAGAAGCCAAAAAGTGATCTGGCTCCCTCAACTATTGATGATAAGAATGTGGACTTGAAGAACAAAGATAAGAAGCAAGAAGGAAGCAACAGTCAACCGCCACGGAAGGGTAAAAAATTTTCTATCTGAATCCATCGTGGACTCGCTTCTTGCGAGCTTACTTTCGCGGTATTTCTATTTCTACCTCTGTTCAAGATTCAGTTTTCAAATATCGTTTATCCATCATTGATGTGTGTTCACTTTGCTATATTTGATTCACTTCTCTTATAAACTCGACCGCTCGTAATTGCAATTTCTCAAGATTTACAGAAGTCATCAGTGTCTTGTGTAACTTTTTGCTTATTTGAGTTTTGATCTGTAAATTCAATTTGGAAGAAGCAATGGATGAGGGGAAACATAAGTCTAGGACGGAGGATTCGGAAAGGAGTCGAGATAGAGAAAGAAATATGGAACGAGGTTGGGGAAAGTGATGAGGAACGCGACAAGATGCTTCTTCAGTTAGAGCAGGAGTGCTTGGACGTATACAAGAGGAAGGTTGAGCTGGCTGCTAAGTCAAGGGCACGGCTTCTTCAGGCCTTATCAGATGCCAAACTTGAACTTTCCAGTCTTCTATCAGCTCTTGAAGAGAAAAGTTTTGTTGGGATTCAAGAGGAGGCTTCAGGGACAATCAAAGAGCAGCTTGCAGCTATAGCACCAGTACTTGAACAGCTTTGGAAACAAGAGGAGGTAGTTTGTCCCCGATAAGCTTGGAGGAAAATAAAACAAAAGACACAAGGCAATCTACGCCAGAATCTGGTGAAGGGAACCTTCATTCACGTGATGGAAGGGATGAAAACAGTGATGAAAACCTGAAGCATCATGAACATGCAGAAAAGGAACCAGATACCATTTCGAAGGACTTGACAAGCTTGAATGAGAATGGTCTGTTAATTTCAGCATGTGAGAATCGTAACCTGTAAGGAAGCAAATAGTTCTAGAGGCTGATAACCTTTCATGGTTGGTCGAGATTTCAGCAGTGCAGCAGAAAAATAATGCAGAAAAAGTCAAGCACCGAAAGCATCACTCACCTAATGCAGAAAATAAAGAATTCCAAGGCACATGCAGCAGAAAAATCAAGGCCAATGCAGCAGAAAATCACGGCAGCACATGCAGAAAACATGGAGCCCACACACATGCAGCAGCTTCAAGCTGGAACTCATTGACAGCGCACCTGCAGAAAGACAAAGCAACTTGTAACATGCAGTCAACACATGCACATGCAAAAAGGAAGAGAAGCAAAGTCATTCACGGATGACAGCAGTGCAGAAAAAAAAAAAAAAAACACAAAAATGCAGAGAATGGAATGATGTTCGGCTGGGATGCGTGATTTACGGAGAGAAGCTGAAGTTGAAGTGAGGTGCATGATTAAACGGAAAAGAGATGAAGAAAAGAAGCAGCATCAATCACGGTTCACATGCAACTCCAGATTATTTTTTTTTTTGTTCTGTTACTTCATTAAGTTAGCTATAAGGTTGAAAACTCTATAAAAACTTACGGATGGCAGCAGGAAAAAGGGAGAACGGAAGAAAGGAGACACATACTGAATTTACACATACTTGGACGTTACAGCAGAAGCAATTTAGTTTTTTCCTCTGTTTTCTATATTTTTTTCATGTTCTTTGTATTCCGTTTGTTCCACACTTGAGAAGAGAAAGAACTTTAAAACTTAGTTTTCATTTTCAGTTTTATTTTTATCTCAGTTTCAGTTGTTGTTTCATTTTATTCTCATTTTCAGTTTCATTTCTTTAGAGAAGCATTCGGTTGGGGTATCATTTTTTTTATTTTTTTTTTTTGGTTTCTCGTTGGAAGAAAGCTCTCTCTCGGCTAAGTTTTTTTTTTTATTAGGTGGTAGCTTCAATTTTTTTTTCTTGCTTTATTATACTCTGTTTTCGGATAGACCTTAGGATAAATGGAACCAAGTTTTCAATTATAATCTTTAGCATCTTTCGTTCCATACGGGAGGTGGCGAGCAGCTCTTTTTATTTTTATTTCTATTGTTTTCTTACATTTTCGTTGAGTAGAGTCGACGGAAGTTACTAGTTTTTTTTTTAGACTACTTTTCGTTCAGTTTTTATTTTCTTTCTTTCCTTTGGACTGGGCATAGGCGGAAGCTCTTTCTATAAGCAGCTTCATTTATTTTTCTACGTTGGAATTGCTTTAGAGAAGCAGGAGAGATCAATTTAATGGTTCTTCTTTAGCTTCTGTAGTAGAATTCCAGACCTTAGGTGGGAGGCGGCTAGTTGTTGTTGTTTTTTTTTTATTGTTTCTCTATTTTGATGGTAGACAAACGGTTGTTTTTTTTTTTTTACGTTGAAGCATTTTACGTTAAAGATGGAAGCTAAGAGCTTTGAGTTTAATTTTCATTCAGCATTTATTTTTTTTACTTTTGGTTGTGGCGTTCGGCGTATTTGATTTTGTTTTTGGCATCTTTAGTTTTATTTTTTTGGACGCCGGGATTCATTTCTTTTTACCTTTCATTTTCATCATTTGTGGAATTATTTTCATTTCTTCTTAGTTTTCATTCGGCGGCCAGTCTTTATTTTTATTTTTATTTTTTTCTTTTCTCTTCTTGTTTTACGATATCGTTGTCCAGAGCTTAGTGGTCAGTTTCATTTTTATGGCTTTGCTTAGATTAATTTTTGTTGAACAAGTCTCATTTTTTCGGCAGCTTTAGTTTTATTTATTTATTTATTTTGGATATTTCGTTGAGTAATTTATTTATTTATTTTTGTTTACTTATTAAGTGTTATTTATTTTTTCGCATTTCTTTAATCTTTCTTGTCTTTGAGTATTTTCAATTTTTAGTTTGTATTTTATTAATTATTTTCTAATCTAGTTTAATTCTTAATTTAGTTTTATTAATTTCTGAATTTAATCTTTTAGTCATTTACATTTCAAATCCGACAATCAAAAATCTAAAAACATGAATCTAGTCCATGACTAGTAAAATTTCCTTCCATTGCACATACCATTTATTTTTTTTTCTTTGTGAAATTTTTCACAATTTTTCAACGAGTTTAAATTTTGAGTAAATTTTCCCTGAGGAGACGATCTAGGAATTTATTCCTTATTATTACACGACATCCTCCTGCACTTGGGAGAGCATTAGTGCTACTCATTTTTGAGTGAGTCAATCACCTGGAAATGACATTGACGTATATTTACAGCCGTTGATTGAAGAGTTGAAAGAGTTATGGGAAGCAGGCGTAAGAACTTATGATGCATCCACATCGACAACTTTTCAGATGCATGCTACGGTAATGTGGACGATAAATGACTTTCCGGCATATGGGAATCTTTCCGGCTGGAGTACTAAAGGAAAGTTAGCATGTCCGACGTGTAATAAAGAAACTACTAGTTAGTGGTTAAAATATTCTCAAAAGTTATGTTTCATAGGTCATCAACGTTATCTACCAACAAATCATGCATGGAGAACAGAATCCGCTAAATTTGATGGACGAGTAGAAGATAGAATTGCGCCAAATAAGTTGTCTAGGGAAGAGATCCTGAAACAATTGGTACATGTGGTAGCGAACAATTTTGGCAAAGGTCGGGGAAAGAACAAGAGAAAACGAGGCGTAGCAGAATTGAATTGGACAAAGCATAGTATTTTTTTTTAGTTGCCGTATTGGTTGTCCTGCATGTTGCGACATAGTTTGGATGTAATGCACATAGAGAAGAATATTTGTGATAATATACTGGGTACATTGATGAGCATCAATAAAAAGATGAAAGATACGATTAAGACAAGGAAAGATTTTGAGAGAATGGGAATTAAACATTATCTGCATTTACGAGTGGAAGGTGAGAGGGTGGTCATGCCGCATGCATGTTTTACAATGACAAGGGAGGAGAGGATGGACTTCTGCAAATGGTTGCAAGGTGTGAAGTTGTCAGATGGTTATGCTTCAAATATCAGTAGATGCATAAGCCCTGATGACTGGAAAATTGGCGGATTGAAAAGTCATGACTATCACGTATTTTTGCAGAAGTTATTACCGATGGGAATTCGTGGAAAGCTAACATCTGCTGTATGTGTTTCCATAACCGAACTGTGTATGTGTTTTAAGGATTTGTGTGCTCGGGTAGTGAATCGAGATATGCTCAGAAACTGGAAGAAGACATTGCTACTATACTATGTAAATTTGAGCAAATCTTTCCACTGTCATTTTTTGATGTCATGGTCCATTTAGCAATGCATTTACCCCGGGAGATAATGTTGGGTGGACTGGTACAGTTTCGTTGGATGTATCCAGTTGAAAGATATTTAAGTCGACTGAAGCGCACTGTTGGGAATAAAGCCAGAGCTGAGGGTTCAATAGCAGAGGCCTATATACGATGAATGGTTAACATTTTGCTCATTATATGTTCGTGGTGTTGAGACATGTTTTATTCGTCAAGAACGAAATGCTAATCTTGCTGCTCCGCCTCCTCGTGAGCTATCAGTGTTTTCTCAGAATGTACGACCTTTGGGTGCACAAACGGGTTACGATTTACTTGATACAGAGTTGGGTAAAGTTCGGTGGTACGTGCTAAATAATTGTCAGGAGATTGATCACTATCTCAGGTATGTCGTTGTACAAGGTTTAAATAATTCTAAAGATAATGAGGTTAATTATAACTCTTGTTATGTAAAATAATATGATAAATTATTATATACAGTGAGCACATGGACAAACTTAAGACGGAAGGCGTAGAGGATATAGTGGCAAGACACGAGTCAGAATTTTCTGGATGGTTTGAACAACGTGTATGAACTAAACTCTATAGTATATGTTAGATTATGAAAGTTTTAACTCTAGCTAATATTTAATAAATGACATTATTTAAATTGTTAGATATTGGAACAACGTGCTCGTGATCCCAGACCAATCTCTTTTGAATTGTATGCATTGGCCCGTGGTCCATCAACAGAGCGCTTCAATACATTGCATGCACGGTTTGAGGTTATAGATTCCATACTCTGGACCGTGAACGTAATAGAAAGACTCAAAATTGTGGTGTTTTGGTCAAGGGGAGTCATGGAACAGATGATATTGATTATTATGGTGTCATTCATGGTATTATCGGATTGAAATATCTGGGTGGGTCTATAACATATGTCTTTAAATGTGATTGGTGGGATCTAGGCAGTGGTCGGGATTCGATATATAGGGATAATCATCTTACAAGTGTCAATACTGCATCTAAATGGTACGAAGATGATCCATTCGTATTGGCTTGTCAAGCTACTCAAATCTATTACTTGATTGATCCAATGAAAAGTGCTGATGAAGATAGTGGAGAGATAACTTGGCGAGTTGTACAAAAATTTGTCCCTCGAAATATATATGAAGTAGAAACGAGTGCAGATTACAATAATAGTGGAGATGAAGATGACACTCCAAATGTAGAGGCCTACCAGGAAGATGGAGAAGGGGGTATTAACTTATTTGTTGACCTCGGTGTACTCGAGTTACTCCCCTTATGTAGAGATGACGTCCCACTCATCCATCTCGACCCGTCTTCGTTAAATTATCATTCAATTGAAGAAAGTGAGAAAAGTACAGAAGAAGAAGACGAACAAAAATCCGGGGGGGAAATGGATAAGGATGATGAAGAAGAGCTTGATGATGATGACGAAGATGTTATAGAGAGAGATTCTGAAACAAATATGGAAAATACATCCAAAGATGAAGACTAAAAGTACTAAAAAATTTATTCATATAGGTGAGTATAGAATTTTATAATAATAATAAATTTATTTTAATTATATTTTTTTGTTATATCTAATCATTTTCAAGTATGCCGCCAAAAAGACAAAAAAGAAATGTGCCTCCTTTACCAAGTCCAAGTCCTGAACCCATTGAGGACTCCCCACCTGAGGAGTCCGTTCCCTAAGATAAAGTTAACATTACAGAGAACGATGCACAGTCGACACCTACCAGTAAGGAATGTTTACGTTAATACTATATATAATTAATACTTTTGTTTCAATAACTATATATATAATCTTAAAAATTATACTATCATCTATTAGTTGATGCATTTGCTCGTCGCGGTCGTGGCTATACACGCGGCATCTCACTTGAGAAAAACCGAAGGTATGGTAAACTGAAAGTCACAATTCCTAATAATTCCACTGGAGGAGTGAATGATAGTGCAGCAGTGCTTTCCTCTTATATTGGCACAGTAGTTCGAGTTTACACTCCATTTTATGTGCGCTCCTGGAAAGATGTGCCGAATGAGATTAAGGAACACATTCGGAGTCGTGTGCTGGTGAGTTTACTTATTATATCATTTTTTTCACCTACATTAGTTTATCATATTTTTAACGTAATTAATTTATAATTAGGATGAATTTGACCTCGACTTTGGTCGTAGCGAGGATTTAAGAAATGTGAATGAGTTAATGGCTACACTATTGACGTCACAAGGGACGATGTCACTACCACTTCAAGAAGTTTGAGACGTTTGAAGAGGCTGCACAGTGCCCTTTCTAGCAGATGAAATTAGACGACTGGATAAAGTGTTGTGATCTTTTTGCCTCTCCAGAATATCAGGTATTCTAGATTTATATCCTATAATTATTTACATTTATATTTGTTGTTTATATTATATGTATATACATATATTACAATTATTATTTTTGTAGTACTTAAGTTCTACAAATGCAAATAATAGATCTGCTCTGACTATTCACCATCGCGCTAGTTCAAGATCATTCCATCGTCTTGCTGAAAAAATGGTAATTAATAAATGAAATAATTCATATTTTTTCTTATTATTCTTTTATATAAGTACTAACACTGTCTTTTTCGAATTGCTAATGTCGTTTTCTTAGAAACGTGATGATCCTGAAAACTTTTCCCTCGTTCATGTCTATGCTACTGCTCACACTAATGAGCATAGTGAGTGGATGGATCCTGCAGCTGCAATTAATTATGTAAGCAGTGTTCCTTTTGTTAAATAAATTATGTAACATATGATTAAATTATTTTTTATTTGTATTTATTTTAATATGTTACTTATTATGTGTTTTGATATTTCAAACTCCAGGGAAAAATGATGGAGATGCAGTCAGCTTCTGGGGAATCCTCTCCTATTGACTTATGACTCACTCAAAAATGAGTAGCACTAATGCTA